>OX421507.1:0-7500 GCA_949126835.1 Anisus vortex | reverse complement strand
CTCACACACACACTCGCTCACACACACACTCGCTCACACACACACTCGCTCACACACACACTCGCTCACACACACACTCGCTGACACACACTTATTCACTGACACACACACACACTTATTCACTGACACACACACACACTTATTCACTGACACACACACACACACTTATTCATTGACACACACACACACTGATTCACTGACACACACACACACTGATTCACTGACACACACACACTGATTCACTGACACACACACACACTGATTCACTGACACACACACACACTGATTCACTGACACACACTTATTCACTGACACACACACACACTTATTCACTGACACACACACACACTTATTCACTAACACACACACACTTATTCACTGACACACACACACACTTATTCACTGACACACACACACACTTATTCACTGACACACACTTACTCACACTTACTCACACTTACACTAATTCACACTAACTCACACTAACTCACACTAACTCACACTAACTCACACTAACTCACACGCACTCACACGCACTCACTCACACGCACTCACACACACTCACACACACTTACTCACACACACTTACTCACACACACTTACTCACACACACTTACTCACACACACTTACTCACACACACTTACACTTACTCACACTTACTCACACTTACTCACACTTACTCACACTTACTCGCACTTACTCGCACTTACTCGCACTTACTCGCACGCACTTACTCACACGCACTTACTCTCACGCAATTACTCACACGCACTCACTCACACGCACTCAATCACACGCAATTACTCACACGCACTCACACACGCACTCACACACGCACTCACACACGCACTCACTCACACACACTCACTCACACACACTCACTCACACACACTCATCACACACACACACTTACACACACACACTTACACACACACACTTACACACACACACTTACACACACACACTTACACACACACACTCACTCACACACACTCACTCACACACACTCACTCACACTCACTCACACACACTCACTCACACACACTCACTCACACACACTCACTCACACACACTCACTCACACACACTCACTCACACACACTCACTCACTCACACACACTCACTCACTCACACACACTCACTCACACACACTCACTCACACACACTCACTCACACACACTCACTCACACACACTCACTCACACACACTCACTCACACACACTCACTCACTCACACACACTCACTCACACACACTCACTCACACACACTCACTCACACACACTCACTCACACACACTCACTCACACTCACTCACTCACACTCACTCACTCACACTCACTCACTCACACTCACTCACTCACTCACTCACTCACTCACTCACACACACTCACACACACTTACTCACACTTACTCACACTTACTCACACTTACTCACACTTACTCACACTTACTTACACACACTTAGTCACACACACTTACACACACTTACACACACTTAGTCACACACACTTAGTCACACACACTTAGTCACACACACTTAGTCACACACACTTAGTCACACACACTTAGTCACACACACTTAGTCACACACACTTAGTCACACACACTTAGTCACACACACTTAGTCACACACACTTAGTCACACACACTTAGTCTTACACACTTACTCACACACACTTACTCACACACACTTACTCACACACACTTACTCACACACACTTACATACACACACTTACATACACTTACTCACACTTACTCACATTTACTCACACTTACTCACACACACTTACTCACACACACTTACTCACACACACTTACTCACACACACTCTTACTCACACACACTTACTCACACACACACTTACTCACACACACTTACTCACACACACTCTTACTCACACTTAGTTACACACACTTACTCACACTTAGTTACACACACTCTTACTCACACACACTTACTCACACACACTCTTACTCACACTTAGTTACACACACTTACTCACACTTAGTTACACACACTCACTCACACACACACTCACACACACTCACTCACACACACACTCACACACACACTCACACACACACTCACTCACACACACACACTCACACACACACTCACTCACACACACTCACTCACACACACACACACACTCACACACACACTCACTCACACACACACACTCACACACACACTCACTCACACACACTCACTCACACACACTCACTCACACACACTCACTCACACACACTCACTCACACACACTCACTCACACTCACTCACTCACACTCACTCACTCACACACACTCACTCACACACACTCACTCACACACACTCACTCACACACACTCACTCACAGTCACTCACACTCACTCACTCACACACACTCACTCACACACACTCACTCACACTTACTCACACTTACTCACACTTACTTACACACACTTAGTCACACACACTTAGTCACACACACTTAGTCACACACACTTAGTCACTCACACTTAGTCACACACACTTAGTCACACACACTTAGTCACACACACTTAGTCACACACACTTAGTCACACACACTTAGTCACACACACTTAGTCACACACACTTAGTCACACACACTTAGTCACACACACTTAGTCACACACACTTAGTCACACACACTTAGTCACATAACTTAGTCACACACACTTACTCACACACACTTACTCACACACACTTACTCACACACACTTACTCACACACACTTACTTACACACACTTACTCACACACACTTACTCACACACACTTACTCACACACACTTACTCACACACACTTACTCACACACACTTACTCACACACACTTACTCACACACACTTACTCACACACACTTACTCACACACACTTACTCACACACACTTACTCACACACACTTACTCACACACACTTACTCACACACACTTACTCACACACACTTACTCACACACACACTTACTCACACACACACTTACTCACACACACACTTACTCACACACACTTACTCTTACTCACACTTACTCTTACTCACACTTAGTTACACACACTTACTCACACACACTCACACACACTCCCACATACACTCACCCACACTAACCCACACACACACACACACTCACCCACACACACTCACCCACACACACACACTCACACACACACACTCACACACACACACTCACCCACACACACTCACCCACACACACTCACCCACACACACACTCACCCACACACACACTCACCCACACACACACACTCACCCACACACACACTCACCCACACACACACTCACCCACACACACTCACCCACACACACTCACCCACACACACTCACCCACACACACTCACCCACACACACTCACCCACACACACTCACTCACCCACACACACACACACTCACCCACACACACACACACTCACCCCCACACACACACACTCACCCCCACACACACACACTCACCCACACACACACACTCACCCACACACACACACTCACCCACACACACACACTCACCCACACACACACACCCACACCCACACCCACACACTCACCCACACCCAAACCCACACACTCACCCACACCCACTCACCAACACACACACTCACCAACACACACACACTCACCAACACACACACACACACTCGCCCACACACACACACTCGCCCACACACACACACTCGCCCACACACACACACTCGCCCACACACACACACTCGCCCACACACACACACTCGCCCACACACACACTCACCCACACACTCTTGCCCACACACACACACACACTTGCCCACACACACGCACACTTGCCCACACACACGCACACTTGCCCACACACACGCACACTTGCCCACACACACGCACACTTGCCCACACACACGCACACTTGCCCACACACACGCACACTTGCCCACACACACTTGCCCACACACACACACACTTGCCCACACACACACACACTTGCCCACACACACACACACACTTGCTCACACAAACACACACACTTGCTCACACAAACACACACACTTGCTCACACAAACACACACACTTGCCCACACACACACACTTGCCCACACACACACACACTTGCCCACACACACACACACTTGCCCACACACACACACTTGCCCACACACACACACTCGCCCACACACACACACTCGCCCACACACACACACTCACACACTTATTCACTTACACACACACACACTTATTCACTTACACACACACACACTTATTCACTTACACACACACACACACTTATTCACTTACACACACACACACACTTATTCACTTACACACACACACACTTATTCACTTACACACACACACACTTATTCACTTACACACACACACTTATTCACGTACACACACACATACACTTATTCACGTACACACACACATACACTTATCCACTTACACACACACATACACTTATCCACTTACACACACACACACACTTATCCACTTACACACACACACACACTTATTCACTTACACACACACACACTTATTCACTTACACACACACACACTTATTCACTTACACACACACACACTTATTCACTTACACACACACTTATTATCAAGGTTTTGTCATTATGGTTTTGTTATTTCTCAGCAGAGGGTTTTGTTATCTCTCAGGGTTTTGTCATTTCTCATGGTTTTGTTATTTCTCAGCAGAGGGTTTTGTTATCTCTCAGGGTTTTGTCATTTCTCATGGTTTTGTTATTTCTCAGCAGAGGGTTTTGTTATCTCTCAGGGTTTTGTCATTTCTCATGGTTTTGTTATTTCTCAGCAGAGGGTTTTGTTATCTCTCAGGGTTTTGTCATTTCTCATGGTTTTGTTATTTCTCAGCAGAGGGTTTTGTTATCTCTCAGGGTTTTGTCATTTCTCATGGTTTTGTTATTTCTCAGCAGAGGGTTTTGTTATCTCTCAGGGTTTTGTAATTTCTCATGGTTTTATTTCTCAGCAGAGGGTTTTGTTATCTCTCAGGGTTTTGTCATTTCTCATGGTTTTGTTATTTCTCAGCAGAGGGTTTTGTTATCTCTCAGGGTTTTGTCATTTCTCATGGTTTTGTTATTTCTCAGCAGAGGGTTTTGTTATCTCTCAGGGTTTTGTCATTTCTCATGGTTTTGTTATTTCTCAGCAGAGGGTTTTGTTATCTCTCAGGGTTTTGTCATTTCTCATGGTTTTGTTATTTCTCAGCAGAGGGTTTTGTTATCTCTCAGGGTTTTGTCATTTCTCATGGTTTTGTTATTTCTCAGCAGAGGGTTTTGTTATCTCTCAGGGTTTTGTCATTTCTCATGGTTTTGTTATTTCTCAGCAGAGGGTTTTGTTATCTCTCAGGGATTTGTCATTTCTCATGGTTTTATTTCTCAGCAGAGGGTTTTGTTATCTCTCAGGGTTTTGTCATTTCTCATGGTTTTGTTATTTCTCAGCAGAGGGTTTTGTTATCTCTCAGGGTTTTGTCATTTCTCATGGTTTTGTTATTTCTCAGCAGAGGGTTTTGTTATCTCTCAGGGTTTTGTCATTTCTCATGGTTTTGTTATTTCTCAGCAGAGGGTTTTGTTATCTCTCAGGGTTTTGTCATTTCTCATGGTTTTGTTATTTCTCAGCAGAGGGTTTTGTTATCTCTCAGGGTTTTGTCATTTCTCATGGTTTTGTTATTTCTCAGCTGGGTTAGGGTTAGGGTTAGGGTTAGGGTTAGGGTTAGGGTTAGGGTTAGGGTTAGGGTTAGGGTTAGGGTTAGGGTTAGGGTTAGGGTTAGGGTTAGGGTTAGGGTTAGGGTTAGGGTTAGGGTTAGGGTTAGGGTTAGGGTTAGGGTTAGGGTTAGGGTTAGGGTTAGGGTTAGGGTTAGGGTTAGGGTTAGGGTTAGGGTTAGGGTTAGGGTTAGGGTTAGGGTTAGGGTTAGGGTTAGGGTTAGGGTTAGGGTTAGGGTTAGGGTTAGGGTTAGGGTTAGGGTTAGGGTTAGGGTTAGGGTTAGGGTTAGGGTTAGGGTTAGGGTTAGGGTTAGGGTTAGGGTTAGGGTTAGGGTTAGGGTTAGGGTTAGGGTTAGGGTTAGGGTTAGGGTTAGGGTTAGGGTTAGGGTTAGGGTTAGGGTTAGGGTTAGGGTTAGGGTTAGGGTTAGGGTTAGGGTTAGGGTTAGGGTTAGGGTTAGGGTTAGGGTTAGGGTTAGGGTTAGGGTTAGGGTTAGGGTTAGGGTTAGGGTTAGGGTTAGGGTTAGGGTTAGGGTTAGGGTTAGGGTTAGGGTTAGGGTTAGGGTTAGGGTTAGGGTTAGGGTTAGGGTTAGGGTTAGGGTTAGGGTTAGGGTTAGGGTTAGGGTTAGGGTTAGGGTTAGGGTTAGGGTTAGGGTTAGGGTTAGGGTTAGGGTTAGGGTTAGGGTTAGGGTTAGGGTTAGGGTTAGGGTTAGGGTTAGGGTTAGGGTTAGGGTTAGGGTTAGGGTTAGGGTTAGGGTTAGGGTTAGGGTTAGGGTTAGGGTTAGGGTTAGGGTTAGGGTTAGGGTTAGGGTTAGGGTTAGGGTTAGGGTTAGGGTTAGGGTTAGGGTTAGGGTTAGGGTTAGGGTTAGGGTTAGGGTTAGGGTTAGGGTTAGGGTTAGGGTTAGGGTTAGGGTTAGGGTTAGGGTTAGGGTTAGGGTTAGGGTTAGGGTTAGGGTTAGGGTTAGGGTTAGGGTTAGGGTTAGGGTTAGGGTTAGGGTTAGGGTTAGGGTTAGGGTTAGGGTTAGGGTTAGGGTTAGGGTTAGGGTTAGGGTTAGGGTTAGGGTTAGGGTTAGGGTTAGGGTTAGGGTTAGGGTTAGGGTTAGGGTTAGGGTTAGGGTTAGGGTTAGGGTTAGGGTTAGGGTTAGGGTTAGGGTTAGGGTTAGGGTTAGGGTTAGGGTTAGGGTTAGGGTTAGGGTTAGGGTTAGGGTTAGGGTTAGGGTTAGGGTTAGGGTTAGGGTTAGGGTTAGGGTTAGGGTTAGGGTTAGGGTTAGGGTTAGGGTTAGGGTTAGGGTTAGGGTTAGGGTTAGGGTTAGGGTTAGGGTTAGGGTTAGGGTTAGGGTTAGGGTTAGGGTTAGGGTTAGGGTTAGGGTTAGGGTTAGGGTTAGGGTTAGGGTTAGGGTTAGGGTTAG
The DNA here is from genome assembly GCA_949126835.1 of Anisus vortex. Lineage (NCBI taxonomy): Eukaryota > Metazoa > Mollusca > Gastropoda > Planorbidae > Anisus > Anisus vortex. Next base: position 392 of record OX421507.1, on the reverse strand, counting down.
GGTTAGGGTTAGGGTTAGGGTTAGGGTTAGGGTTAGGGTTAGGGTTAGGGTTAGGGTTAGGGTTAGGGTTAGGGTTAGGGTTAGGGTTAGGGTTAGGGTTAGGGTTAGGGTTAGGGTTAGGGTTAGGGTTAGGGTTAGGGTTAGGGTTAGGGTTAGGGTTAGGGTTAGGGTTAGGGTTAGGGTTAGGGTTAGGGTTAGGGTTAGGGTTAGGGTTAGGGTTAGGGTTAGGGTTAGGGGTTAGGGTTAGGGTTAGGGTTAGGGTTAGGGTTAGGGTTAGGGTTAGGGTTAGGGTTAGGGTTAGGGGTTAGGGTTAGGGTTAGGGTTAGGGTTAGGGTTAGGGTTAGGGTTAGGGTTAGGGTTAGGGTTAGGGTTAGGGTTAGGGTTAGGGTTAG
>OX421506.1:35867596-36270096 GCA_949126835.1 Anisus vortex | reverse complement strand
GTGTGAGTGTGTGAGTGGGTGTGAGTGTGTGAGTGGGTGTGAGTGTGTGAGTGTGAGTGGGTGTGAGTGTGAGTGGGTGTGAGTGTGAGTGGGTGTGAGTGTGAGTGGGTGTGAGTGTGAGTGTGTGTGAGTGTGAGTGGGTGTGAGTGTGAGTGGGTGTGAGTGTGAGTGGGTGTGAGTGTGAGTGTGAGTGGGTGTGAGTGTGAGTGTGTGGGTGTGAGTGTGTGGGTGTGAGTGTGTGGGTGTGAGTGTGTGGGTGTGAGTGTGTGGGTGTGAGTGTGTGGGTGTGAGTGTGTGGGTGTGAGTGTGTGGGTGTGAGTGTGTGTGTGTGAGTGTGTGTGTGTGAGTGGGTGTGTGTGAGTGGATTTGTGTGAGTGGGTGTGTGTGAGTGGGTGTGTGTGAGTGGGTGTGTGTGAGTGGGTGTGTGTGAGTGGGTAAGTGTGCGTGTGAGTAAGTGTGCGTGTGAGTAAGTGTGCGTGTGAGTAAGTGTGCGTGTGAGTAAGTGTGCGTGTGAGTAAGTGTGCGTGTGAGTAAGTGTGCGTGTGAGTAAGTGTGCGTGTGAGTAAGTGTGCGTGTGAGTAAGTGTGCGTGTGAGTAAGTGTGCGTGTGAGTAAGTGTGCGTGTGAGTAAGTGTGCGTGTGAGTAAGTGTGCGTGTGAGTAAGTGTGCGTGTGAGTAAGTGTGCGTGTGAGTAAGTGTGCGTGTGAGTAAGTGTGCGTGTGTGAAGAAGTGTGCGTGTGAAGAAGTGTGTGTGTGAAGAAGTGTGTGTGTGAAGAAGTGTGTGTGTGAAGAAGTGTGTGTGTGAAGAAGTGTGTGTGTGAAGAAGTGTGTGTGTGAAGAAGTGTGTGTGTGAAGAAGTGTGTGTGTGTGAAGAAGTGTGTGTGTGTGAAGAAGTGTGTGTGTGTGAAGAAGTGTGTGTGTGTGAAGAAGTGTGTGTGTGTGAAGAAGTGTGTGTGTGTGTGAAGAAGTGTGTGTGTGTGAAGAAGTGTGTGTGTGTGAAGAAGTGTGTGTGTGTGAAGAAGTGTGTGTGTGTGAAGAAGTGTGTGTGTGTGTGAAGAAGTGTGTGTGTGTGAAGAAGTGTGTGTGTGTGAAGAAGTGTGTGTGTGTGAAGAAGTGTGTGTGTGTGAAGAAGTGTGTGTGTGTGAAGAAGTGTGTGTGTGTGAAGAAGTGTGTGTGTGTGAAGAAGTGTGTGTGTGAAGAAGTGTGTGTGTGAAGAAGTGTGTGTGTGAAGAAGTGTGTGTGTGTCAGTGTGTGTGTGTGTCAGTGTGTGTGTGTGTGTCAGTGTGTGTGTGTGTGTCAGTGTGTGTGTGTGTCAGTGTGTGTGTGTGTCAGTGTGTGTGTGACAGTGTGTGTGTGTGACAGTGTGTGTGTGTGACAGTGTGTGTGTGTGACAGTGTGTGTGTGTCAGTGTGTGTGTGTCAGTGTGTGTGTGTGTGTCAGTGTGTGTGTCAGTGTGTGTGTGTGTCAGTGTGTGTGTGTGTGTGTGTCAGTGTGTGTGTGTGTGTGTCAGTGTGTGTGTGTGTGTCAGTGTGTGTGTGTGTCAGTGTGTGTGTGTGTGTCAGTGTGTGTGTGTGTGTCAGTGTGTGTGTGTGTGTGTCAGTGTGTGTGTGTGTGTGTCAGTGTGTGTGTGTGTGTGTCAGTGTGTGCGTGTGTGTGTGTCAGTGTGTGCGTGTGTGTGTGTGTGTGTGTGTCAGTGTGTGTGTGTGTACTAAGTGAGTGTGTGTGTGTGTACTAAGTGAGTGTGTGTGTGTGTACTAAGTGAGTGTGTGTGTGTGTGCTAAGTGAGTGTGTGTGTGTGTGCTAAGTGAGTGTGTGTGTGTGTGCTAAGTGAGTGTGTGTGTGTGTGCTAAGTGAGTGTGTGTGTGTGTGCTAAGTGAGTGTGTGTGTGTGTGCTAAGTGAGTGTGTGTGTGTGTGCTAAGTGAGTGTGTGTGTGTGTGTGTGTGCTAAGTGAGTGTGTGTGTGTGTGTACTAAGTGAGTGTGTGTGTGTGTGTACTAAGTGAGTGTGTGTGTGTGTGTACTAAGTGAGTGTGTGTGTGTGTACTAAGTGAGTGTGTGTGTGTGTACTAAGTGAGTGTGTGTGTGTGTACTAAGTGAGTGTGTGTGTGTGTACTAAGTGAGTGTGTGTGTGTGTACTAAGTGTGTGTGTGTGTGTACTAAGTGTGTGTGTGCGTGTACTAAGTGTGTGTGCGTGTACTAAGTGAGTGTGCGTGTACTAAGTGTGTGTGCGTGTACTAAGTGTGTGTGCGTGTACTAAGTGTGTGTGCGTGTACTAAGTGTGTGTGCGTGTACTAAGTGTGTGTGCGTGTACTAAGTGTGTGTGCGCGTGAGAGTAAGTGTGTGTGCGCGTGAGAGTAAATGTGTGTGCGCGTGAGAGTAAATGTGTGTGCGCGTGAGAGTAAATGTGTGTGCGCGTGAGAGTAAATGTGTGTGCGCGTGAGAGTAAATGTGTGTGCGCGTGCGACTAGGTGTGTGCGCGTGCGACTAGGTGTGTGTGCGTGCGACTAGGTGTGTGTGCGTGCGACTAGGTGTGTGTGCGTGCGAGTAGGTGTGTGTGCGTGCGAGTAGGTGTGTGTGCGTGCGAGTAGGTGTGTGTGCGTGCGAGTAGGTGTGTGTGCGTGCGAGTAGGTGTGTGTGCGTGCGAGTAGGTGTGTGTGCGTGCGAGTAGGTGTGTGTGCGTGCGAGTAGGTGTGTGTGCGTGCGAGTAGGTGTGTGTGCGTGCGAGTAGGTGTGTGTGCGTGCGAGTAGGTGTGTGTGCGTGCGAGTAGGTGTGTGTGCGTGCGAGTAGGTGTGTGTGCGTGCGAGTAGGTGTGTGTGCGTGCGAGTAGGTGTGTGTGCGTGCGAGTAGGTGTGTGTGCGTGCGAGTAGGTGTGTGTGCGTGCGAGTAGGTGTGTGTGCGTGCGAGTAGGTGTGTGTGCGTGCGAGTAGGTGTGTGTGCGTGCGAGTAGGTGTGTGTGCGTGCGAGTAGGTGTGTGTGCGTGCGAGTAGGTGTGTGTGCGTGCGAGTAGGTGTGTGTGCGTGCGAGTAGGTGTGTGTGCGTGCGAGTAGGTGTGTGTGCGTGCGAGTAGGTGTGTGTGCGTGCGAGTAGGTGTGTGTGCGTGCGAGTAGGTGTGTGTGCGTGCGACTTGGTGTGTGTGCGTGCGACTTGGTGTGTGTGCGTGCGACTAGGTGTGTGTGCGTGCGACTAGGTGTGTGTGCGTGCGACTAGGTGTGTGTGCGTGCGACTAGGTGTGTGTGCGTGCGACTAGGTGTGTGTGCGTGCGACTAGGTGTGTGTGCGTGCGACTAGGTGTGTGTGCGTGCGACTAGGTGTGTGTGCGTGCGACTAGGTGTGTGTGCGTGCGACTAGGTGTGTGTGCGTGCGACTAGGTGTGTGTGCGTGCGACTAGGTGTGTGTGCGTGCGGCTAGGTGTGTGTGCGTGCGGCTAGGTGTGTGTGCGTGCGGCTAGGTGTGTGTGCGTGCGGCTAGGTGTGTGTGCGTGCGGCTAGGTGTGTGTGCGTGCGACTAGGTGTGTGTGCGTGCGACTAGGTGTGTGTGCGTGCGACTAGGTGTGTGTGCGTGCGACTAGGTGTGTGTGCGTGCGACTAGGTGTGTGTGCGTGCGACTAGGTGTGTGTGCGTGCGACTAGGTGTGTGTGCGTGCGACTAGGTGTGTGTGCGTGCGACTAGGTGTGTGTGCGTGCGACTAGGTGTGTGTGCGTGCGACTAGGTGTGTGTGCGTGCGACTAGGTGTGTGTGCGTGCGACTAGGTGTGTGTGCGTGCGACTAGGTGTGTGTGCGTGCGACTAGGTGTGTGTGCGTGCGACTAGGTGTGTGTGCGTGTGACTAGGTGTGTGTGCGTGTGACTAGGTGTGTGTGCGTGTGACTAGGTGTGTGTGCGTGTGACTAGGTGTGTGTGCGTGTGACTAGGTGTGTGTGCGTGTGACTAAGTGTGTGTGCGTGTGACTAAGTGTGTGTGCGTGTGACTAAGTGTGTGTGCGTGTGACTAAGTGTGCGTGTGACTAAGTGTGTGTGTGACTAAGTGTGTGTGTGTGTGCGAGTATGTGTGTGTGTGTGCAAGTAGGTGTGTGTGTGTGCAAGTAGGTGTGTGTGTGTGCGAGTAGGTGTGTGTGTGTGTGCAGGTGTGTGTGTGTGCGAGTAGGTGTGTGTGTGTGCGAGTATGTGTGTGTGTGTGCGAGTAGGTGTGTGTGTGTGCGAGTAGGTGTGTGTGTGTGTGTGCGAGTAGGTGTGTGTGTGTGCGAGTAAGTGTGTGTGTGTGTGTGCGAGTAGGTGTGTGTGCGAGTAGGTGTGTGTGTGTGCGAGTAGGTGTGCGTGTGACTAAGTGTGTGTGTGACTAAGTGTGTGTGTGACTAAGTGTGCGTGTGACTAAGTGTGCGTGTGACTAAGTGTGCGTGTGCGAGTATGCGTGTGCGAGTATGTGTGTGCGAGTATGTGTGTGTGTGTGCGAGTAGGTGTGTGTGTGTGTGTGCGAGCAGGTGTGTGTGTGTGTGTGCGAGCAGGTGTGTGTGTGTGTGCGAGCAGGTGTGTGTGTGTGTGCGAGTAGATGTGTGTGTGTGTGCGAGTAGATGTGTGTGTGTGTGCGAGTAGGTGTGCGAGTAGGTGTGTGTGTGTGCGAGTAGGTGTGCAAGTAGGTGTGTGTGTGTGCGAGTAGGTGTGCAAGTAGGTGTGTGTGTGTGTACTAAGTGTGTGTGTGTACTAAGTGTGTGTGTGTGTGTACTAAGTGTGTGTGTGTGTGTACTAAGTGTGTGTGTGTGTGTACTAAGTGTGTGTGTGTGTGTACTAAGTGTGTGTGTGTGTGTACTAAGTGTGTGTGTGTGTGTACTAAGTGTGTGTGTGTGTGTACTAAGTGTGTGTGTGTGTGAGTGAGTAAGTGTGTGTGTGAGTGAGTAAGTGTGTGTGTGAGTGAGTAAGTGTGTGTGTGAGTGAGTAAGTGTGTGTGTGAGTGAGTAAGTGTGTGTGTGAGTGAGTAAGTGTGTGTGTGAGTGAGTAAGTGTGTGTGTGAGTGAGTAAGTGTGTGTGTGAGTGAGTAAGTGTGTGTGTGAGTGAGTAGGTGTGTGTGTGAGTGAGTAGGTGTGTGTGTGAGTGAGTAGGTGTGTGTGTGAGTGAGTAGGTGTGTGTGTGAGTGAGTAGGTGTGTGTGTGAGTGAGTAGGTGTGTGTGTGAGTGAGTAGGTGTGTGTGTGAGTGAGTAGGTGTGTGTGAGTAGGTGTGTGTGTGTGTGAGTAGGTGTGTGTGTGTGACAGACATGCCTACCTCCACAAATCAAAATGAGGAACACACAAGGTAAAAATGAGGAACATGGGACCAAAATGAGGAACATAAGCGCGGAGGAAGCATTTTCGAGCCAATATAGTTTACGCTAAATAATATTATTAAAAGAAAAATGGGAAAAATGGTTTCATTTACAGTAATTTACAGATTAGTTTATTTTGAGTTTCCCTAAAATTATTCGACATAACAAAAACGGCAAAGTAGTCGACACTGCCGCGAAGCCCTACGCTTATATAAATGCACTCTCGGACAAAATAAGGACATACATTAAAAATTAAAAGGCAGTGACAAGAAGAAAACAGTTGGTAAACGCCTTTTGTTTATTTCGCGTTATTACTTTCTTAATTAAAATGTCGGCATTTTCGGCAACGCCGATTTTGCAGAACAAACTGGTCTAATGCGGAATTGCGGAACAGGGGGTAATTTTCTGCCATTTTACGGAACGGTTCCCGAAAATCCGGAACGGTAGGCATGTCTGGAGTGTGAGTATGTGTGTGTGTGCGAGTAGGTGTGTGTGTGTGTGCGAGTAGGTGTGTGTGTGTGTGCGAGTAGGTGTGTGTGTGAGTATGTGTGTGTGTGTGTGAGTAGGTGTGTGTGTGTGTGAGTAGGTGTGTGTGTGTGTGTGTGTGTGAGTAGGTGTGTGTGTGTGTGAGTAGGTGTGTGTGTGTGTGAGTAGGTGTGTGTGTGTGTGAGTATGTGTGTGTGTGTGAGTAGGTGTGTGTGTGTGTGAGTAGGTGTCTGTGTGTGTCAGTAGGTGTGTGTGTGTCAGTAGGTGTGAGTGAGTAGGTGTGTGTGTGAGAGTAAATGTGTGTGTGAGAGTAAATGTGTGTGTGAGAGTAAATGTGTGTGTGTGTGAGTAGGTGTGTGTGTGTGTGAGAGAGTAGGTGTGTGTGTGTGTGTGTGAGTAGGTGTGTGAGTAGGTGTGTGTGCGTGTGAGTAGGTGTGTGTGCGTGTGTGTAGGTGTGTGTGCGTGTGAGTAGGTGTGTGTGCGTGTGAGTAGGTGTGTGTGCGTGTGACTAAGTGTGTGTGCGTGTGACTAAGTGTGTGTGCGTGTGACTAAGTGTGTGTGCGTGTGACTAAGTGTGTGTGCGTGTGACTAAGTGTGTGTGCGTGTGACTAAGTGTGTGTGCGTGTGACTAAGTGTGTGTGCGTGTGACTAAGTGTGTGTGCGTGTGACTAAGTGTGTGTGCGTGTGACTAAGTGTGTGTGCGTGTGACTAAGTGTGTGTGCGTGTGACTAAGTGTGTGTGCGTGTGACTAAGTGTGTGTGCGTGTGACTAAGTGTGTGTGCGTGTGACTAAGTGTGTGTGCGTGTGACTAAGTGTGTGTGCGTGTGACTAAGTGTGCGTGTGACTAAGTGTGTGTGCGTGTGACTAAGTGTGTGTGCGTGTGACTAAGTGTGCGTGTGACTAAGTGTGTGTGTGACTAAGTGTGTGTGTGTGTGCGAGTATGTGTGTGTGTGTGCAAGTAGGTGTGTGTGTGTGCAAGTAGGTGTGTGTGTGTGCGAGTAGGTGTGTGTGTGTGTGCAGGTGTGTGTGTGTGCGAGTAGGTGTGTGTGTGTGCGAGTATGTGTGTGTGTGTGCGAGTAGGTGTGTGTGTGTGCGAGTAGGTGTGTGTGTGCGAGTAGGTGTGTGTGTGTGCGAGTAAGTGTGTGTGTGTGTGTGCGAGTAGGTGTGTGTGCGAGTAGGTGTGTGTGTGTGCGAGTAGGTGTGCGTGTGACTAAGTGTGTGTGTGACTAAGTGTGTGTGTGACTAAGTGTGCGTGTGACTAAGTGTGCGTGTGACTAAGTGTGCGTGTGCGAGTATGCGTGTGCGAGTATGTGTGTGCGAGTATGTGTGTGTGTGTGCGAGTAGGTGTGTGTGTGTGTGTGCGAGCAGGTGTGTGTGTGTGTGTGCGAGCAGGTGTGTGTGTGTGTGCGAGCAGGTGTGTGTGTGTGTGCGAGTAGATGTGTGTGTGTGTGCGAGTAGATGTGTGTGTGTGTGCGAGTAGGTGTGCGAGTAGGTGTGTGTGTGTGCGAGTAGGTGTGCAAGTAGGTGTGTGTGTGTGCGAGTAGGTGTGCAAGTAGGTGTGTGTGTGTGTACTAAGTGTGTGTGTGTACTAAGTGTGTGTGTGTGTGTACTAAGTGTGTGTGTGTGTGTGTGTGTGTGTACTAAGTGTGTGTGTGTGTGTACTAAGTGTGTGTGTGTGTGTACTAAGTGTGTGTGTGTGTGTACTAAGTGTGTGTGTGTGTGAGTGAGTAAGTGTGTGTGTGAGTGAGTAAGTGTGTGTGTGAGTGAGTAAGTGTGTGTGTGAGTGAGTAAGTGTGTGTGTGAGTGAGTAAGTGTGTGTGTGAGTGAGTAAGTGTGTGTGTGAGTGAGTAAGTGTGTGTGTGAGTGAGTAAGTGTGTGTGTGAGTGAGTAAGTGTGTGTGTGAGTGAGTAGGTGTGTGTGTGAGTGAGTAGGTGTGTGTGTGAGTGAGTAGGTGTGTGTGTGAGTGAGTAGGTGTGTGTGTGAGTGAGTAGGTGTGTGTGTGAGTGAGTAGGTGTGTGTGTGAGTGAGTAGGTGTGTGTGTGAGTGAGTAGGTGTGTGTGAGTAGGTGTGTGTGAGTAGGTGTGTGTGTGTGACAGACATGCCTACCTCCACAAATCAAAATGAGGAACACACAAGGTAAAAATGAGGAACATGGGACCAAAATGAGGAACATAAGCGCGGAGGAAGCATTTTCGAGCCAATATAGTTTACGCTAAATAATATTATTAAAAGAAAAATGGGAAAAATGGTTTCATTTACAGTAATTTACAGATTAGTTTATTTTGAGTTTCCCTAAAATTATTCGACATAACAAAAACGGCAAAGTAGTCGACACTGCCGCGAAGCCCTACGCTTATATAAATGCACTCTCGGACAAAATAAGGACATACATTAAAAATTAAAAGGGCAGTGACAAGAAGAAAACAGTTGGTAAACGCCTTTTGTTTATTTCGCGTTATTACTTTCTTAATTAAAATGTCGGCATTTTCGGCAACGCCGATTTTGCGGAACAAACTGGTCTAATGCGGAATTGCGGAACAGGGGGTAATTTTCTGCCATTTTACGGAACGGTTCCCGAAAATCCGGAACGGTAGGCATGTCTGGAGTGTGAGTATGTGTGTGTGTGCGAGTAGGTGTGTGTGTGTGTGCGAGTAGGTGTGTGTGTGTGTGCGAGTAGGTGTGTGTGTGAGTATGTGTGTGTGTGTGTGAGTAGGTGTGTGTGTGTGTGAGTAGGTGTGTGTGTGTGTGTGTGTGTGAGTAGGTGTGTGTGTGTGTGAGTAGGTGTGTGTGTGTGTGAGTAGGTGTGTGTGTGTGTGAGTATGTGTGTGTGTGTGAGTAGGTGTGTGTGTGTGTGAGTAGGTGTGTGTGTGTGTGTCAGTAGGTGTGTGTGTGTGTCAGTAGGTGTGTGTGTCAGTAGGTGTGTGTGTGAGAGTAAATGTGTGTGTGAGAGTAAATGTGTGTGTGAGAGTAAATGTGTGTGTGTGTGAGTAGGTGTGTGTGTGTGTGAGAGAGTAGGTGTGTGTGTGTGTGTGTGAGTAGGTGTGTGAGTAGGTGTGTGTGCGTGTGAGTAGGTGTGTGTGCGTGTGTGTAGGTGTGTGTGCGTGTGAGTAGGTGTGTGTGCGTGTGAGTAGGTGTGTGTGCGTGTGACTAAGTGTGTGTGCGTGTGACTAAGTGTGTGTGCGTGTGACTAAGTGTGTGTGCGTGTGACTAAGTGTGTGTGCGTGTGACTAAGTGTGTGTGCGTGTGACTAAGTGTGTGTGCGTGTGACTAAGTGTGTGTGCGTGTGACTAAGTGTGTGTGCGTGTGACTAAGTGTGTGTGCGTGTGACTAAGTGTGTGTGCGTGTGACTAAGTGTGTGTGCGTGTGACTAAGTGTGTGTGCGTGTGACTAAGTGTGTGTGCGTGTGACTAAGTGTGTGTGCGTGTGACTAAGTGTGTGTGCGTGTGACTAAGTGTGTGTGCGTGTGACTAAGTGTGTGTGCGTGTGACTAAGTGTGTGTGCGTGTGACTAAGTGTGTGTGCGTGTGACTAAGTGTGTGTGCGTGTGACTAAGTGTGTGTGCGTGTGACTAAGTGTGTGTGCGTGTGACTAAGTGTGTGTGCGTGTGACTAAGTGTGTGTGCGTGTGACTAAGTGTGTGTGCGTGTGACTAAGTGTGTGTACGTGTGACTAAGTGTGCGTGTGACTAAGTGTGCGTGTGACTAAGTGTGTGTGTGTGACTAAGTGTGTGTGTCTGAGTAGGTGTGTGTGTGTGTGAGTGAGTAGGTGTGTGTGTGTGTGAGTGAGTAGGTGTGTGTGTGTGTGAGTGAGTAGGTGTGTGTGTGTGTGAGTGAGTAGGTGTGTGTGTGTGCGAGTAGGTGTGTGTGTGTGCGAGTAGGTGTGTGTGTGTGCGAGTAGGTGTGTGTATGTGCGAGTAGGTGTGTGTGTGAGCAGGTGTGTGTGTGTGTGAGCAGGTGTGTGTGTGTGAGTAGGTGTCTGTGTGTGAGTATGTGTCTGTGTGTGAGTATGTGTGAGTAGGTGTGTGTGTGTGAGTATGTGTGAGTAGGTGTGTGTGTGTGTGTGAGTAGGTGTGTGTGTGTGTGTGAGTAGGTGTGTGTGTGTGTGAGAGTAGGTGTGTGTGTGTGTGTGAGTAGGTGTGTGTGTGTGAGTAGGTGTGTGTGTATGAGTAAGTGTGTGTGTGACTAAGTGTGTGTGTGAGTAAGTGTGTGTGTGAGTAAGTGTGTGTGTGTGAGTAAGTGTGTGTGTGAGTAAGTGTGTGTGTGTGTGTGTGAGTAAGTGTGAGTAAGTGTGAGTGAGTAGGTGTGTGTGTGAGTAGGTGTGTGTGTGAGTAGGTGTGTGTGTGAGTAGGTGTGTGTGTGAGTAGGTGTGTGTGTGAGTAGGTGTGTGTGAGTGAGTATGATTGAGTGTGTGTGTGTGAGTGTGAGTGAGTGAGTGAGTGTGAGTGAGTGAGTGAGTGAGTGAGTGTGAGTGAGTGAGTGAGTGTGAGTGAGTGAGTGAGTGTGAGTGAGTGAGTGAGTGAGTGTGTGAGTGTGTGTGTGAGTGAGTGTGTGTGAGTGAGTGTGTGTGAGTGAGTGTGTGTGAGTGAGTGTGTGTGAGTGAGTGTGTGTGAGTGAGTGTGTGTGAGTGAGTGTGTGTGTGTGAGTGTGTGTGAGTGTGTGTGAGTGTGTGTGAGTGAGTGAGTGTGTGTGAGTGAGTGTGTGTGAGTGAGTGTGTGTGAGTGTGTGTGAGTGCGTGAGTGAGTGTGAGTGAGTGAGTGAGTGAGTGTGTGAGTGTGTGTGTGAGTGAGTGTGTGTGAGTGAGTGTGTGTGAGTGAGTGTGTGTGAGTGAGTGTGTGTGAGTGAGTGTGTGTGAGTGAGTGTGTGTGAGTGAGTGTGTGTGTGTGAGTGTGTGTGAGTGTGTGTGAGTGTGTGTGAGTGAGTGAGTGTGTGTGAGTGAGTGTGTGTGAGTGAGTGTGTGTGAGTGAGTGTGTGAGTGTGTGTGAGTGCGTGTGTGTGAGTGCGTGTGTGTGAGTGCGTGCGTGTGTGTGAGTGCGTGTGTGTGAGTGTGTGTGTGTGAGTGTGTGTGAGTAAGTGTGTGTGTGAGTAAGTGTGTGTGAGTAAGTGTGTGTGAGTAAGTGTGTTTGTTCACCCTTAAAATATATATATATATATTTATCATCACCACGCGCCCAATAGTCTCGGAAGATTGTGATTTCGCCAGCCTTGCAGCATTGGCTGTGTCTGCGGAGGCTGACTGACTGATTGGAAGCCAATTAACAAATTATAAAAAGTTGTACTGGCAAAGTCAATGTGAATCAAAAGTTGTTTTTTTTGTGCGTTTTTTGAACAAACTGACCACTACGGTCATTTAAATTTTCTTAAAAACTTGACAGTGTTCACCACCGTAACGCAAAGAATATTTGTGGCAAATTTCACGTTTTTATGTCCAGTATTTAAAAAGATTATGCGGTATGTACATACCCACCCACATACATACACCTTTTGAGATTTATATATATATATATGATATGATATATGTTTATATATCTTATTACTACCGGGTATTAATCTGATATTCCAGGATTGAGATTAAAACTTTTAACTGTTTCAGTGCTTTCAACTTTCTATTTATGAAGTATTAGCAGGCCTATGCATTAAATGATTGACAGAATATTTAAACCATATCTATTTATATTTAAAATAAGAATTTAATTCATTTCCTTTATTTGTTTTTTTTATTGTCAATTTTTTTATAATATTAAGCAGCTTCATATTGGAGAAAGGGTTAAGAGGTTCAGGTCTATAAATTTATTAAGGAGGCGCTATCCATACTTTTTATAGATCAGTGGTCTCCCCTATCATAAAAATGTGACTGCTCAACAACATTAGTTAAACCCCAATGATTAAATAAAGGTTCTTACTTTTTCCTAGTGTAGTTCATCATCAAGTGTTGTGTCCTTTCTGCTGATGTTCAGTGACCAGTTCAGCTGTCAAGACAATTGTTGCTTTGGCTGTTGTCAAGACAAATCTTCTGCAGATGTCAATTAGCCTCTCCTGACCACATGCTGTACCACTGAGGCATCTGTAGTTAAAAAATCAATTTTAACTAAATAAAATTATAATAGTAAAAAAATTATAAAGATTTAACAAATACATAGTTTTATAGCTAAATCTGTGTAATAATGTTTGGAATTTTAAGGTGACTATTCTAGTCAAAGTCAAACATACACTGTAATCCTGTATAATAAATTGTACATGTAAATTGGTCGTGATATAAAACAGGTCATGATATAAAACCTTTTGCTAACACTACAAAAGAAAAATCACTTGTAAACATTATTTGATAATATTTGTAAGTTTGCAGTAAAAAAAAAAGGAAAGTATCCTGTCTGACAAATATGATCATTAGGCAACAGGGCAGAGGATGTTGCGCTCACCAGTTTCTGCATACATGACATACGAAGGGATTGTGTGGCTAGCACAAAGTTCAGCCGTCTTTACTTTACAGCAATTAATTTTTAATTTGTCCCTTTATAGCACATAAAAGTAAATCTGACATAGTTGTTAGGAGATAAATGAGTGAGAGACATTGTTTTAATGTTGACATGTTTCAACAAATAATCAAGTTCATTGAAATTTATGGTGCATTGATATCCAAATTGAAATCCCTATTGGGAAATTCTAATTCACATCCAGTACATCATAGTTGGTATATAAGGTTGCAGGAAGTAATTAATTAGCCTAGTAATTAACTCATTCTATAAGTTTCGCCGTACAGCGTGTGACGGTACTTTTGTTTCCATGTGTATTGCTGTAGCATGCATCATCGCTATATTGTTTCATTTTAAGTTTTTAATAGTATCTCTTTTATGTAAACTTGTACTCAGAAGAGTTTCCACTTCCTTTGTTTGTAAAAAAAAACTTTGATTGACGCACTTTATCATTACTTTATGTGTATTTAATTGCAATTTACATCGGCACCAGTTAAGTCTTGATTTGTAAACAATAATCAGCTGTTCAAATGGCTTCTTCTAGTCATCATAATTCGATCGATAGATCAAAAAGAAAATCTTTGACAGCCGAAGACGCAAGCAAGCTGATTTTTTTGCAGGACTCGGATTAGAATTCTGATGAACATGCTAATGACACTAGTGAGGATATTTTATTTGAAGACTCTGATGAGGAGTATGTTCCTCCAGCAAAAAATCTCAAACAAGTAGTAGTAGGCCTAGAGGTAGTAGTAGTGTTAGAGGTAGAGGCAAAGCTACTTCAACTAGTACTACAGTCTTGGACTCAACTTTATTAGCCTTAGCTTTAACCAGCAGCTCTGGTGATAGTAATATTCCTGGTTCTAGTGCTAGCACAGTTGATAAAGAATGGTCTAGTGTGTCATCTGGGCAGACAGAGAATAATTTTAGATTTCATCCCTTTCAAGCCACCTGCATCACAGTAGACATGCAAGACAAAACTTCACCCTTGGATTTTTTTAATTTACTAGTGGATGAAGAAGTTAAAGCAAATCTAGTGACATCTATCAACACATTTGCTAAAAAAAAAAGGTTCATACCAATACGCCTCCCCGCAAACTCTGTTTTTGGACGCTGGAAAGATGTCACTCTCTGGGAATTGAACAAATTTTTTTGCCATTATAATATATATTGGCATTTTTAAAAGGCCAGCAATATCTGACTATTGGTCTATGGCTGCAAAATCATACAGTCTTTGGATACATCACATATTCAATAGAAAAAGATTCCAGGACATTTTTCACACAATGCTCCACTGTGGAGATGAAGCAGCGGAGGGAAATGAAAAAATGTAACCCTTCATGAATCTACTGCTGTCTAAATTCAGGTAGGCGTTTTATCCATTTCAAGACCTTAGTTTGGCTGAAATGGTTATCGGCTATCAAGGCAGATGGCAGTTCAAGAAGTATATAATTAATTGGTCATTTATATCGCGCCTCACTCCATGCTAATGCAAGCATGCTCAGCGCGCTCAGTATAATGCCTCGAAGCCAAGAAGGTACCATATCAAAATCTTTGGTTTTTGCGATGCTGCAACCGGGTATGTCATCAACATTTTGACATACTTTAGTGCAAATACCTCATTTGACCCAGACGCAGATCTTGATGGAATTCACCACTTTGTTGCAGCATGTAGGCACTGGGCATAGCGTGTATGCTGATTGGTTTTACAACACGCACAAATTGCTTGAGTACCTTCTATCTTAAAAAATGTACTTCACTGGTACACTCAACACAAACAGAATCGGGTTTCCAAAGGAACTGAAGTCACTATCATTACAACACAGAGAAATGAAATGGTTTCTGGCAAACAACAAGCAAATGCTCTGTGTATCTTTTCGTGACAAAAAAGAAAAAAAAATGTGTTAGTGTCAACAAAATACCAAAGTGAGTATGACAAAGGTCAAGGATGTCATCAAGCCAGAAATGATTGACCTGTACAACCATAAAATGAATGGATGTGACAAGCTGGACCAGAAAGTCACATACAACAGTGTGCACCAGCGCAAAACCATCAAGTGGTGGAAGAAAAAATTGTTTGGCTTTTGGAAGTAGCTCAGCCTAATGCCTACATTCTATACAGCTTGTCAGAAGCAACATAGGGCAAAAAGACAACCCTCAAAGAATTCAAGCTGATATTGGTACACCAGCTTACCAACAATGTAGCTATGGAATCCCATCTTCTACCAGCAGGAAGAAGTGCAGAAAGCAGCCCATTTGAAGGTACACAGGGTGGCCGCCATATAATTGACTACGACGACAGAGACAGGGCTTGTGAAGTCTGCTCCACTCCTGCCAAGCGCATTCGTACTCATTTCTTCTGTTCAGGGTGTGAGTCAAATCCACATCTCCACCCTAAAGGTTACTTAAAAGCCTTTCATGAAAAATAAAATGTGCCTGGTATTGTAAATATTGTGTACATAGCATTTTGGTTTCAGAAGTGTAAATAATGTTTTGCATATGTGGATCACGAAACTTACTATCTTTGTGTGATATATGTTAAACATTTTTTTTGCCAAATATTAATTCATTTGAACTATTTTTACTGGGGTTACATACTGATGAATTGATGTTTACTTTTTAATTTTTTAATTACAATTTTATATCTCTGACTTTTCAACCCAAAATTTTCTTTCATTTTATTTCTTTTTTCAAAATTACCTATTCAATCTAAACACTTATTCAATTCTGAACAAATTGATATGACATATGCCATAGTTTGCTTAAAAGGAAAAAGTTTATATTGATATTTGAAACATGTGTGCTTCAATTTTTTTACCCTTTTTCTTGCTCCGTTGCGTTGCTTATGTTACGAATATTGATCCTCTAATAAATGTAATTAAAGTTTTTAATACATTTTATAAATAAACAGGAGATTGATCCTAGTTTTTAGAGTAGATTAGACAGTAGGACGGTTAGGATTTGTTTTGTTTTCTCCTCCCCCTTTTATTTTAAACAGTAAGTTGTTGGATATTATTATATACATTACACTACGACAATATCTTTTAGAATATCTTTTACAATATCCTCTAATATATCTTCTAGAATAAATCTTATATTAGATTGTTGTTTTATTGATTGGATTCGATAAGCATCAATTTACATTCTTACGCCTATGATTTCTATTGTAGTTTAGTTTCCATTCGTAACAGCTAAACATATATTAATACCTTCTTTAGTATCTTTTTTCCTATATATATTTAAGTCTTCTTAATTGTAGTTATCCTTTATTTGATTAGAGGAACTTCAATAATTCATAGACTTTATACTACTTTATAGTTATAGCTTAATAGTTATCACTTTTCTTGCCAGGGTTATTGGCACTATTTTCTATTGTAACCGTTAATAATCTAGATTAGAATTTCTTTATTATGAATGTCTTTTGATTGTCTTATTTTCCTTTTATGTAAATAAAGTTAATTGTTTAGTTTAGTAATAGGAGTTTTGTTCGTCTATTTAATATAGTGTTGTAATCATTTTAGATAAGTGTTCATTCATTCTTTATCTATTAGATTCTAACGGATATTCTTGAGTTCATACGCCATCCATTAACCCCTAGACAAGTTTATATTTAATTGAGCCATTTCGCTATTTCATCTTAATTAAAATATCCAGTATGAACTCAGGGATAACCGTAACTAGATTTAAAACACTTCAACGTAATATGGGGTCTCATGTCCTTGGATTAATTTGAATTAGGGACTTAGAATTTGATTATTTTACACATTTCTAGAACTAATTTTCCTAACGTTGTAATTTTTCTTGTCGGTGCGCGGTAGTGATTCGGTTTGTTTTTCGTTAACAGCTGTGTTGTTGACCTACATTTGTAGTTTTTAGTCTTATTGTTTTCTCTTCATTCTTAGAGATGGAGTTTACTGATTTTATTAAAAATCCTACCTTAGAGAGTTTAGATTCTTTGAAAAGAAAGGATTTCTATAAGATAATTAAGGAATTGAAGATAGTTCATAGAGCCACTAGTCCCACCCAGATTTTTAAAGAGCAAATAATTTTCTATTATATAAATAAGGGTGTTTTTGATAAGAAATATCTGAGTTTAGTGACACCAGAAGTAGATGGGAGTCAGGCTGAGAATTTGTTAAAGCAAAGAGAGATAGAATTTAAGGAGTGGGAAATAGAAAAAGATAGAGAATTAAAGGAGAAAGAGAGAGAATTTAAGGAGAGGCAAATAGAAAAAGATAGAGAATTACAGATAGAATTAAAAGAGATGGAGTTACAGTATAAGTTAAAAATGGAACAGTTGGAAGAGGAGTATGCTAGTTTCATGTCTTGTCCTATTCCTAAGTCTACTACTCCTGTGTCAGAAAGGTCTGCTTTCTACACAGATTCATGTTGTCGTAGTGTACCAACACTCAATGATCAAAGTTCTAATAATACTAGTAATACAATTACTATTATTAATACTAAAAGCCTTCAAGCGGCATCACCAGTTAATCCTGGTAATTCAAACCAAAACAAGTCCATTAGTCCGCTGAAGAATCTCCTAAGTCTTAAAAATGACAGTGGTGTTGTCAAGACTCAGTCTCATGTTTCTTGCAAATATTGTAAGAGATTCGGCCACACTATTGATCAGTGTCGAAACTGCCCCATTCGACATTCTAAAGACTCCAGGCCTATAGGCCATATCAAACCTAAAGAACTTTTTGATCATTCTAATTTTATACAAAGTGAGGAGACCACATCACATCAAAATGTTAAAGACTTACGTTTGGTTGCTGAGACGGCAGACACATATAACCCTGTGCATAGATGTTCATCCTATGTCACTGCTAGCCATCAAAATCAGAGTCCTAATAGTAATACAATTACTACTACAAGCCTTCATGCGGCAACACCAGTGAATACTGGAATTTCAACTCAAAATAAGTCCCTTAGCCCGCGGAAGAATTACCTTAATCAAAGTCTAAATCAAGAGGATAGTTTTGCCAAGACACGTTCAAATGTTTTCTGCAATTATTGTAAGAAACCCGGCCACTCTATTACTCAATGTCGAAAATGCCCCAGTCGACCTTTTCAAGACTTCAAGGACTCAAAGCCCATCTGTAATGTTAAAGCCACTGGACATAGTGGTCATTCACTTCAAAGTGATAAGATTACATCACTTTGCAATTTAACAAAGTTCAAAGGTAATGAACTATTGTCTTCTATGTCAATGGAGGAAATACAGCCACAAGTTAAAACGCAATCACATGATTGTATTTTATCATCAGCATCAAATACCGCCTCTATTTTCATCATTGATGCAGAGAGATCCTTTACAAATAAGACCAGTACATCTAGAAAGCCAACAGTGTCACGAGATACTAAATTATCACCTTTACTGGGTAATGTCTTAGCCTTATCAGATACTACTGATATACGGGGACCTATCTTGAAGCAAGAAGTTGGGTCAGTTAAAATTCTGGAGCCTCCACATGAAACTCAGTCAGACCTTAATTTGTTTAATGCTGAGATGACACTCAACATGGTTACAAAGCCTCCAGTCAAAGATTTCCAGTTGTTACGAAATGACCTAGCCGGAGATCAAGTGTTTCCACAGGTTATTATTCAGCCATCATTGCTGTATGTTGATTCCAGTAGAGATCAATCTGACTTTGGTCCAGACTGTTTGATTACCATAGAGATGAACAAGGAACAAAACCATAAAGTATCTTCACATACAGATGGTCCTTCTGACATTTCTTTGTTGAATATTCTG
Organism: Anisus vortex; assembly: GCA_949126835.1. Classification (NCBI taxonomy): domain Eukaryota; kingdom Metazoa; phylum Mollusca; class Gastropoda; family Planorbidae; genus Anisus; species Anisus vortex. The sequence goes on along the minus strand of OX421506.1, from coordinate 36,252,103 downwards.
CAGTTTCCTTCGTATATGTCTCAAGCAGATTTTTGCCCTACACAACCTGATCCAGAGATGCCAAACATTGTGACAAAGTTGAACTCAGTGGACTGTAAGGATGAAACTTTCTCAGATTGCTGCTTACAGGAAGATTTCTTGTTTGGATGGTGCACAGCTCTGATCTGTTTTCTTTTGGTGGCGAAGACAGAGCCAGTTTACAATACTTTCAATCCTTTCAGTGAGCCATTCAAGGAGTTGAACATTCATGCTACATTCAAGTTGAACATTCATAATTATTGTTGTAAATGTTCAAGGGATATTCATATTGACTTGTGTTAAATTTTTTTCAATTGAACATAATGACTTGTTTATCAATTTATTTAAGTTAATTATCCTGAATTACTAAATTAATTAAATCATTCTAAGGACTTCAAGGATTTTTAGTGAAAATACACCATGTTTTGAAATGGGCCTATACTAATCTAGAGAAAGCCCAAAGTAACATGAACATTTATTAGTGGACGATTTTTCTCAAATGTGATTTTTCTCATGAACTATTTTAAATTAATGGGTGTATCTAATTCTTGACAGTTGGGGATGTGTTTATATTCTTAAGAATTTATTGACAGTCGGTGACTTGATGTTGTGTTTATATTCTTAAGTGTTAATAATATGTTTTCTTTAATTGATCACATCACATGATTTTTGAAACTTACTAATCTGTTTCATTGAAGTGATTGTATCACAATTATTTTTTTTGTTTGTTACAAACCCTAGAGGTTGATGATTTTATTATATTGGTTAACATAAATTATTTTCTTTTGTTTGTTCCAAATCATAGAGGATGATATTTTTCTTATTTTGAGTAACATAAATGATTATTTTATATTTAAAAAAAAAAAATTGCCATTATCATTGTCAATTTTTTCTTTTCTAAGTGTAGGTGTGTTACGAATATTGATCCTCTAATAAATGTAATTAAAGTTTTTAATACATTTTATAAATAAACAGGAGATTGATCCTAGTTTTTAGAGTAGATTAGACAGTAGGACGGTTAGGATTTGTTTTGTTTTCTCCTCCCCCTTTTATTTTAAATAGTAAGTTGTTGGATATTATTATATACATTACACTACGACAATATCTTTTAGAATATCTTTTACAATATCCTCTAATATATCTTCTAGAATAAATCTTATATTAGATTGTTGTTTTATTGATTGGATTCGATAGGCATCAATTTACATTCTTACGCCTATGATTTCTATTGTAGTTTAGTTTCCATTCGTAACAGCTAAACATATATTAATACCTTCTTTAGTATCTTTTTTCCTATATATATTTAAGTCTTCTTAATTGTAGTTATCCTTTATTTGATTAGAGGAACTTCAATAATTCATAGACTTTATACTACTTTATAGTTATAGCTTAATAGTTATCACTTTTCTTGCCAGGGTTATTGGCACTATTTTCTATTGTAACCGTTAATAATCTAGATTAGGATTTCTTTATTATGAATGTCTTTTGATTGTCTTATTTTCCTTTTATGTAAATAAAGTTAATTGTTTAGTTTAGTAATAGGAGTTTTGTTCGTCTATTTAATATAGTGTTGTAATCATTTTAGATAAGTGTTCATTCATTCTTTATCTATTAGATTCTAACGGATATTCTTGAGTTCATACGCCATCCATTAACCCCTAGACAAGTTTATATTTAATTGAGCCATTTCGCTATTTCATCTTAATTAAAATATCCAGTATGAACTCAGGGATAACCGTAACTAGATTTAAAACACTTCAACGTAATACTTAAAACAACTTTAAACAAAGATTTAATTAAGTGACGCGTCTTAAAATAACTTGGTCATTAACTCAAGAACAAATACCACCCAGGACCTTCTGTACGCCAACGGAACACGTGACACGTGGCTACCGCCCCCCATATAAACATAAACAGAACAAAGTCTCCATATACCAAAATATGTGGCTACACTTCATTACTGTAGTGTTTCAAGATTAGATAACTTATATTCAACAATCAGATTTGTACATCAAACATTATTAGAGTAGCCTGTCCTTGTATTGCTTATGGGTTATCACTATTACTTGAAGTAGTCAACAAGATGGCCGTCAGCCATGTTTAGTTATTAGTCCAGACCATGCTTATTATTTATTCATTGTTGTTCCATCATTTTTCCTGTTACTTATGTAACTAATAACCCATGCACCTACATAGCATAAGACCACCACATAAGAAACACTATATTGGCGACGAGAAGGTTGGTTATTTTAAGTCCCAACAGGAATATAATATTCATAAAAGAAATTACATTACATTTCTTAGTTTGAGATTGCATCAGACGTCTCAAAGGGATACATTGAAAATACAATAGAACAGGGCGTCTTTTATGTTACCACAATATCCAACATTTGATTGTCAATCAGAGGGAGTTACAATCCGATGGTCAAAATGGATAAATAGACTAAAAAATCTTTTCACAGCTTACAACATCACGAATGTTGAGCAAAAGAAAGCTTTACTATTAACATATGGTGGTAAAAAACTCAATGACCAAATAGAATCGTTATCACTATCACAGTCAAGTACAACAGCTGCTGAAACTGAGGGGGAAGATCCATTTAGTCAAATTGTAAAGCAACTAACAAGCTACTTCAATCCCAAAATGAACGTTGAGATGCAAAAATATACTTTTCGACATAAAATACAACAGTCAACACATATAGAGGAATTCTACCAAGATCTGTATCAACTTGCCAAAACTTGTAATTTTACTAATGCAGAAAGTGAAATTAAATCTCAATTGATCGTGGGATGCAAGTCTTCCAAAGTGAGGGAAAAAGGTCTCTCCACTCCGGAGATGTCTCTCAATGCCTTACTCCAATATGCTAAGACAATGGAATTGGCTGAAGACTTCAATAAAAGAATCAATAATGATCAAGTTCAGAAAATAGGCACTAATACAACTTTTGGTAAGAAACAGCATAAAAGACATGATCAGTCCTTTCATGGTAAAGAAAGACTGCATAATATCAGTTGCAGGAATTGTGGGGGTAAATGGCCTCATCCAGGTGGTCAAAGCAATAGCCCAGCACATGGTAAAACATGCCACAATTGCAGAAAAGTCAACCATTTTTCATCTATGTGTAAAAATAAACTGAGAACTGACAATAAACATAAAGAAAAAAAACAAGACTCAAGAATACATAATCTGGAAGATGATGATTCCACACATGAATATGTATTTTCATTCAACATGAAAAAGAATATGCCAAGGGTACAATTAAATATGTGTATAGATGTTTATAGTATTAGAGGTTTGGAATAAGTGAATTTGATTACGATATGATGATTTCTAAATTCCATTATCAACTATTGCAACTGATCGAGATATGGTCAGTGATTTTTTTATGTCACTTTTATTCATCAGATCAGTTTATTGTTATGTTTTCTGGTTTAATTTAAATTAAACCTTATCTATTTATATTTAAAATAAGAATTTAATTCATTTGCTTTATTTGTTTTTTTTATTGTCAATTTTTTTATAATATTAAGCAGCTTCATAGTGGAGAAAGGGTTAAGAGGTTCAGGTCTATAAATTTATTAAGGAGGCGCTATCCATACTTTTTATAGATCAGTGGTCTCCCCTATCATAAAAATGTGGCTGCTCTACAACCTTAGTTTAAAGTTTAAACCCAATGATTAAATAAAGGTTCTTACTTTTTCCTAGTGTAGTTCATCATCAAGTGTTGTGTCCTTTCTGCTGATGTCCAGTGACCAGTTCAGCTGTCATGCCAATTGTTGCTTTGGCTGTTGTCAAGACACATCATCTGCAGATGTCCATTAGCCTCTCCTGACCACATGCTGTACCACTGAGGCATCTGTAGTTAAAAAATCAATTTTTCCTGTTACTTATGTAACTAATAACCCCATACACCTACATAGCATAAGACCACCACATAAGAAACACTATATTGGTGACGAGAAGGTTGGTTATTTTAAGTCCCAACAGGAATATAATATTCATAAAAGAAATTACATTACATTTCTTAGTTTGAGATTGCATCAGACGTCTCAAAGGGATACATTGAAAATAGAATAGAACATGGCGTCTTTTATGTTACCACAATATCCAACATTTGATTGTCAATCAGAGGGAGTTACAATCCGATGGTCAAAATGGATAAATAGACTAAAAAATCTTTTCACAGCTTACAACATCACGAATGTTGAGCAAAAGAAAGCTTTACTATTAACATATGGTGGTAAAAAACTCAATGACCAAATAGAATCGTTATCACTATCACAGTCAAGTACAACAGCTGCTGAGACTGAGGGGGAAGATCCATTTAGTCAAATTGTAAAGCAACTAACAAGCTACTTCAATCCCAAAATGAACGTTGAGATGCAAAAATATACTTTTCGACATAAAATACAACAGTCAACACATATAGAGGAATTCTACCAAGATCTGTATCAACTTGCCAAAACTTGTAATTTTACTAATGCAGAAAGTGAAATTAAATCTCAATTGATCGTGGGATGCAAGTCTTCCAAAGTGAGGGAAAAAGGTCTCTCCACTCCGGAGATGTCTCTCAATGCCTTACTCCAATATGCTAAGACAATGGAATTGGCTGAAGACTTCAATAAAAGAATCAATAATGATCAAGTTCAGAAAATAGGCACTAATACAACTTTTGGTAAGAAACAGCATAAAAGACATGATCAGTCCTTTCATGGTAAAGAAAGACTGCATAATATCAGTTGCAGGAATTGTGGGGATAAATGGCCTCATTCAGGTGGTCAAAGCAATAGCCCAGCACATGGTAAAACATGCCACAATTGCAGAAAAGTCAACCATTTTTCATCTATGTGTAAAAATAAACTGAGAACTGACAATAAACATAAAGAAAAAAAAACAAGACTCAAGAATACATAATCTGGAAAATGATGATTCCACACATGAATATGTATTTTCATTCAACATGAAAAAGAATATGCCAAGGGTACAATTAAATATGTGTATAGATGTTTATAGTATTAGAGGTTTGGAATAAGTGAATTTGATTACGATATGATGATTTCTAAAATCCATTATCAACTATTGCAACTGATCGAGGTATGGTCAGTGATTTTTTCATGTCACTTTTATTCATCAGATCAGTTTATTGTTATGTTTTCTGGTTTAAATTAAACCGTATCTATTTATATTTAAAATAAGAATTTAATTCATTTGCTTTATTTGTTTTTTTTATTGTCAATTTTTTTATAATATTAAGCAGCTTCATAGTGGAGAAAGGGTTAAGAGGTTCAGGTCTATAAATTTATTAAGGAGGCGCTATCCATACTTTTTATAGATCAGTGGTCTCCCCTATCATAAAAATGTGGCTGCTCTACAACCTTAGTTTAAAGTTTAAACCCAATGATTAAATAAAGGTTCTTACTTTTTCCTAGTGTAGTTCATCATCAAGTGTTGTGTCCTTTCTGCTGATGTCCAGTGACCAGTTCAGCTGTCATGCCAATTGTTGCTTTGGCTGTTGTCAAGACACATCTTCTGCAGATGTCCATTAGCCTCTCCTGACCACATGCTGTACCACTGAGGCATCTGTAGTTAAAAAATCAATTTTTCCTGTTACTTATGTAACTAATAACCCATGCACCTACATAGCATAAGACCACCACATAAGAAACACTATATTGGCGACAAGAAGGTTGGTTATTTTAAGTCCCAACAGGAATATAATATTCATAAAAGAAATTACATTACATTTCTTAGTTTGAGATTGCATCAGACGTCTCAAAGGGATACATTGAAAATAGAATAGAACATGGCGTCTTTTATGTTACCACAATATCCAACATTTGATTGTCAATCAGAGGGATTTACAATCCGATGGTCAAAATGGATAAATAGACTAAAAAATCTTTTCACAGCTTACAACATCACAAATGTTGAGCAAAAGAAAGCTTTACTATTAACATATGGTGGTGAAAAACTCAATGACCAAATAGAATCGTTATCACTATCACAGTCAAGTACAACAGCTGCTGAGACTGAGGGGGAAGATCCATTTAGTCAAATTGTAAAGCAACTAACAAGCTACTTCAATCTCAAAATGAACGTTGAGATGCAAAAATATACTTTTCGACATAAAATACAACAGTCAACACATATAGAGGAATTCTACCAAGATCTGTATCAACTTGCCAAAACTTGTAATTTTACTAATGCAGAAAGTGAAATTAAATCTCAATTGATCGTGGGATGCAAGTCTTCCAAAGTGAAGGAAAAAGGTCTCTCCACTCCGGAGATGTCTCTCAATGCCTTACTCTAATATGCTAAGACAATTGAATTGGCTGAAGACTTCAATAAAAGAATCAATAATGATCAAGTTCAGAAAATAGGCACTAATACAACTTTTGGTAAGAAACAGCATAAAAGACATGATCAGTCCTTTCATGGTAAAGAAAGACTGCATAATATCAGTTGCAGGAATTGTGGGGGTAAATGGCCTCATCCAGGTGGTCAAAGCAACAGCCCAGCACATGGTAAAACATGCCACAATTGCAGAAAAGTCAACCATTTTTCATCTATGTGTAAAAATAAACTAAGAACTGACAATAAACATAAAGAAAAAAAAACAAGACTCAAGAATACATAATCTGGAAGATGATGATTCCACACATGAATATGTATTTTCATTCAACATGAAAAAGAATATGCCAAGGGTACAATTAAATATGTGTATAGATGTTTTTAGTATTAGAAGTTTGGAATAAGTGAATTTGATTACGATAATATGATGATTTCTAAATTCCATTATCAACTATTGCAACTGATCGAGATATGGTCAGTGATTTTTTTATGTCACTTTTATTCATCAGATCAGTTTATTGTTATGTTTTCTGGTTTAAATTAAACCTTATTTATTTATATTTAAAATAAGAATTTAATTCATTTGCTTTATTTGTTTTTTTTTATTGTCAATTTTTTAATAATATTAAGCAGCTTCATAGTGGAGAAAGGGTTAAGAGGTTCAGGTCTATAAATTTATTAAGGAGGCGCTATCCATACTTTTTATAGATCAGTGGTCTCCCCTATCATAAAAATGTGGCTGCTCTACAACCTTAGTTTAAAGTTTAAACCCAATGATTAAATAAAGGTTCTTACTTTTTCCTAGTGTAGTTCATCATCAAGTGTTGTGTCCTTTCTGCTGATGTCCAGTGACCAGTTCAGCTGTCATGCCAATTGTTGCTTTGGCTGTTGTCAAGACACATCTTCTGCAGATGTCCATTAGCCTCTCCTGACCTCATGCTGTACCACTGAGGCATCTGTAGTTAAAAAATCAATTTTTCCTGTTACTTATGTAACTAATAACCCATGCACCTACATAGCATAAGACCACCACATAAGAAACACTATATTGGCGACGAGAAGGTTGGTTATTTTAAGTCCCAACAGGAATATAATATTCATAAAAGAAATTACATTACATTTCTTAGTTTGAGATTGCATCAGACGTCTCAAAGGGATACATTGAAAATAGAATAGAACATGGCGTCTTTTATGTTACCACAATATCCAACATTTGATTGTCAATCAGAGGGATTTACAATCCGATGGTCAAAATGGATAAATAGACTAAAAAATCTTTTCACAGCTTACAACATCACGAATGTTGAGCAAAAGAAAGCTTTACTATTAACATATGGTGGTGAAAAACTCAATGACCAAATAGAATCGTTATCACTATCACAGTCAAGTACAACAGCTGCTGAGACTGAGGGGGAAGATCCATTTAGTCAAATTGTAAAGCAACTAACAAGCTACTTCAATCTCAAAATGAACGTTGAGATGCAAAAATATACTTTTCGACATAAAATACAACAGTCAACACATATAGAGGAATTCTACCAAGATCTGTATCAACTTGCCAAAACTTGTAATTTTACTAATGCAGAAAGTGAAATTAAATCTCAATTGATCGTGGGATGCAAGTCTTCCAAAGTGAAGGAAAAAGGTCTCTCCACTCCGGAGATGTCTCTCAATGCCTTACTCCAATATGCTAAGACAATTGAATTGGCTGAAGACTTCAATAAAAGAATCAATAATGATCAAGTTCAGAAAATAGGCACTAATACAACTTTTGGTAAGAAACAGCATAAAAGACATGATCAGTCCTTTCATGGTAAAGAAAGACTGCATAATATCAGTTGCAGGAATTGTGGGGGTAAATGGCCTCATCCAGGTGGTCAAAGCAATAGCCAAGCACATGGTAAAACATGCCACAATTGCAGAAAAGTCAACCATTTTTCATCTATGTGTAAAAATAAACTGAGAACTGACAATAAACATAAAGAAAACAAAACAAGACTCAAGAATACATAATCTGGAAGATGATGATTCCGTACATGAATATGTATTTTCATTCAACATGAAAAAGAATATGCCAAGGGTACAATTAAATATGTGTATAGATGTTTATAGTATTAGAGGTTTGGAATAAGTGAATTTGATTACGATATGATGATTTCTAAATTCCATTATCAACTATTGCAACTGATCGAGGTATGGTCAGTGATTTTTTCATGTCACTTTTATTCATCAGATCAGTTCATTGTTATGTTTTCTGGTTTAAATTAAACCTTATCTATTTATATTTAAAATAAGAATTTAATTCATTTGCTTTATTTGTTTTTTTTATTGTCAATTTTTTAATAATATTAAGCAGCTTCATAGTGGAGAAAGGGTTAAGAGGTTCAGGTCTATAAATTTATTAAGGAGGCGCTATCCATACTTTTTATAGATCAGTGGTCTCCCCTATCATAAAAATGTGGCTGCTCTACAACCTTAGTTTAAAGTTTAAACCCAATGATTAAATAAAGGTTCTTACTTTTTCCTAGTGTAGTTCATCATCAAGTGTTGTGTCCTTTCTGCTGATGTCCAGTGACCAGTTCAGCTGTCATGCCAATTGTTGCTTTGGCTGTTGTCAAGACACATCTTCTGCAGATGTCCATTAGCCTCTCCTGACCACATGCTGTACCACTGAGGCATCTGTAGTTAAAAAATTAATTTTTCCTGTTACTTATGTAACTAATAACCCATGCACCTACATAGCATAAGACCACCACATAAGAAACACTATATTGGCGACGAGAAGGTTGGTTATTTTAAGTCCCAACAGGAATATAATATTCATAAAAGAAATTACATTACATTTCTTAGTTTGAGATTGCATCAGACGTCTCAAAGGGATACATTGAAAATAGAATAGAACATGGCGTCTTTTATGTTACCACAATATCCAACATTTGATTGTCAATCAGAGGGAGTTACAATCCGATGGTCAAAATGGATAAATAGACTAAAAAATCTTTTCACAGCTTACAACATCACGAATGTTGAGCAAAAGAAAGCTTTACTATTAACATATGGTGGTGAAAAACTCAATGACCAAATAGAATCGTTATCACTATCACAGTCAAGCACAACAGCTGCTGAGACTGAGGGGGAAGATCCATTTAGTCAAATTGTAAAGCAACTAACAAGCTACTTCAATCCCAAAATGAACGTTGAGATGCAAAAATATACTTTTCGACATAAAATACAACAGTCAACACATATAGAGGAATTCTACCAAGATCTGTATCAACTTGCCAAAACTTGTAATTTTACTAATGCAGAAAGTGAAATTAAATCTCAATTGATCGTGGGATGCAAGTCTTCCAAAGTGAGGGAAAAAGGTCTCTCCACTCCGGAGATGTCTCTCAATGCCTTACTCCAATATGCTAAGACAATGGAATTGGCTGAAGACTTCAATAAAAGAATCAATAATGATCAAGTTCAGAAAATAGGCACTAATACAACTTTTGGTAAGAAACAGCATAAAAGACATGATCAGTCCTTTCATGGTAAAGAAAGACTGCATAATATCAGTTGCAGGAATTGTGGGGATAAATGGCCTCATTCAGGTGGTCAAAGCAATAGCCCAGCACATGGTAAAACATGCCACAATTGCAGAAAAGTCAACCATTTTTCATCTATGTGTAAAAATAAACTGAGAACTGACAATAAACATAAAGAAAAAAAAACAAGACTCAAGAATACATAATCTGGAAAATGATGATTCCACACATGAATATGTATTTTCATTCAACATGAAAAAGAATATGCCAAGGGTACAATTAAATATGTGTATAGATGTTTATAGTATTAGAGGTTTGGAATAAGTGAATTTGATTACGATATGATGATTTCTAAAATCCATTATCAACTATTGCAACTGATCGAGGTATGGTCAGTGATTTTTTCATGTCACTTTTATTCATCAGATCAGTTTATTGTTATGTTTTCTGGTTTAAATTAAACCGTATCTATTTATATTTAAAATAAGAATTTAATTCATTTGCTTTATTTGTTTTTTTTATTGTCAATTTTTTTATAATATTAAGCAGCTTCATAGTGGAGAAAGGGTTAAGAGGTTCAGGTCTATAAATTTATTAAGGAGGCGCTATCCATACTTTTTATAGATCAGTGGTCTCCCCTATCATAAAAATGTGGCTGCTCTACAACCTTAGTTTAAAGTTTAAACCCAATGATTAAATAAAGGTTCTTACTTTTTCCTAGTGTAGTTCATCATCAAGTGTTGTGTCCTTTCTGCTGATGTCCAGTGACCAGTTCAGCTGTCATGCCAATTGTTGCTTTGGCTGTTGTCAAGACACATCTTCTGCAGATGTCCATTAGCCTCTCCTGACCACATGCTGTACCACTGAGGCATCTGTAGTTAAAAAATCAATTTTTCCTGTTACTTATGTAACTAATAACCCATGCACCTACATAGCATAAGACCACCACATAAGAAACACTATATTGGCGACGAGAAGGTTGGTTATTTTAAGTCCCAACAGGAATATAATATTCATAAAAGAAATTACATTACATTTCTTAGTTTGAGATTGCATCAGACGTCTCAAAGGGATACATTGAAAATAGAATAGAACATGGCGTCTTTTATGTTACCACAATATCCAACATTTGATTGTCAATCAGAGGGATTTACAATCCGATGGTCAAAATGGATAAATAGACTAAAAAATCTTTTCACAGCTTACAACATCACGAATGTTGAGCAAAAGAAAGCTTTACTATTAACATATGGTGGTGAAAAACTCAATGACCAAATAGAATCGTTATCACTATCACAGTCAAGTACAACAGCTGCTGAGACTGAGGGGGAAGATCCATTTAGTCAAATTGTAAAGCAACTAACAAGCTACTTCAATCTCAAAATGAACGTTGAGATGCAAAAATATACTTTTCGACATAAAATACAACAGTCAACACATATAGAGGAATTCTACCAAGATCTGTATCAACTTGCCAAAACTTGTAATTTTACTAATGCAGAAAGTGAAATTAAATCTCAATTGATCGTGGGATGCAAGTCTTCCAAAGTGAAGGAAAAAGGTCTCTCCACTCCGGAGATGTCTCTCAATGCCTTACTCCAATATGCTAAGACAATTGAATTGGCTGAAGACTTCAATAAAAGAATCAATAATGATCAAGTTCAGAAAATAGGCACTAATACAACTTTTGGTAAGAAACAGCATAAAAGACATGATCAGTCCTTTCATGGTAAAGAAAGACTGCATAATATCAGTTGCAGGAATTGTGGGGGTAAATGGCCTCATCCAGGTGGTCAAAGCAATAGCCAAGCACATGGTAAAACATGCCACAATTGCAGAAAAGTCAACCATTTTTCATCTATGTGTAAAAATAAACTGAGAACTGACAATAAACATAAAGAAAAAAAAACAAGACTCAAGAATACATAATCTGGAAGATGATGATTCCGTACATGAATATGTATTTTCATTCAACATGAAAAAGAATATGCCAAGGGTACAATTAAATATGTGTATAGATGTTTATAGTATTAGAGGTTTGGAATAAGTGAATTTGATTACGATATGATGATTTCTAAATTCCATTATCAACTATTGCAACTGATCGAGGTATGGTCAGTGATTTTTTCATGTCACTTTTATTCATCAGATCAGTTCATTGTTATGTTTTCTGGTTTAAATTAAACCTTATCTATTTATATTTAAAATAAGAATTTAATTCATTTGCTTTATTTGTTTTTTTTATTGTCAATTTTTTAATAATATTAAGCAGCTTCAAAGTGGAGAAAGGGTTAAGAGGTTCAGGTCTATAAATTTATTAAGGAGGCGCTATCCATACTTTTTATAGATCAGTGGTCTCCCCTATCATAAAAATGTGGCTGCTCTACAACCTTAGTTTAAAGTTTAAACCCAATGATTAAATAAAGGTTCTTACTTTTTCCTAGTGTAGTTCATCATCAAGTGTTGTGTCCTTTCTGCTGATGTCCAGTGACCAGTTCAGCTGTCATGCCAATTGTTGCTTTGGCTGTTGTCAAGACACATCTTCTGCAGATGTCCATTAGCCTCTCCTGACCACATGCTGTACCACTGAGGCATCTGTAGTTAAAAAATTAATTTTTCCTGTTACTTATGTAACTAATAACCCATGCACCTACATAGCATAAGACCACCACATAAGAAACACTATATTGGCGACGAGAAGGTTGGTTATTTTAAGTCCCAACAGGAATATAATATTCATAAAAGAAATTACATTACATTTCTTAGTTTGAGATTGCATCAGACGTCTCAAAGGGATACATTGAAAATAGAATAGAACATGGCGTCTTTTATGTTACCACAATATCCAACATTTGATTGTCAATCAGAGGGAGTTACAATCCGATGGTCAAAATGGATAAATAGACTAAAAAATCTTTTCACAGCTTACAACATCACGAATGTTGAGCAAAAGAAAGCTTTACTATTAACATATGGTGGTGAAAAACTCAATGACCAAATAGAATCGTTATCACTATCACAGTCAAGCACAACAGCTGCTGAGACTGAGGGGGAAGATCCATTTAGTCAAATTGTAAAGCAACTAACAAGCTACTTCAATCCCAAAATGAACGTTGAGATGCAAAAATATACTTTTCGACATAAAATACAACAGTCAACACATATAGAGGAATTCTACCAAGATCTGTATCAACTTGCCAAAACTTGTAATTTTACTAATGCAGAAAGTTAAATTAAATCTCAATTGATCGTGGGATGCAAGTCTTCCAAAGTGAGGGAAAAAGGTCTCTCCACTCCGGAGATGTCTCTCAATGCCTTACTCCAATATGCTAAGACAATTGAATTGGCTGAAGACTTCAATAAAAGAATCAATAATGATCAAGTTCAGAAAATAGGCACTAATACAACTTTTGGTAAGAAACAGCATAAAAGACATGATCAGTCCTTTCATGGTAAAGAAAGACTGCATAATATCAGTTGCAGGAATTGTGGGGGTAAATGGCCTCATCCAGGTGGTCAAAGCAATAGCCAAGCACATGGTAAAACATGCCACAATTGCAGAAAAGTCAACCATTTTTCATCTATGTGTAAAAATAAACTGAGAACTGACAATAAACATAAAGAAAAAAAAACAAGACTCAAGAATACATAATCTGGAAGATGATGATTCCGTACATGAATATGTATTTTCATTCAACATGAAAAAGAATATGCCAAGGGTACAATTAAATATGTGTATAGATGTTTATAGTATTAGAGGTTTGGAATAAGTGAATTTGATTACGATATGATGATTTCTAAATTCCATTATCAACTATTGCAACTGATCGAGGTATGGTCAGTGATTTTTTCATGTCACTTTTATTCATCAGATCAGTTCATTGTTATGTTTTCTGGTTTAAATTAAACCTTATCTATTTATATTTAAAATAAGAATTTAATTCATTTGCTTTATTTGTTTTTTTTATTGTCAATTTTTTTAATAATATTAAGCAGCTTCATAGTGGAGAAAGGGTTAAGAGGTTCAGGTCTATAAATTTATTAAGGAGGCGATATCCATACTTTTTATAGATCATTGTCTCCCCTATCATAAAAATGTGGCTGCTCTACAACCTTAGTTTAAAGTTTAAACCCAATGATTAAATAAAGGTTCTTACTTTTTCTTAGTGTAGTTCATCATCAAGTGTTGTGTCCTTTCTGCTGATGTCCAGTGACCAGTTCAGCTGTCATGCCAATTGTTGCTTTGGCTGTTGTCAAGACACATCTTCTGCAGATGTCCATTAGCCTATCCTGTCCACACGCTGTACCACTAAGGCATCTGTAGTTAAAAAATCAATTTTTTAACTAAATATTATTATAATAGTAAAAAAATAATAAAGATTTAACAAATACATAGTTTTATAGCTAAATCTGTGTAATAATGTTTGGAATTTTAAGGTGACTATTCTAGTCAAGGTCAAACATACACTGTAATGATGTAGAATAAATTGTACATGTAAATTGGTCGTGATATAAAACAGGTCATGATATAAAACTTTTTGCTAACATTACAAAAGAAAAATCACGTGTAAACATTGTTTGTCAATATTTGTAAGTTAGCAGTAAAAAAAAAATTAAAGTATCCTGTCTGACAAATATGATCATTAGCAGGCCTGCCTACCGTCCCGGAATTTCCGTATTTGTCCCGTAAATAAATAAATATTAACATCGGATCCGGAAAATAAGGAAATTTTTTCACGTCCCGGATGAAAAAAAAAGAAATCTGTAACACAATTTCTAACCGTGCGTGTGTAAAAAATAAAGATGCCGGTAGCCGAAGTCACAGCAGACGATGAGGACGTAGCCTTCCGAGTGTTGCCGAACAGCTGTTTGAGCCACACTACGCATGCGCATTGAAAACCTTTCGATTAAAAATGGCATCAAAACGTAAAACAGTTACACGAGACCGATGATGAATTTTTTTTCATAAAAAAATGTAGCGATTTAAAAAATAACCTGAATTAAAAAACAACAACAATGAATCTCTAGGCCTACCGAAGCAATGCCATGACATATGAATGATTACCCAATGACCGGTTATTGCATTTGTAAAACAAAACAATACAATTTTGCGAGACATCAAGTAGGCCTAGACTAGACTATATCTAATATTTTCTTGAAAACAGACACATTTTTTAGCTCTAGGCCCTAGGCCTACATCTCTGAACTATAAATTTAAACGCATATTATTCTATTTTATACTGACCATTGAAAAACTAAATAGTTTAAAATAGGATTGGGCCTACTACAATACTAAGGAAAAAAAATATTTTTTTTGCCAAAATAACTACAGAAAATATTTATTAAAAGGGAAGCGTTATTCGAAGAACTGTTCATATAACGCCGAGCGTAATCGGAAGAACCAAATCTTCGAATAACGCCGAGCGTTATCGGAAGACCCAAATTTTTGAAAAACGACGAGTGTTAACGGCAGACCCAAATTTTCGAACAATTGTGAGAGTTAGGCAATATGCCTACTGTAACTTATGACTTATATTAACTTAGGCCTATACTTATTATCTTATAGTTATAGTAGCCTAGATAGGCCATAGGGCCATAGGCCTACTAATCTATAGATAGGCCTAAACTAGCCTAAAGTCTATTATTTAAGAATAAGATCATATTCCTAGCTTGAAGGAGGTATTTATTGATAAAAATAAAGCCCTAACAGGGCCTAACCCTATTTGAATTTGACTTGAAGTAGGCCTTTCGACCCTAACAATATCCTACTAATACTAACATCTAGGCTAAATAGGCCTAACCTTTTTGTTTGAATTAATTATCTTATCTTATACATTACAGACGCTCCTTCTATAAAGAAGATTAGGCCTATTGCGTCCTACGCTCATCCGTGGCCCGCGGTATTAGATAAGATTACTTTATTGATCCAAATAAATGGAAATTTAGGCTACTTGATTTCATAATTTCTGTCTTTCAACACACTTAAAACAATATTAAATAACCATTTGTACTCAAGCACAATTTTCTTTTGAAATAGACATTTGCGCACACTTTAAACTTTAGAACTATTATTATTATCACTAGGACTAGGTGACTAGGCCTATCATACCATCATTTATCGTAAGAAAAAGTATCATTTAGGCTTAGGCTTAGGAGTCAGCTATTGTATTTTCTGGCTGACAATGACTAAAGGCTACTTACAACCAAAATATTCATGTATTTACCGTATATACGTATCCCGTTGTACTCAAATTGAATAATAATAATAATAAATAAAAAATAAAAAAAAGTGGAAACAGCTGGGGTCGAACCTGCGACACTCCGGTTGCCAGCTGACAGCACTAACCATTGGGCCACGAAATCTTGTTCAACTTTAACAATAAACAGTATATATAGGCCAATAGAACATTAAGACCAGTGCGAATCTTTGAATAACGCCGAGCGTTATCTGCAGCTAGAAATCTTCATATAACGCTTAGCGTTATATGAAGAACTGTGGGAATAATCACTCCGTTATTAAAAAATACATAGTAGGCCTACATGTAGGCTACATACTACTACATAGGATAGAACAAGCCTATAACCTATAACTATAGCATTAAGCATAGCCTATCATGTTGCTCACAATTATCTAGACTAGTACCGGTACTAGGTTAGGTATGATATGCCATATGTTAATATTGAAAAGAGTGTTGGTGGGACGAGTTGATTAGAGGCCTATTTAAAAAATTAGGCTACTATTTATTTTATAAGTTAAATATGAGTTTATATTCTCAGTAAGGAGCGTTCACTTTCCTTTAAATCAATACCAAACTGATTAAACGTATAGATCTAGTATTATTTGATTAAAAGCAAAAAAAGTTAAGTTTGATTATAAGCCATAGGCCATAAAAGTCATAGTATAGTATTTAATAAGCATTGCGGCATTGACATTGGAACTGAATTCCGAATTCGCCATGCGGACATGCATATCTGCTATGCAAAGACTGGGAGCAGCCTCCGTTATAAGTTATAATACCTCACTATTCATTAAGTACTTCATACATACACTTTAGCTTCATTCTTTTTTCGCATTTAGATATCTATTGCCACAAAACTTACGCTTTTTGTATGTCCTATTATATCACGCACGTAGCAAGGAGGCAGACATATTGAACCAGTGCAATCAATGGTACATTCGCTGAAGTGGGAAAGTCGGAAACTCGGAGGTTCCGAGTAGGAATAAGTAAAAATAGTGAACCGTATTCTGACACTGTGCATTTTAAAACTTGGTTTTATCGATGCGTCATTAGCAACCTTGACCTTAAAATTATTTTTTTTTAAAGATTTGCTAAAAATTATAAATAAAGAAAAATATTATGTACATTGTTCTTTTAGATTAAAAAATATCATTTTAAATAAAATTATGTTTCAAAATAGAGTAAAAAATATGTTTGCATTATAATCACTGATCTATATATTATTGTGAAATATAAGTTCTTCGGCTTATAACGTTTAAGATAAAATCACTTATCTATATGAGTTGAAAAGCCGTAACTAAGTGGACGTCCATTAATTAAAACAACCAACTAGGGGGGAGGGGGTCTGAAAAAGTTTGACAATTGTCGACATAGGAGAGAGGGGAGGTCAAGAAAATTTGACATCAACAATGTTACTTTTTATTAGGCCTACCCAAAAAATGATACAAATTTATTACACAATTCTACATGTGTCCTGTGCCACGACGTAGCCTACATAGGACATAGCAAACATGTAAAAACATGGTTTTACGTTAATACCAAGGACTACTCTTCAGTAGTCCTTGGTTAATACAAATATCAATTATGGATTTGACATGTCCTTTTTGTGTTCATCTTATTAGTTTGTAGATCTGTGTATGGACAGTGCAGTATTTACTTATAAGCTACACAAGAAATAACTTAGGGTTCCCAAAAATAAATTTTACGAGTGAGTAATTGTCATATATAGCCTACTTAATTATTTTAAAAATTATTTTTCATATTTTACTAATATTTAAAAAATTAGTCTTTTCACAAAATAAATCTCAATCAATGCAATAATCTTAAAATAAATGGTACCTCCCTAGTATTAGTAGCTAGTAGGTAGGGCTACTAAAAATGATAGTAGCATTCCTAAACATATTTAAACCGTATATTATAGCCATACACAAGACAAGTCTAGGTCTATACCTAACCTAATACTAGATAATAATTAGCAACAAAATATGCTATGCTAAAGACTATTATGGCTAGGCCTACGTATTTTTTTTAAATATTTTCCTTAGTTATTTTGGCCCCAAAAAAATGTTTTTTTCCTTGTAGGCCTTTTCCTATTTTGTTTTTCAATAGTCAGTCGAAAAGTAAAAGAGTAATATGCGTTTATAGTACAGAGATTTAGTCTAGGCCTAGAGATAAAAATATTTCGCTTTACAAGAAGATATAGCCTATCTAGATGTCACGCAAAATTGTATTTTTACAAATGCGATAGCCGGTAATCATTAATATATGGCATTGCATCGATAGGCCTAGTGTGTAGCCTAGAGATTCATTGTTTTTGTTGTTTATTTATCAGGTTGTTTTTTGAAATCACTAGTCTATCGCACATGAAATCTGTTTTAAGCATACAAAGAGGTCTCCCACATTTGTCCACTCAGAACTTATTCAGAAGTTACAAAATATATGACATTATCTGATTAATTAATTATATATAACGAAGAGCATTCAAGACAATACGCCCATTAATTGATACAGACTAATTAAATTACATTTAAAAGAGTTTTGATGCTAATCTTCTTAGTTAAACATTAATTAATTAATATAAGTAATTCTAAAACAAATGTATTTGTATTATTAATTTAATTACTATCAGAGACTTTTTTAGTAGCACTACAGGCCTATTAATGTAATTTCTGTAATTATTATTGTTTAAAAGATAAACTCCTTAAACATTCAATTTTCTTCAATTTAATTAAAAGTATATCTATTAGGTAGAGCATAATATGCCATCAGCTTTCCAATGAAACCAAGTTTGTGAAGATTAATGTCTTCACAAGAAAAAAAAGTTATGATAAAAACAAGAAAACCATAAAAACACAGTTTTTATCATACTCCCTTTATTTGCAAACTAAGTTTACCATCATGTAATTAAATAATTGATTGACTACTGCAAATGAAACGTACAAAAAAAATATCTGTGTCGCAAATCTCAAAAATATCTCCTTACTCCGTATGAATTGTTCTAAAAATAATCGTAGCGCATAATTTTTTTTTCTAGCTTTGCGCCGAAAAAGTATAAAAAGTTTCACATGCATTTTTAACGCGAAATCAAAATATTTCTTATACATTCCTTTTAAGAAATGAATATTGTCATAAGTGTAGTATTATTAAGTTATTTTAACTGAAAATTTGATAGGATGTATTGTTAGGCGCCACAAATTTGCTGTCCAAATTTCAGCTCGATCCGACTATGGGAAGTGGTCGAAAAATCGAAGCCAATTTTTGCACCATTGACGATTGCAGACATTGCAACTTAAAATAAAGGGAGTAACAAGAAAACCATAAAAACGAAGTTTTTATTATACTCCCTTTATTTGCAAACTAAGTTTACCATCATGTAATTAAATAATTGATAGACTACTGCAATTGAAACGTACAGAAAAAATATCTGTGTCGCAAATCTCAAAAATATCTCCATACTCAGTATGAATTGTTCTAACAAGAAAACCATAAAAACGAAGTTTTTATTATACTCCTTTTTTTTGCAAACTAAGTTTACCATCATGTAATTAAATAATTGATAGACTACTGCAATTGAAACGTACAGAAAAAATATCTGTGTCGCAAATCTCAAAAATATCTCCATACTCAGTATGAATTGTTCTAAAAATAATCTTAGCGCATATTTTTTTTTCTAGCTTTGCGCCGAAAAAGTATAAAAAGTTTCACAGGCATTTTTAACGCGAAATCAAAATATTTCTTATACTTTCCTTTTAAGAAATGAATATTGTCATAAGTGTAGTATTATTAAGTTGTTTTAACTGAAAATTTGATAGGATGTATTGTTAGGCGCCACAAATCTGCTGTCCAAATTTCAGCTCGATCGGACCACGGGAAGTGGTCGAAAAATCGAAGCCAATTTTTGCACCACGATTGACGATTGCAGACATTGCAACTTAAAATAAAGGGAGTAACAAGAAAACCATAACAAGAAAACCGTAAAAACTAAGTTTTTATTATACTCCCTTTATTTGCAAACTAAGTTTACCATCATGTAATTAAATAATTGATAGAGTACTGCAAATGAAACGTACAGAAAAAATATCTGTGTCGCAAATCTCAAAAATATTTCCTTACTCCGTATGAATTGTTCTAAAAATAATCTTAGCGCATAATTTTTTTTCTCTACCTTTGCGCCGAAAAAGTATAAAAAGTTTCACAGGCATTTTTAACGCGAAATCAAAATATTTCTTATACTTTCTTTTTAAGAAATGAATATTGTCATAAGTGTAGTATTATTAAGTCGTTTTAACTGAAAATTTGCTAGGATGTATTGTTAGGCGCCCCAAATCTGCTGTCCAAATTTCAGCTCGATCGGACCACGGGAAGTGGTCGAAAAATCGAAGCCAATTTTTGCACCACGATTGACGATTGCAGACATTGCAACTTAAAATAAAGGGAGTAACAAGAAAACCGTAAAAACGAAGTTTTTATTATACTCCCTTTATTTGCAAACTAAGTTTACCATCATGTAATTAAATAATTGATTGACTACTGCAAATGAAACGTACAGAAAAAATATCTGTGTTGCAAATCTAAAAAATATCTCATTACTCCGTATGAATTGTTCTAAAAATAATCGTAGCGCATAATTTTTTTTTCTAGCTTTGAGTGAAAAACTATAAAAAGTTACACGGGCATTTTTAACGCGAAATTAAAATATTGCTTATACTTTCCTTTTAAGAAATGAATATTGTCATAAGTGTAGTATTATTAGGTCGTTTTAACTGAAAATTTGATAGGATGTTTTGTTAGTCGGGGCAAGTCTGCTGTCCAAATTTCAGCTTGATCGGACCACGGGAAGTGGTCGAAACATCGAAGCAAAGTTTTGCACCACGCACGATTGACGGACGATTGCAGACATTGCAACTTAAAATAAAGGGAGTAACAAGAAAACCGTAAAAACGAAGTTTTTATTATACTCCCTTTATTTGCAAACCATGTGTTTAATGTATAGAACAAATAAGTAATATCATACTTTATGAATTTCAACACTAAAATTTCCAATTGGTAATGTACGGCTTGCAGTAAACACAACACTACAATACTAAAATTTCGAATCGGTAATGTCGGCAAATACATATCTAATTATAACGATTGCGCATTTTTGTTTAAATGTGTGAAGCATAATTTTTTTTTTCCAGCTTTGCGCCGAAAAAGTATAAAAAGTTTCACAGGCATTTTTAACGCGAAATCAAAATATTTCTTATACTTTCCTTTTAAGAAATGAATATTGTCATAAGTGTAGTATTATTAAGTTGTTTTAACTGAAAATTTAATAGGATGTATTGTTAGGCGCCCCAAATCTGCTGTCCAAATTTCAGCTCGATCGGACCACGGAAAGTGGTCGAAAAATCGAAGCCAATTTTTGCACCACGATTGACGATTGCAGACATTGCAACTTAAAATAAAGGGAGTAACAAGAAAACCATAACAAGAAAACCGTAAAAACTAAGTTTTTATTATACTCCCTTTATTTGCAAACTAAGTTTACCATCATGTAATTAAATAATTGATAGAGTACTGCAAATGAAACTTACAGAAAAAATATCTGTGTCGCAAATCTCAAAAATATTTCCTTACTCCGTATGAATTGTTCTAAAAATAATCTTAGCGCATAATTTTTTTTCTCTACCTTTGCGCCGAAAAAGTATAAAAAGTTTCACAGGCATTTTTAACGCGAAATCAAAATATTTCTTATACTTTCTTTTTAAGAAATGAATATTGTCATAAGTGTAGTATTATTAAGTCGTTTTAACAAAAAATTTGCTAGGATGTATTGTTAGGCGCCCCAAATCTGCTGTTTAAATTTCAGCTCGATCGGACCACGGGAAGTGGTCGAAAAATCGAAGCCAATTTTTGCACCACGATTGACGATTGCAGACATTGCAACTTAAAATAAAGGGAGTAACAAGAAAACCGTAAAAACGAAGTTTTTATTATACTCCCTTTATTTGCAAACTAAGTTTACCATCATGTAATTAAATAATTGATTGACTACTGCAAATGAAACGTACAGAAAAAATATCTGTGTTGCAAATCTAAAAAATATCTCATTACTCCGTATGAATTGTTCTAAAAATAATCGTAGCGCATAATTTTTATTTCTAGCTTTGAGTGAAAAACTATAAAAAGTTACACGGGCATTTTTAACGCGAAATTAAAATATTGCTTATACTTTCCTTTTAAGAAATGAATATTGTCATAAGTGTAGTATTATTAGGTCGTTTTAACTGAAAATTTGATAGGATGTTTTGTTAGTCGGGGCAAGTCTGCTGTCCAAATTTCAGCTTGATCGGACCACGGGAAGTGGTCGAAACATCGAAGCAAAGTTTTGCACCACGCACGATTGACGGACGATTGCAGACATTGCAACTTAAAATAAAGGGAGTAACAAGAAAACCGTAAAAACGAAGTTTTTATTATACTCCCTTTATTTGCAAACCATGTGTTTAATGTATAGAACAAATAAGTAATATCATACTTTATGAATTTCAACACTAAAATTTCCAATTGGTAATGTACGGCTTGCAGTAAACACAACACTACAATACTAAAATTTCGAATCGGTAATGTCGGCAAATACATATCTAATTATAACGATTGCGCATTTTTGTTTAAATGTGTGAAGCATAATTTTTTTTTTCCAGCTTTGCGCCGAAAAAGTATAAAAAGTTTCACAGGCATTTTTAACGCGAAATCAAAATATTTCTTATACTTTCCTTTTAAGAAATGAATATTGTCATAAGTGTAGTATTATTAAGTTGTTTTAACTGAAAATTTGATAGGATGTATTGTTAGGCGCCACAAATCTGCTGTCCAAATTTCAGCTCGATCGGACCACGGGAAGTGGTCGAAAAATCGAAGCCAATTTTTGCACCATGCACGATTGACGGACGATTGCAGACATTGCAACTTAAAATAAAGGGAGTAACAAGAAAACCGTAAAAACGAAGTTTTTATTATACTCCCTTTATTTGCAAACTAAGTTTACCATTATGTAATTAAATAAATGATTGACTACTGCAAATGAAACGTACAGAAAAAATATCTGTGTTGCAAATCTAAAAAATATCTCATTACTCCGTATGAATTGTTCTAAAAATAATCGTAGCGCATAATTTTTTTTTCTATCTTTGCGCCGAAAAACTATAAAAAGTTACACGGGCATTTTTAACGCGAAATTAAAATATTGCTTATACTTTCCTTTTAAGAAATGAATATTGTCATAAGTGTAGTATTATTAGGTCGTTTTAACTGAAAATTTAATAGGATGTATTGTTAGTCGGGGCAAGTCTGCTGTCCAAATTTCAGCTTGATCGGACCACGGGAAGTGGTCGAAAAATCGAAGCCAATTTTTGCACCATGCATTGACGGACGATTGCAGACATTGCAACTTAAAATAAAGGGAGTAACAAGAAAACCATAAAAACGAAGTTTTTATTATACTCCCTTTATTTGCAAACTAAGTTTACCGTCATGTAATTAAATAATTGCTAGACTACTGCAATTGAAATGTACAGAAAAAATATCTGTGTCGCAAATCTCAATAATATCTCCATACTCAGTATGAATTGTTCTAAAAAAAATCTCAGCGCATATTTTTTTTTTCTAGCTTTGCGCCGAAAAAGTATAAAAAGTTTCACAGGCATTTTTAACGCGAAATCAAAATATTTCTTATACTTTCCTTTTAAGAAATGAATATTGTCATAAGTGTAGTATTACTAAGTCGTTTTAACTGAAAATTTGATAGGATGTATTGTTAGGCGCCCCAAATCTGCTGTCCAAATTTCAGCTCGATCGGACCACCGGACCACGGGAAGTGGTCGAAAAATTGAAGCCATATTTTGCACCATGCATTGACGATTGACGGACGATTGCAGACATTGCAACTTAAAATAAAGGGAGTAACAAGAAAACCGTAAAAACGAAGTTTTTATTATACTCCCTTTATTTGCAAACCATGTGTTTAATGTATAGAACAAATAAGTAATATCATACTTTATGAATTTCAACACTAAAATTTCCAATTGGTAATGTACGGCTTGCAGTAAACACAACACTACAATACTAAAATTTCGAATCGGTAATGTCGGCAAATACATATCTAATTTTAACGATTGCGCATTTTTGTTTACATGTGTGAAGCATAATTTTTTTTTCCAGCTTTGCGCCGAAAAAGTATAAAAAGTTTCACAGGCATTTTTTACGCGAAATCAAAATATTTCTTATACTTTCCTTTTAAGAAATGAATATTGTCATAAGTGTAGTATTATTAAGTTGTTTTAACTGAAAATTTGATAGGATGTATTGTTAGGCGCCACAAATTTGCTGTCCAAATTTCAGCTCGATCGGACCACGGGAAGTGGTCGAAAAATCGAAGCCAATTTTTGCACCATGCATTGACGATTGACGGACGATTGCAGACATTGCAACTTAATATAAAGGGAGTAAAAACACCTTTATTTAGCTTGTGTAATTACACTCATCAGCATAGAGAAGTTCCCTAACCAGTACACTCTTAAGCTTTGTTTTGGCTTTGAGCCTGTTAAGGTTGAAGAGCTTTCTAGGGATCCTTGTGTAAAGGTATAAAGACACACTCCTTGTATTCTCCATAAGCATAGTGCAATAGGCACGAGAAGAATATTCCAAACAAGGTGGGTGCAAGTACGCAGCCCTGTTTAACATTTTATAAGGGAAAAGTCTGGGCAAATATTAGCGGGTCAAGGGCTGCCCAGGCGAAAAGAAACGCCTTTCTACCATGCTGGCAGGGTCCAATGGGATGGGTAACGACAAATTTACTCTAAATATAGCAAATATAGCACTAAACAAGCAGTTACAGCATGCAAGGGGGCTGCGCTGAAACTTTTGCACTAGGGCGACACATAAGCTTGTAAAGGCACTGGGATAGACAATATTATTATGCTGGCAAGAGAGACTTACTAATTGCACTCCTTTTACAGTTACACTGCTAGCCAGCGGTGACAGCTAGCATATTATAGTGCTGTCACACTAGACGCATCACACAGCCATTTAGCAGATTTAAGAGTGTGCTAGTTAGGGAACTTCTCAATGCTGATGGTGCAGTTATTATTGCCAAATCTGAAAACGTGCTCCAGACGCTCATTGATAAACTTGATAATGCATGCCAAATATTTGGCCTCAGCATTACGTACTCAGCTGTAGCGCCGACCTACTCAGTGGTAGCGCCCACCTACCCAGCTGTTGCGCCGACCTACCCAGCGGTAGCGCCGACTTACTAAGCGTTAACGCCGACCTATTCAGCGGTAGTGCCCACTTACTCAGCGTTAGCGCCGATCTACTCAGCGGTAGCGCCGACCTACTTAGCGGTGGCGCTGACCTACTCAAAGGTAGCGCCGACCTACTTAGCGGTGTCGCCGACCTACTCAAAGTTAGCACAGACCTACTCAAAGGTAGCGTCGACCTACTCAGCGGTAGCGCCGACCTACCCAGCGGTAGCGCCGACCTACCCAGCGGTAGCGCCGGCCTACCCAGCGGTAGCGCCGACCTACTTATTTGTAACGCCGACCTACTCAAAGGTAGCGCCGACCTACTTAAAGGTAGCGCCGACGTACTCAGAGGTAGCGCCGACCTACTCAGCGTTAGCGCCGACCTACCCAGCGGTAGCGCCGACCTACCCAGCGGTAGCGCCGACCTACTTAGCGATGTCGCCGACCTACTCAAAGGTATCGCCGACCTACCCAACGGTAGCGCCGACCTACCCAGCGGTAGCGCCGACCTAGCCAGCGGTGGTACCGACCTACCCAGCGGTAGCGCCGACCTACTCAGCGGTAGCACCGACCTACCCAGCGGTGGCGCCGACCTACTCAAAGGTAGCGCCGACCTACTCAAAGGTAGCGCCGAAGTACTCAGAGGTAGCGCCGACCTACTCAGTGGTAGCGCCCACCTACCCAGCTGTTGCGCCGACCTACCCAGCGGTAGCGTCGACTTACTAAGCGTTAACGCCGACCTATTCAGCGGTAGTGCTGACTTACTCAGCGTTAGCGCCGATCTACTCAGCGGTAGCGCCGACCTACTTAGCGGTGGCGCTGACCTACTCAAAGGTAGCGCCGACCTACTTAGCGGTGGCGCCGGCCTACCCAGCGGTAGCGCCGACCTACTTGTTTGTGGCGCCACCTACTCAAAGGTAGCGCCGACCTACTTAAAGGTAGCGCGACGTACTCAGAGGTAGCGCCGACCTACTCAGCGTTAGCGCCGACCTAACCAGCGGTAGCGCCGACCTACCCAGCGGTAGCGCCGACCTACTTAGCGATGGCGCCGACCTACTCAAAGGTATCGCCGACCTACCTAGCGGTAGCGCCGACCTACCCAGCGGTAGCGCCGACCTAGCCAGCGGTGGCGCCGACCTACTCTAAGGTAGCGCCGACCTACTCAAAGGTAGCGCCGAAGTACTCAGAGGTAGCGCCGACCTACTCAGCGGTAGCGCCCACCTACCCAGCGGTTGCGCCCACCTACCCAGCGGTAGCGCTGACTTACTTAGCGTTAGCGCCAACCTACTCAGCGGTATCGCCGACCTACTTAGCGGTATCGCCGACCTACTTAGCGGTGGCGCCGACCTACTCAAAGGTAGCGCCGACCTACTTAGCGTCGGCGCCGACCTACTCAAAGGTAGCGCCGACCTACTAAAAGGTAGCGCCGACCTACTCAGCTGTAGCGCCGACCTACTCAGTGGTAGCGCCCACCTACCCAGCTGTTGCGCCGACCTACCCAGCGGTAGCGCCGACTTACTAAGCGTTAACGCCGACCTATTCAGCGGTAGTGCCGACCTACCCAGCGGTAGCGCCGACTTACTAAGCGTTAACGCCGACCTATTCAGCGGTAGTGCCGACTTACTCAGCGTTAGCGCCGATCTACTCAGCGGTAGCGCCGACCTACTTAGCGGTGGCGCTGACCTACTCAAAGGTAGCGCCGACCTACTTAGCGGTGGCGCCGACCTACCCAGTGGTAGCGCCGACCTACTTAGCGATGTCGCCGACCTACTCAAAGGTATCGCCGACCTACCCAACGGTAGCGCCGACCTACCCAGCGGTAGCGCCGACCTAGCCAGCGGTGGTACCGACCTACCCAGCGGTAGCGCCGACCTACTCAGCGATAGCACCGACCTACCCAGCGGTGGCGCCGACCTACTCAAAGGTAGCGCCGACCTACTCAAAGGTAGCGCCGAAGTAGTCAGAGGTAGCGCCGACCTACTCAGTGGTAGCGCCCACCTACCCAGCTGTTGCGCCGACCTACCCAGCGGTAGCGTCGACTTACTAAGCGTTAACGCCGACCTATTCAGCGGTAGTGCTGACTTACTCAGCGTTAGCGCCGATCTACTCAGCGGTAGCGCCGACCTACTTAGCGGTGGCGCTGACCTACTCAAAGGTAGCGCCGGCCTACTTAGCGGTGGCGCCGGCCTACCCAGCGGTAGCGCCAACCTACTTGTTTGTGGCGCCACCTACTCAAAGGTAGCGCCGACCTACTTAAAGGTAGCGCGACGTACTCAGAGGTAGCGCCGACCTACTCAGCGTTAGCGCCGACCTACCCAGCGGTAGCGCCGACCTACCCAGCGGTAGCGCCGACCTACTTAGCGATGGCGCCGACCTACTCAAAGGTATCGCCGACCTACCCAGCGGTAGCGCCGACCTACCCAGCGGTAGCGCCGACCTAGCCAGCGGTGGCGCCGACCTACTCTAAGGTAGCGCCGACCTACTCAAAGGTAGCGCCGAAGTACTCAGAGGTAGCGCCGACCTACTCAGCGGTAGCGCCCACCTACCCAGCGGTTGCGCCCACCTACCCAGCGGTAGCGCTGACTTACTTAGCGTTAGCGCCAACCTACTCAGCGGTATCGCCGACCTACTTAGCGGTGGCGCCGACCTACTCAAAGGTAGCGCCGACCTACTTAGCGTCGGCGCCGACCTACTCAAAGGTAGCGCCGACCTACTAAAAGGTAGTGCCGACCTACTCAGCTGTAGCGCCGACCTACTCAGTGGTAGCGCCCACCTACCCAGCTGTTGCGCCGACCTACCCAGCGGTAGCGCCAACTTACTAAGCGTTAACGCCGACCTATTCAGCGGTAGTGCCGACCTACCCAGCGGTAGCGCCGATCTACTCAGCGGTAGCGCCGACCTACTTAGCGGTGGCGCTGACCTACTCAAAGGTAGCGCCGACCTACTTAGCGGTGGCGCCGACCTACTCAAAGTTAGCACAAACCTACTCAAAGGTAGCGCCGACCTACTCAGCGGTAGCGCCGACCTACCCAGCGGTAGCGCCGACCTACCCAGCGGTAGCGCCGGCCTACCCAGCGGTAGCGCCGACCTACTTATTTGTGGCGCCGACCTACTCAAAGGTAGCGCCGACCTACTTAAAGGTAGCGCCGACGTACTCAGAGGTATCGCCGACATACTCAGCGTTAGCGACGACATACCCAGCGGTAGCGCCGACCTACCCAGCGGTAGCGCCGACCTACCCAGCGGTGGCGCCGACCTACTCAAAGGTAGCGCCGACCTACTCAAAGGTAGCGCCGAAGTACTCAGAGGTAGCGCCGACCTACTCAGCGGTAGCGCCCACCTACACAGCGGTTGCGCCGACCTACCCAGCGGTAGCGCTGACTTACTTAGCGTTAGCGCCGACCTACTCAGCGGAATCGCCGACCTACTTAGCGGTGGCGCCGACCTACTCAAAGGTAGCGCCGACCTACTTAGCGGTGGCGCCGACCTGCTCAAAGGTAGCGCCGACCTACTAAAAGGTAGCGCCGACGTACTCAGCTGTAGCGCCGACCTACTTAGTGGTAGCGCCCACCTACCCAGCTGTTGCGCCGACCTACCCAGCGGTAGCGTCGACTTACTAAGCGTTAACGCCGACCTATTCAGCGGTAGTGCCGACTTACTCAGCGTTAGCGCCGATCTACTCAGCGGTAGCGCCGACCTACTTAGCGGTGGCGCTGACCTACTCAAAGGTAGCGCCGACCTACTTGTTTGTGGCGCCGGCCTACCCAGCGGTAGCGCCGACCTACTTGTTTGTGGCGCCACCTACTCAAAGGTAGCGCCGACCTATATAAAGGTAGCGCCGACGTACTCAGAGGTAGCGCCGACCTACTCAGCGTTAGCGCCGACCTAACCAGCGGTAGCGCCGACCTACCCAGCGGTAGCGCCAACCTACTTAGCGATGGCGCCGACCTACTCAAAGGTATCGCCGACCTACCCAGCGGTAGCGCTGACCTACCCAGCGGTAGCGCCGACCTAGCCAGCGGTGGCGCCGACCTACTCTAAGGTAGCGCCGACCTACTCAAAGGTAGCGCCGAAGTACTCAGAGGTAGCGCCGACCTACTCAGCGGTAGCGCCCACCTACCCAGCGGTTGCGCCGACCTACCAAGCGGTAGCGCTGACTTACTTAGCGTTAGCGCCAACCTACTCAGCGGTATCGCCGACCTACTTAGCGGTGGCGCCGACCTACTCAAAGGTAGCGCCGACCTACTTAGCGATGGCGCCGACCTACTCAAAGGTAGCGCCGACCTACTAAAAGGGATCGCCGACGTACTCAGCTGTAGCGCCGACCTACTCAGTGGTAGCGCCCACCTACCCAGCTGTTGCGCCGACCTACCCAGCGGTAGCGCCGACTTACTAAGCGTTAACGCCGACCTATTCAGTGGTAGTGCCGACTTACTCAGCGTTAGCGCCGATCTACTCAGCGGTAGCGCCGACCTACTTAGCGGTGGCGCTGACCTACTCAAAGGTAGCGCCGACCTACTTAGCGGTGGCGCCGACCTACTCAAAGTTAGCACAGACCTACTCAAAGGTAGCGCCGACCTACTCAGCGGTAGCGCCGACCTACCCAGCGGTAGCGCCGACCTACCCAGCGGTAGCGCCGGCCTACCCAGCGGTAGCGCCGACCTACTTATTTGTGGCGCCGACCTACTCAAAGGTAGCGCCGACCTACTTAAAGGTAGCGCCGACGTACTCAGAGGTATCGCCGACCTACTCAGCGTTAGCGACGACATACACAGCGGTAGCGCCGACCTACCCAGCGGTAGCGCCGACCTACTTAGCGATGGCGCCGACCTACTCAAAGGTATCGCCGACCTACCCAGCGGTAGCGCCGACCTACCCAGCGGTAGCACCGACCTAGCCAGCGGTGGTACCGACCTACCCAGCGGTAGCGCCGACCTACTCAGCGGTAGCACCGACCTACCCAGCGGTGGCGCCGACCTACTCAAAGGTAGCGCCGAACTACTCCAAGGTAGCGCCGACGTACTCAGAGGTAGCGCCGACCTACTCAGGAGTAGCGCTGACCTACTCAAAGGTAGCGCCGACGTACTCAGAGGTAGCGCCAACCTACTCAGCTGTAGCGCCGACCTACCCAGCGGTATCGCCGACCTACTAAGCGGTGGCGCCGACCTAGTCAGCGGTAGCGCCATCCTACTCAGCGTTATCGCCGACTTACTCAGCGGTAGCGCCGACTTACACAGCGTTAGCGCCGACCTACTAAGCGGTAGCGTTGACTTACTCAGCGTTAGCGCCGACCTACTTAGCGGTAGCGCCAACCTACGCAAAGGAAGCGCCGACCTACTCAAAGGTAGCGCCGACGTACTCAGAGGTAGCACCGACGTACTAAGAGGTAGCGCCGACCTACTCAACGGTAGCGCCGACCTACCCAGCGGTAGCGCCGACCTACCCAGCGGTAGCGCCGAACTACGCAGCGGTAGTGCCGACCTACCCAGTGGTAGCGCCGACCTACCCACCAGTAACGTAGACCAACTTTGCGGTGGCGCCGACCTACTTAAAGGTAGCGCCGACCTACTGAAAGGTAGCGCCGATGTACTCAGAGGTAGCGCCGACCTACCCAGCGGTAGCGCGGACTTACTTAGCGGTGGCGCCGACCTACTCAAAGGTAGCGACGACGTACTCAGAGGTAGCGCCGAACTTCTCAACGATAGCGCCGATCTACCCAGCGGTAGCGCCGACCTACCCAGCGGTAGCGCCGACCTACCCAGCGGTAGCGCCATCTACTTAGCGGTGGCACCGACCTACTCTAAGGTAGCGCCGACCTACTCAGGAGTAGCGCCGACCTACTTAAAGGAAGCGCCGACGTACTCAGAGGTAGCGCCAACATACTCAGCTGTAGCGCCGACCTACCCAGCGATATCGCCGACCTACTTAGGTGTGGCGCCGACGTACTCAGAGGTAGCGCCGACCTACACAGTGGTAGCGCCGACCTACCCAGCGGTAGCGCCGACATACCCAGCGGTGGCGCCAACCTACTCAAAGGTAGCGCCGACGTACTCAGAGGTAGCGCCGACCTACTCAGCGGTAGCGCCGACCTACCCAGCGTTAGCGCCGACCTACTCAGCGGTAGCGCCGACTTACACAGCGTTAGCGCCGACCTACTCAGCGGTAGCGCCGACTTACTCAGCGTTTGCGCCGACCTACTCAGCGGTAGCGCCGACCTACTTAGCGGTGGCGCCGACCTACTCAAAGGTAGCACCGACCTACTAAAAGGTAGCGCCGACCTACTTAGTGGTAGCGCCCACCTACCCAGCGGTTGCGCCGACCTACCCAGCGGTAGCGCCGACTTACTAAGCGTTAACGCCGACCTATCTAGCGGTAGTGCCGACTTACTCAGCGTTAACGCCGATCTACTCAGCGGTAGCGCCGACCTACTTAGCGGTGACGCTGACCTACTCAAAGGTAGCGCCGACCTACTTAGCGGTGGCGCCGACCTACTCAAAGGTAGCGCAGACCTACTCAAAGGTAGCGCCGACCTACCCAGCGGTAGCGCCGACTTACTAAGCGTTAACGCCGACCTATCCAGCGGTAAGGCCGACTTACTTAGCGTTAGCGCCGATCTACACAGCGGTAGCGGCGACCTACTCAGCGGTAGCGCCGACCTACTTAGCGGTGGCGCTGACCTACCCAGCGGTAGCGCCGACCTACCCAGCGGTAGCGCCGACCTACTTAGCGATGGCGCCGACCAACTCAAAGGTAGCGCCGACCTACCCAGCGGTAGCGCCGACCTACCCAGCGGTAGCGCCGACCTAGCCAGCGGTAGCACCGACCTACCCAGCTGTAGCGCCGACCTACTCAGCGGTAGCACCGACCTACCCAGCGGTGGCGCCGACCTACTCAAAGGTAGCGCCGACCTACCCAGCGGTAGCGCCGACCTACCCAGCGGTAGCGCCGACCTAGCCAGCGGTAGCACCGACCTACCCAGCTGTAGCGCCGACCTACTCAGCGGTAGCACCGACCTACCCAGCGGTGGCGCCGACCTACTCAAAGGTAGCGCCGACCTACTCAGGGGTAGCGCCCACCTACCCAGCGGTTGCGCCCACCTACCCAGCGGTAGCGCTAACTTACTTAGCGTTAGCGCCGACCTACTCAGCGGTATCGCCGACCTACAAAGCGGTGGCGCCGACCTACTCAAAGGTAGCGCCGACCTACTAAAAGGTAGCGCCGACGTATACAGCTGTAGCGCCGACCTACTCATTGGTAGCGCCCACCTACCCAGCGGTTGCGCCGACCTACCCAGCGGTAGCGCCGACTTAATAAGCGTTAGCGCCGACCTACCCAGCGGTAGCGCCGATCTACTCAGCGGAAGCGCCGACCTACTTAGCGGTGGCGCTGACCTACTCAGCGGTAGCGCCGACCTACTTAGCGGTGGCGCCGACCTACTCAAAGGTAGCGCAGACCTACTCAAAGGTAGCGCAGACCTACTCAAAGGTAACGCCGACGTACTCAGAGGTAGCGCCATCCTACTCAGCGTTAGCGCCGTCCTACTCAGCGACCTACCCAGCGGTAGCGCCGACCTACTTAGCGGTTGCACCGACCTACTTAGCGGTGGCGCCGACCTACTCAAAGGTAGCGCCGACCTACTAAAAGGTAGCGCCGACGTACTCAGAGCTAGCGCCGACCTACCCATCGGTAGTGTCGACCTACTAAAAGGTAGCGCCGACGTATTCAGAGGTAGCGCCGACCTACCCAGCGGTAGCGCCGACATACCCGGCGGTAGCGCCGACCTACTTAGCGGTAGCGCCGACCTACGCAAAGGAAGCGCCGACCTACTCAGAGGCAGCGCCGACCTACTCAAAGGAAGCGCCGACCTACTCAAAGGTAGCACCGACGTACTAAGAGGTAGCGCCGACCTACTCAACGGTAGCGACGACCTACCCAGCGGTAGCGCCGACCTACCCAGCGGTAGCGCCGACCTACCCAGCGGTAGCGCCGACCTACCCAGCGGTAGCGCCGACCTACCCAGCGATAGCGCCGACCTACTTTACGGTGTCGCCGACCTACTCAAAGGTAGCGCCGACCTATTAAAAGAAAGCGCCGACGTAATCAGAGGTAGCGCCGACCTACTCAGCGGTAGCGCCGACCTACCCAGCGGTAGCGCCAACCTACCCAGCGGTAGCGCCGACCTACCCAGCGGTAGCGCCGACCTACCCAGCGGTAGCGCCGACCTACCCAGCGGTAGCGCCGACCTACCCAGCGGTAGCGCCGACCTACTTAGCGGTAGCGCCGACCTACTCAAAGGTAGCGCCGACCTACTAAAAGGTAGCGCCGACGTACTTAGAGGTAGCGCCGACCTACCCAGCGGTAGCGCCGACCTACTCTGCGGTAGCGCCGACCTAGTCAGCGGTAGCGCCATCCTACTCAGCGTTATCGCCGACTTACTCAGCGGTAGCGCCGACTTACACAGCGTTAGCGCCGTCATACTCAGCGGTAGCGTTGACTTACTCAGCGTTAGCTCCGACCTACTTAGCGGTAGCGCCGACCTACGCAAAGGAAGCGCCGACCTACTCAAAGGTAGCGCCGACGTACTCAGAGGTAGCGCCGACCTACTTAACGGTAGCGCCGACCTACCCAGCGGTAGCGCCGACCCAACCAGCGGTAGCGCCGACCTACTCATAGGAAGCGCCGACCTAATCAAAGATAGCACCGACGTACTAAGAGATAGCGCCGACCAACTCAACGGTAGCGCCGACCTACCCACCGGTAGCGCCGACCTACCCAGCGGTAGCGCCGACCTACCCAACGGTAGCGCCGACCTACCCGGCGGTAGCGCCGACCTACCCGGCGGTAGCGCCGAACTACGCAACGGTAGTGCCGACCTACCCGGCGGTAGCGCCGACCTACCCACCAGTAACGTAGACTTACTTTGCGGTGGCGCCGACCTACTTAAAGGTAGCGCCGACCTACTAAAAGGTAGCGCCGATGTACTCAGAGGTAGCGCCGACCTACCCCGCGGTAAGGCCGACCTACCCAGCGGTAGCATTGAACTAATCAGTGGTAGCGCCGACCTACTCAGCGGTAGCGCGGACCTACTTAGCGGTGGCGCCGACCTACTCAAAGGTAGCGCCGACCTACTCAAAGGTAGCGCCGACGTACTCAGAGGTAGCGCCGACCTTCTCAGCGGTAGCGCCAATCTACCCAGCGGTATCGCCGACCTACTAAGCGGTGGCGCCGACGTACTCAGCGGTAGCGCCGACCTAGTCAGCGGTAGCGCCATCCTACTCAGCGTTATCGCCGACTTACTCAGCGGTAGCGCCGACTTACACAGCGTTAGCGCCGACCTACTAAGCGGTAGCGTTGACTTACTCAGCGTTAGCGCCGACCTACTTAGCGGTAGCGCCAACCTACGCAAAGGAAGCGCCGACCTACTCAAAGGTAGCGCCGACGTACTCAGAGGTAGGGCCGACCTACTCTGCGGTAGCGCCGACCTACCCAGCGGTAGCGCCGACCCACCCAGCGGTAGCGCCGAACTACGCAGCGGTAGTGCCGACCTACCCAGTGGTAGCGCCGACCTACCCACCAGTAACGTAGACCTACTTTGCGGTGGCGCCGACCTACTTAAAGGTAGCGCCGACCTACTGAAAGGTAGCGCCGATGTACTCAGAGGTAGCGCCGACCTACCCAGCGGAAAGGCCGACCTACCTAGCGGTAGCGCCGACCTACTCAGCGGTAGCGCCGACCTACTCAGTGGTAGCGCGGACCTACTTAGCGGTGGCGCCGACCTACTCAAAGGTAGCGCCGACCTACTCAAAGGTAGCGACGACGTACTCAGAGGTAGCGCCGACCTTCTCAACGATAGCGCCGATCTACCCAGCGGTAGCGCCGACCTACCCAGCGGTAGCGCCGACCTACCCAGCGGTAGCGCCATCTACTTAGCGGTGGCACCGACCTACTCTAAGGTAGCGCCGACCTACTCAGGAGTAGCGCCGACCTACTTAAAGGAAGCGCCGACGTACTCAGAGGTAGCGCCAACATACTCAGCTGTAGCGCCGACCTACCCAGCGATATCGCCGACCTACTTAGCGGTGGCGCCGACGTACTCAGAGGTAGCGCCGACCTACACAGTGGTAGCGCCGACCTACCCAGCGGTAGCGCCGACATACCCAGCGGTGGCGCCAACCTACTCAAAGGTAGCGCCGACGTACTCAGAGGCAGCGCCGGCCTACTCAGCGGTAGCGCCGACCTACCCAGCGTTAGCGCCGACCTACTCAGCGGTAGCGCCGACTTACACAGCGTTAGCGCCGACCTACTCAGCGGTAGCGCCGACTTACTCAGCGTTTGCGCCGACCTACTCAGCGGTAGCGCCGACCTACTTAGCGGTGGCGCCGACCTACTCAAAGGTAGCACCGACCTACTAAAAGGTAGCGCCGACCTACTTAGTGGTAGCGCCCACCTACCCAGCGGTTGCGCCGACCTACCCAGCGGTAGCGCCGACTTACTAAGCGTTAACGCCGACCTATCCAGCGGTAGTGCCGACTTACTCAGCGTTAACGCCGATCTACTTAGCGGTAGCGCCGACCTACTTAGCGGTGACGCTGACCTACGCAAAGGTAGCGCCGACCTACTTAGCGGTGGCGCCGACCTACTCAAAGGTAGCGCAGACCTACTCAAAGGTAGCGCCGACCTACCCAGCGGTAGCGCCGACTTACTAAGCGTTAACGCCGACCTATCCAGCGGTAGTGCCGACTTACTCAGCGTTAGCGCCGATCTACACAGCGGTAGCGGCGACCTACTATGCGGTAGCGCCGACCTACTTAGCGGTGGCGCTGACCTACCCAGCGGTAGCGCCGACCTACCCAGCGGTAGCGCCGACCTACTTAGCGATGGCGCCGACCTACTCAAAGGTAGCGCCGACCTACCCAGCGGTAGCGCCGACCTACCCAGCGGTAGCGCCGACCTAGCCAGCGGTAGCACCGACCTACCCAGCTGTAGCGCCGACCTACTCAGCGGTAGCACCGACCTACCCAGCGGTGGCGCCGACCTACTCAAAGGTAGCGCCGACCTACCCAGCGGTAGCGCCGACCTACCCAGCGGTAGCGCCGACCTAGCCAGCGGTAGCACCGACCTACCCAGCTGTAGCGCCGACCTACTCAGCGGTAGCACCGACCTACCCAGCGGTGGCGCCGACCTACTCAAAGGTAGCGCCGACCTACTCAGGGGTAGCGCCCACCTACCCAGCGGTTGCGCCCACCTACCCAGCGGTAGCGCTAACTTACTTAGCGTTAGCGCCGACCTACTCAGCGGTATCGCCGACCTACAAAGCGGTGGCGCCGACCTACTCAAAGGTAGCGCCGACCTACTAAAAGGTAGCGCCGACGTATACAGCTGTAGCGCCGACCTACTCATTGGTAGCGCCCACCTACCCAGCGGTTGCGCCGACCTACCCAGCGGTAGCGCCGACTTACTAAGCGTTAGCGCCGACCTACCCAGCGGTAGCGCCGATCTACTTAGCGGTAGCGCCGACCTACTTAGCGGTGGCGCTGACCTACTCAGCGGTAGCGCCGACCTACTTAGCGGTGGCGCCGACCTACTCAAAGGTAGCGCAGACCTACTCAAAGGTAGCGCAGACCTACTCAAAGGTAACGCCGACGTACTCAGAGGTAGCGCCATCCTACTCAGCGTTAGCGCCGTCCTACTCAGCGACCTACCCAGCGGTAGCGCCGACCTACTTAGCGGTTGCACCGACCTACTTAGCGGTGGCGCCGACCTACTCAAAGGTAGCGCCGACCTAATAAAAGGTAGCGCCGACGTACTCAGAGCTAGCGCCGACCTACCCATCGGTAGTGTCGACCTACTAAAAGGTAGCGCCGACGTATTCAGAGGTAGCGCCGACCTACCCAGCGGTAGCGCCGACATACCCGGCGGTAGCGCCGACCTACTTAGCGGTAGCGCCGACCTACGCAATGGAAGCGCCGACCTACTCAGAGGTAGCGCCGACATACTCAAAGGAAGCGCCGACCTACTCAAAGGTAGCACCGACGTACTAAGAGGTAGCGCCGACCTACTCAACGGTAGCGACGACCTACCCAGCGGTAGCGCCGACCTACCCAGCGGTTGCGCCGACCTACCCAGCGGTAGCGCCGACCTACCCAGCGGTAGCGCCGACCTACCCAGCGGTAGCGCCGACCTACCCAGCGGTAGCGCCGACCTACTCAAAGGTAGCGCCGACCTATTAAAAGAAAGCGCCGGCGTAATCAGAGGTAGCGCCGACCTACTCAGCGGTAGCGCCGACCTACCCAGCGGTAGCGCCAACCTACCCAGCGGTAGCGCCGACCTACCCAGCGGTAGCGCCGACCTACCCAGCGGTAGCGCCGACCTACCCAGCGGTAGCGCCGACCTACCCAGCGGTAGCGCCGACCTACTTAGCGGTAGCGCCGACCTACTCAAAGGTAGCGCCGACCTACTAAAAGGTAGCGCCGACGTACTTAGAGGTAGCGCCGACCTACCCAGCGGTAGCGCCGACCTACTCTGCGGTAGCGCCGACCTAGTCAGCGATAGCGCCATCCTACTCAGCGTTATCGCCGACTTACTCAGCGGTAGCGCCGACTTACACAGCGTTAGCGCCGACATACTCAGCGGTAGCGTTGACTTACTCAGCGTTAGCGCCGACCTACTTAGCGGTAGCGCCGACCTACGCAAAGGAAGTGCCGACCTACTCAAAGGTAGCGCCGACCTACTTAACGGTAGCGCCGACCTACCCAGCGGTAGCGCCGACCCAACCAGCGGTAGCGCCGACCTACTCAAAGGAAGCGCCGACCTAATCAAAGGTAGCACCGACGTACTAAGAGATAGCGCCGACCAACTCAACGGTAGCGCCGACCTACCCACCGGTAGCGCCGACCTACCCAGCGGTAGCGCCGACCTACCCAACGGTAGCGCCGACCTACCCGGCGGTAGCGCCGACCTACCCGGCGGTAGCGCCGAACTACGCAACGGTAGTGCCGACCTACCCGGCGGTAGCGCCGACCTACCCACCAGTAACATAGACTTACTTTGCGGTGGCGCCGACCTACTTAAAGGTAGCGCCGACCTACTAAAAGGTAGCGCCGATGTACTTAGAGGTAGCGCCGACCTACCCCGCGGTAAGGCCGACCTACCCAGCGGTAGCATTGACCTAATCAGTGGTAGCGCCGACCTACTCAGCGGTAGCGCGGACCTATTTAGCGGTGGCGCCGACCTACTCAAAGGTAGCGCCGACCTACTCAAAGGTAGCGCCGACGTACTCAGAGGTAGCGCCGACCTTCTCAGCGGTAGCGCCGATCTACCCAGCGGTAGCGCCGACCTACCCAGCGGTAGCGCCGACCTACCCAGCGGTAGCGCCGACCTACTAAAAGGTAGCGCCGACGTACTTAGAGGTAGCGCCGACCTACCCAGCGGTAGCGCCGACCTACTCAGCGGTAGCGCCGACCTAGTCAGCGGTAGCGCCATCCTACTCAGCGTTATCGCCGACTTACTCAGCGGTAGCGCCGACTTACACAGCGTTAGCGCCGACCTACTCAGCGGTAGCGTTGACTTACTCATCGTTAGCGCCGACCTACTTAGCGGTAGCGCCGACCTACGCAAAGGAAGCGCCGACCTACTCAAAGGTAGCGCCGACGTACTCAGAGGTAGCGCCGACCTACTTAACGGTAGCGCCGACCTACCCAGCGGTAGCGCCGACCCAACCAGCGGTAGCACCGACCTACACAAAGGAAGCGCCGACCTAATCAAAGGTAGCACCGACGTACTAAGAGATAGCGCCTACCTACTTAACGGTAGCGCCGACCTACCATCCGGTAGCGCCGACCTACCCAGCGGTAGTGCCGACCTACCCAGCGGTAGTGCCGACCTACCCAGCGGTAGCGCCGACCTACCCGGCGGTAGCGCCGACCTACCCGGCGGTAGCGCCGAACTACGCAACGGTAGTGCCGACCTACCCGGCGGTAGCGCCGACCTACCCACCAGTAACATAGACTTACTTTGCGGTGGCGCCGACCTACTTAAAGGTAGCGCCAACCTACTAAAAGGTAGCGCCGATGTACTCAGAGGTAGCGCCGACCTACCCCGCGGTAAGGCCGACCTACCCAGCGGTAGCGTTGACCTAATCAGCGGTAGCGCCGACCTACTCAGCGGTAGCGCGGACCTACTTAGCGGTGGCGCCGACCTACTCAAAGGTAGCGCCGACCTACTCAAAGGTAGCGCCGACGTACTCAGAGGTAGCGCCGACCTTCTCAGCGGTAGCGCCGATCTACCCAGCGGTAGCGCCGACCTACCCAGCGGTAGCGCCGGCCTACCCAGCGGTAGCGCCGAAAAACTTAACGGTGGCGCCGACCTACTCAAAGGTAGCGCCGACGTACTCAGAGGTAGCGCCGACCTTATCAGAGGTAGCGCCGACCTACCCAGCGTTTGCGCCGACCTACCCAGCGGTAGCGCCGACCTACCCAGCGGAAGCGCCGATCTACTTAGCGGTGGCGCCGACCTACTCCAAGGTTGCGCCGACCTACTAAAAGTTAGCGCCGACGTACTCAGAGGTAGCGCCGACCTACTCAGCGGTAGCGCCGACTTAGACAGCGTTAGCGCCGACCTACTCAGCGGTAGCGCCGACTTACTCAGCGTTTGCGACGACCAACTCAGCGGTAGCGCCGACCTACTTAGCGGTGGCGCCGACCTACTCAAAGGTAGCGCCGACCTACTAAAAGGTAGCGCCGACGTACTCAGCTGTAGCGCCGACCTACTCAGTGGTAGCGCCCACCTACCCAGCTGTTGCGCCGACCTACCCAGCGGTAGCGCCGACTTACTAAGCGTTAACGCCGACCTATCCAGCGGTAGTGCCGACTTACTCAGCGTTAGCGCCGATCTACTCAGCGGTAATGCCGACCTACTTAGCGGTGGCGCTGACCTACTCAAAGGTAGCGCTGACCTACTTAGCGATGGCGCCGACCTACTCAAAGGTAGCGCAGACCTACTAAAATGTAGCGCCGACCTACTCAGCGGTAGCGCCGACCTACCCATCGGTATCGCCGACCTACCCAGCGGTAGCGCCGGCCTACCCAGCGGTAGCGCCGACCTACTTATTTGTGGCGCCAACCTACTCAAAGGTAGCGCCGACCTACTTAAAGGTAGCGCCGACGTACTCAGAGGTAGCGCCGACCTACTCAGCGTTAGCGCCGACCTACCCAGCGGTAGCGCCGACCTACCCAGCGGTAGCGCCGACCTACCCAGCGGAAGCGCCGACCTACTTAGCGATGGCGCCGACCTACTCAAAGGTAGCGCCGACCTACCCAGCAGTAGCGCCGACCTACCCAGCGGTAGCGCCGACCTAGCCAGCGGTGGCACCGACCTACCCAGCGGTAGCGCCGACCTACTCAGCGGTAGCACCGACCTACCCAGCGGTGGCGCCGACCTACTCAAAGGTAGCGCCGACCTACTTAAAGGTAGCGCCGAAGTACTCGGAGGTAGCGCCGACCTACTCAGCGGTAGCGCCCACCTACCCAGCGGTTGCGCCAACCTACCCAGCGGTGGCACTGACTTACTTAGCGTTAGCGCCGACCTACTCAGCGGTATTGCCAACCTACTTAGCGGTGGCGCCGACCTACTCAAAGGTAGCGCCGACCTACTTAGCGGTGGCGCCGACCTACTCAAAGGTAGCGCAGACCTACTCAAAGGTAGCGCCGACGTACTCAGAGGTTGCGCCGACCTACTCAGCGGTAGCGCCAACCTACCCAGCAGTAGCGCTGACATACCCAGCAGTAGCGCCGGCCTACCCAGCGGTAGCGCCGACCCACTTAGCGATGGCGCCGAGCTACTCAAAGGTAGCGCCGACGTACTCAGAGGTAGCGCCGAACTACTCATAGGAAGCGCCGACCTACCCAGCGTTTGCGCCGACCTACCCAGCGGTAGCGCCGACCTACCCAGCGGAAGCGCCGATCTACTTAGCGGTGGCGCCGACCTACTCCAAGGTAGCGCCGACCTACTTAAAGGTAGCGCCGACGTACTCAGAGGTAGCGCCGACCTACTCAGCGGTAGCGCCGACTTACTCAGCGTTTGCGCCGACCTACTCAGCGGTAGCGCCGACCTTCTTAGCGGTGGCGCCGACCTACTCAAAGATAGCGCCGACCTACTAAAAGGTAGCGCCGACGTACTCAGCTGTAGCGCCGACCTACTCAGTGGTAGCGCCCACCTACCCAGCTGTTGCGCCGACCTACCCAGCGGTACCGCCGACTTACTAAGCGTTAACGCCGACCTATCCAGCGGTAGTGCCGACTTACTCAGCGTTAGCGCCGATCTACTCAGCGGTAGCGCCGACCTACTTAGCGGTGGCGCTGACCTACTCAAAGGTAGCGCCGACCTACTTAGCGATGGCGCCGACCTACTCAAAGGTAGCGCAGACCTACTAAAATGTAGCGCCGACCTACTCAGCGGTAGCGTCGACCTACCCATCGGTAGCGCCGACCTACCCAGCGGTAGCGCCGGCCTACCCAGCGGTAGCGCCGACCTACTTATTTGTGGCGCCGACCTACTCAAAGGTAGCGCCGACCTACTTAAAGGTAGCGCCGACGTACTCAGAGGTAGCGCCGACCTACTCAGCGTTAGCGCCGACCTACCCAGCGGTAGCGCCGACCTACCCAGCGGTAGCGCCGACCTACCCAGCGGAAGCGCCGACCTACTTAGCGATGGCGCCGACCTACTCAAAGGTAGCGCCGACCTACCCAGCAGTAGCGCCGACCTACCCAGCGGTAGCGCCGACCTAGCCAGCGGTGGCACCGACCTACCCAGCGGTAGCGCCGACCTACTCAGCGGTAGCACCGACCTACCCAGCGGTGGCGC
Organism: Anisus vortex; assembly: GCA_949126835.1. NCBI lineage: Eukaryota > Metazoa > Mollusca > Gastropoda > Planorbidae > Anisus > Anisus vortex. The sequence continues at coordinate 36,209,814 of OX421506.1, read as the reverse complement.
CGACCTACTCAAAGGTAGCGCCGACCTACTTAAAGGTAGCGCCGAAGTACTCGGAGGTAGCGCCGACCTACTCAGCGGTAGCGCCCACCTACCCAGCGGTTGCGCCAACCTACCCAGCGGTGGCACTGACATACTTAGCGTTAGCGCCGACCTACTCAGCGGTATTGCCAACCTACTTAGCGGTGGCGCCGACCTACTCAAAGGTAGCGCCGACCTACTTAGCGGTGGCGCCGACCTACTCAAAGGTAGCGCAGACCTACTCAAAGGTAGCGCCGACGTACTCAGAGGTTGCGCCGACCTACTCAGCGGTAGCGCCAACCTACCCAGCAGTAGCGCCGACATACCCAGCAGTAGCGCCGGCCTACCCAGCGGTAGCGCCGACCTACTTAGCGATGGCGCCGAACTACTCAAAGGTAGCGCCGACGTACTCAGAGGTAGCGCCGAACTACTCATAGGTAGCGCCGACCTACCCAGCGTTTGCGCCGACCTACCCAGCGGTAGCGCCGACCTACCCAGCGGAAGCGCCGATCTACTTAGCGGTGGCGCCGACCTACTCCAAGGTAGCGCCGACCTACTTAAAGGTAGCGCCGACGTACTCAGAGGTAGCGCCGACCTACTCAGCGGTAGCGCCGACTTACACAGCGTTAGCGCCGAACTACTCAGCGGTAGCGCCGACTTACTCAGCGTTTGCGCCGACCTACTCAGCGGTAGCGCCGACCTACTTAGCGGTGGCGCCGACCTACTCAAAGGTAGCGCCGACCTACTAAAAGGTAGCGCCGACGTACTCAGCTGTAGCGCCGACCTACTCAGTGGTAGCGCCCACCTACCCAGCTGTTGCGCCGACCTACCCAGCGGTAGCGCCGACTTACTAAGCGTTAACGCCGACCTATCCAGCGGTAGTGCCGACTTACTCAGCGTTAGCGCCGATCTACTCAGCGGTAGCGCCGACCTACTTAGCGGTGGCGCTGACCTACTCAAAGGTAGCGCCGACCTACTTAGCGATGGCGCCGACCTACTCAAAGGTAGCGCAGACCTACTAAAATGTAGCGCCGACCTACTCAGCGGTAGCGTCGACCTACCCATCGGTAGCGCCGACCTACCCAGCGGTAGCGCCGGCCTACCCAGCGGTAGCGCCGACCTACTTATTTGTGGCGCCGACCTACTCAAAGGTAGCGCCGACCTACTTAAAGGTAGCGCCGACGTACTCAGAGGTAGCGCCGACCTACTCAGCGTTACCGCCGACCTACCCAGCGGTAGCGCCGACCTACCCAGCGGTAGCGCCGACCTACCCAGCGGAAGCGCCGACCTACTTAGCGATGGCGCCGACCTACTCAAAGGTAGCGCCGACCTACCCAGCAGTAGCGCCGACCTACCCAGCGGTAGCGCCGACCTAGCCAGCGGTGGCATTGACCTACCCAGCGGTAGCGCCGACCTACTCAGCGGTAGCACCGACCTACCCAGCGGTGGCGCCGACCTACTCAAAGGTAGCGCCGACCTACTCAAAGGTAGCGCCGAAGTACTCAGAGGTAGCGCCGACCTACTCAGCGGTAGCGCCCACCTACCCAGCGGTTGCGCCAACCTACCCAGCGGTGGCGCTGACTTACTTAGCGTTAGCGCCGACCTACTCAGCGGTATCGCCAACCTACTTAGCGGTGGCGCCGACCTACTCAAAGGTAGCGCCGACCTACTTAGCGGTGGCGCCGACCTACTCAGCGTTTGCGCCGACCTACTCAGCGGTAGCGCCGACCTACTTAGCGGTGGCGCCGACCTACTCAAAGGTAGCACCGACCTACTAAAAGGTAGCGCCGACCTACTTAGTGGTAGCGCCCACCTACCCAGCGGTTGCGCCGACCTACCCAGCGGTAGCGCCGACTTACTAAGCGTTAACGCCGACCTATCCAGCGGTAGTGCCGACTTACTCAGCGTTAACGCCGATCTACTTAGCGGTAGCGCCGACCTACTTAGCGGTGACGCTGACCTACGCAAAGGTAGCGCCGACCTACTTAGCGGTGGCGCCGACCTACTCAAAGGTAGCGCAGACCTACTCAAAGGTAGCGCCGACCTACCCAGCGGTAGCGCCGACTTACTAAGCGTTAACGCCGACCTATCCAGCGGTAGTGCCGACTTACTCAGCGTTAGCGCCGATCTACACAGCGGTAGCGGCGACCTACTCAGCGGTAGCGCCGACCTACTTAGCGGTGGCGCTGACCTACCCAGCGGTAGCGCCGACCTACCCAGCGGTAGCGCCGACCTACTTAGCGATGGCGCCGACCTACTCAAAGGTAGCGCCGACCTACCCAGCGGTAGCGCCGACCTACCCAGCGGTAGCGCCGACCTAGCCAGCGGTAGCACCGACCTACCCAGCTGTAGCGCCGACCTACTCAGCGGTAGCACCGACCTACCCAGCGGTGGCGCCGACCTACTCAAAGGTAGCGCCGACCTACCCAGCGGTAGCGCCGACCTACCCAGCGGTAGCGCCGACCTAGCCAGCGGTAGCACCGACCTACCCAGCTGTAGCGCCGACCTACTCAGCGGTAGCACCGACCTACCCAGCGGTGGCGCCGACCTACTCAAAGGTAGCGCCGACCTACTCAGGGGTAGCGCCCACCTACCCAGCGGTTGCGCCCACCTACCCAGCGGTAGCGCTAACTTACTTAGCGTTAGCGCCGACCTACTCAGCGGTATCGCCGACCTACAAAGCGGTGGCGCCGACCTACTCAAAGGTAGCGCCGACCTACTAAAAGGTAGCGCCGACGTATACAGCTGTAGCGCCGACCTACTCATTGGTAGCGCCCACCTACCCAGCGGTTGCGCCGACCTACCCAGCGGTAGCGCCGACTTACTAAGCGTTAGCGCCGACCTACCCAGCGGTAGCGCCGATCTACTTAGCGGTAGCGCCGACCTACTTAGCGGTGGCGCTGACCTACTCAGCGGTAGCGCCGACCTACTTAGCGGTGGCGCCGACCTACTCAAAGGTAGCGCAGACCTACTCAAAGGTAGCGCAGACCTACTCAAAGGTAACGCCGACGTACTCAGAGGTAGCGCCATCCTACTCAGCGTTAGCGCCGTCCTACTCAGCGACCTACCCAGCGGTAGCGCCGACCTACTTAGCGGTTGCACCGACCTACTTAGCGGTGGCGCCGACCTACTCAAAGGTAGCGCCGACCTAATAAAAGGTAGCGCCGACGTACTCAGAGCTAGCGCCGACCTACCCATCGGTAGTGTCGACCTACTAAAAGGTAGCGCCGACGTATTCAGAGGTAGCGCCGACCTACCCAGCGGTAGCGCCGACATACCCGGCGGTAGCGCCGACCTACTTAGCGGTAGCGCCGACCTACGCAATGGAAGCGCCGACCTACTCAGAGGTAGCGCCGACATACTCAAAGGAAGCGCCGACCTACTCAAAGGTAGCACCGACGTACTAAGAGGTAGCGCCGACCTACTCAACGGTAGCGACGACCTACCCAGCGGTAGCGCCGACCTACCCAGCGGTTGCGCCGACCTACCCAGCGGTAGCGCCGACCTACCCAGCGGTAGCGCCGACCTACCCAGCGGTAGCGCCGACCTACCCAGCGGTAGCGCCGACCTACTCAAAGGTAGCGCCGACCTATTAAAAGAAAGCACCGGCGTAATCAGAGGTAGCGCCGACCTACTCAGCGGTAGCGCCGACCTACCCAGCGGTAGCGCCAACCTACCCAGCGGTAGCGCCGACCTACCCAGCGGTAGCGCCGACCTACCCAGCGGTAGCGCCGACCTACCCAGCGGTAGCGCCGACCTACCCAGCGGTAGCGCCGACCTACTTAGCGGTAGCGCCGACCTACTCAAAGGTAGCGCCGACCTACTAAAAGGTAGCGCCGACGTACTTAGAGGTAGCGCCGACCTACCCAGCGGTAGCGCCGACCTACTCTGCGGTAGCGCCGACCTAGTCAGCGATAGCGCCATCCTACTCAGCGTTATCGCCGACTTACTCAGCGGTAGCGCCGACTTACACAGCGTTAGCGCCGACATACTCAGCGGTAGCGTTGACTTACTCAGCGTTAGCGCCGACCTACTTAGCGGTAGCGCCGACCTACGCAAAGGAAGTGCCGACCTACTCAAAGGTAGCGCCGACCTACTTAACGGTAGCGCCGACCTACCCAGCGGTAGCGCCGACCCAACCAGCGGTAGCGCCGACCTACTCAAAGGAAGCGCCGACCTAATCAAAGGTAGCACCGACGTACTAAGAGATAGCGCCGACCAACTCAACGGTAGCGCCGACCTACCCACCGGTAGCGCCGACCTACCCAGCGGTAGCGCCGACCTACCCAACGGTAGCGCCGACCTACCCGGCGGTAGCGCCGACCTACCCGGCGGTAGCGCCGAACTACGCAACGGTAGTGCCGACCTACCCGGCGGTAGCGCCGACCTACCCACCAGTAACATAGACTTACTTTGCGGTGGCGCCGACCTACTTAAAGGTAGCGCCGACCTACTAAAAGGTAGCGCCGATGTACTTAGAGGTAGCGCCGACCTACCCCGCGGTAAGGCCGACCTACCCAGCGGTAGCATTGACCTAATCAGTGGTAGCGCCGACCTACTCAGCGGTAGCGCGGACCTATTTAGCGGTGGCGCCGACCTACTCAAAGGTAGCGCCGACCTACTCAAAGGTAGCGCCGACGTACTCAGAGGTAGCGCCGACCTTCTCAGCGGTAGCGCCGATCTACCCAGCGGTAGCGCCGACCTACCCAGCGGTAGCGCCGACCTACCCAGCGGTAGCGCCGACCTACTAAAAGGTAGCGCCGACGTACTTAGAGGTAGCGCCGACCTACCCAGCGGTAGCGCCGACCTACTCAGCGGTAGCGCCGACCTAGTCAGCGGTAGCGCCATCCTACTCAGCGTTATCGCCGACTTACTCAGCGGTAGCGCCGACTTACACAGCGTTAGCGCCGACCTACTCAGCGGTAGCGTTGACTTACTCATCGTTAGCGCCGACCTACTTAGCGGTAGCGCCGACCTACGCAAAGGAAGCGCCGACCTACTCAAAGGTAGCGCCGACGTACTCAGAGGTAGCGCCGACCTACTTAACGGTAGCGCCGACCTACCCAGCGGTAGCGCCGACCCAACCAGCGGTAGCACCGACCTACACAAAGGAAGCGCCGACCTAATCAAAGGTAGCACCGACGTACTAAGAGATAGCGCCTACCTACTTAACGGTAGCGCCGACCTACCATCCGGTAGCGCCGACCTACCCAGCGGTAGTGCCGACCTACCCAGCGGTAGTGCCGACCTACCCAGCGGTAGCGCCGACCTACCCGGCGGTAGCGCCGACCTACCCGGCGGTAGCGCCGAACTACGCAACGGTAGTGCCGACCTACCCGGCGGTAGCGCCGACCTACCCACCAGTAACATAGACTTACTTTGCGGTGGCGCCGACCTACTTAAAGGTAGCGCCAACCTACTAAAAGGTAGCGCCGATGTACTCAGAGGTAGCGCCGACCTACCCCGCGGTAAGGCCGACCTACCCAGCGGTAGCGTTGACCTAATCAGCGGTAGCGCCGACCTACTCAGCGGTAGCGCGGACCTACTTAGCGGTGGCGCCGACCTACTCAAAGGTAGCGCCGACCTACTCAAAGGTAGCGCCGACGTACTCAGAGGTAGCGCCGACCTTCTCAGCGGTAGCGCCGATCTACCCAGCGGTAGCGCCGACCTACCCAGCGGTAGCGCCGGCCTACCCAGCGGTAGCGCCGAAAAACTTAACGGTGGCGCCGACCTACTCAAAGGTAGCGCCGACGTACTCAGAGGTAGCGCCGACCTTATCAGAGGTAGCGCCGACCTACCCAGCGTTTGCGCCGACCTACCCAGCGGTAGCGCCGACCTACCCAGCGGAAGCGCCGATCTACTTAGCGGTGGCGCCGACCTACTCCAAGGTTGCGCCGACCTACTAAAAGTTAGCGCCGACGTACTCACAGGTAGCGCCGACCTACTCAGCGGTAGCGCCGACTTAGACAGCGTTAGCGCCGACCTACTCAGCGGTAGCGCCGACTTACTCAGCGTTTGCGACGACCAACTCAGCGGTAGCGCCGACCTACTTAGCGGTGGCGCCGACCTACTCAAAGGTAGCGCCGACCTACTAAAAGGTAGCGCCGACGTACTCAGCTGTAGCGCCGACCTACTCAGTGGTAGCGCCCACCTACCCAGCTGTTGCGCCGACCTACCCAGCGGTAGCGCCGACTTACTAAGCGTTAACGCCGACCTATCCAGCGGTAGTGCCGACTTACTCAGCGTTAGCGCCGATCTACTCAGCGGTAATGCCGACCTACTTAGCGGTGGCGCTGACCTACTCAAAGGTAGCGCTGACCTACTTAGCGATGGCGCCGACCTACTCAAAGGTAGCGCAGACCTACTAAAATGTAGCGCCGACCTACTCAGCGGTAGCGCCGACCTACCCATCGGTATCGCCGACCTACCCAGCGGTAGCGCCGGCCTACCCAGCGGTAGCGCCGACCTACTTATTTGTGGCGCCAACCTACTCAAAGGTAGCGCCGACCTACTTAAAGGTAGCGCCGACGTACTCAGAGGTAGCGCCGACCTACTCAGCGTTAGCGCCGACCTACCCAGCGGTAGCGCCGACCTACCCAGCGGTAGCGCCGACCTACCCAGCGGAAGCGCCGACCTACTTAGCGATGGCGCCGACCTACTCAAAGGTAGCGCCGACCTACCCAGCAGTAGCGCCGACCTACCCAGCGGTAGCGCCGACCTAGCCAGCGGTGGCACCGACCTACCCAGCGGTAGCGCCGACCTACTCAGCGGTAGCACCGACCTACCCAGCGGTGGCGCCGACCTACTCAAAGGTAGCGCCGACCTACTTAAAGGTAGCGCCGAAGTACTCGGAGGTAGCGCCGACCTACTCAGCGGTAGCGCCCACCTACCCAGCGGTTGCGCCAACCTACCCAGCGGTGGCACTGACTTACTTAGCGTTAGCGCCGACCTACTCAGCGGTATTGCCAACCTACTTAGCGGTGGCGCCGACCTACTCAAAGGTAGCGCCGACCTACTTAGCGGTGGCGCCGACCTACTCAAAGGTAGCGCAGACCTACTCAAAGGTAGCGCCGACGTACTCAGAGGTTGCGCCGACCTACTCAGCGGTAGCGCCAACCTACCCAGCAGTAGCGCCGACATACCCAGCAGTAGCGCCGGCCTACCCAGCGGTAGCGCCGACCCACTTAGCGATGGCGCCGAGCTACTCAAAGGTAGCGCCGACGTACTCAGAGGTAGCGCCGAACTACTCATAGGAAGCGCCGACCTACCCAGCGTTTGCGCCGACCTACCCAGCGGTAGCGCCGACCTACCCAGCGGAAGCGCCGATCTACTTAGCGGTGGCGCCGACCTACTCCAAGGTAGCGCCGACCTACTTAAAGGTAGCGCCGACGTACTCAGAGGTAGCGCCGACCTACTCAGCGGTAGCGCCGACTTACTCAGCGTTTGCGCCGACCTACTCAGCGGTAGCGCCGACCTTCTTAGCGGTGGCGCCGACCTACTCAAAGATAGCGCCGACCTACTAAAAGGTAGCGCCGACGTACTCAGCTGTAGCGCCGACCTACTCAGTGGTAGCGCCCACCTACCCAGCTGTTGCGCCGACCTACCCAGCGGTACCGCCGACTTACTAAGCGTTAACGCCGACCTATCCAGCGGTAGTGCCGACTTACTCAGCGTTAGCGCCGATCTACTCAGCGGTAGCGCCGACCTACTTAGCGGTGGCGCTGACCTACTCAAAGGTAGCGCCGACCTACTTAGCGATGGCGCCGACCTACTCAAAGGTAGCGCAGACCTACTAAAATGTAGCGCCGACCTACTCAGCGGTAGCGTCGACCTACCCATCGGTAGCGCCGACCTACCCAGCGGTAGCGCCGGCCTACCCAGCGGTAGCGCCGACCTACTTATTTGTGGCGCCGACCTACTCAAAGGTAGCGCCGACCTACTTAAAGGTAGCGCCGACGTACTCAGAGGTAGCGCCGACCTACTCAGCGTTAGCGCCGACCTACCCAGCGGTAGCGCCGACCTACCCAGCGGTAGCGCCGACCTACCCAGCGGAAGCGCCGACCTACTTAGCGATGGCGCCGACCTACTCAAAGGTAGCGCCGACCTACCCAGCAGTAGCGCCGACCTACCCAGCGGTAGCGCCGACCTAGCCAGCGGTGGCACCGACCTACCCAGCGGTAGCGCCGACCTACTCAGCGGTAGCACCGACCTACCCAGCGGTGGCGCCGACCTACTCAAAGGTAGCGCCGACCTACTTAAAGGTAGCGCCGAAGTACTCGGAGGTAGCGCCGACCTACTCAGCGGTAGCGCCCACCTACCCAGCGGTTGCGCCAACCTACCCAGCGGTGGCACTGACATACTTAGCGTTAGCGCCGACCTACTCAGCGGTATTGCCAACCTACTTAGCGGTGGCGCCGACCTACTCAAAGGTAGCGCCGACCTACTTAGCGGTGGCGCCGACCTACTCAAAGGTAGCGCAGACCTACTCAAAGGTAGCGCCGACGTACTCAGAGGTTGCGCCGACCTACTCAGCGGTAGCGCCAACCTACCCAGCAGTAGCGCCGACATACCCAGCAGTAGCGCCGGCCTACCCAGCGGTAGCGCCGACCTACTTAGCGATGGCGCCGAACTACTCAAAGGTAGCGCCGACGTACTCAGAGGTAGCGCCGAACTACTCATAGGTAGCGCCGACCTACCCAGCGTTTGCGCCGACCTACCCAGCGGTAGCGCCGACCTACCCAGCGGAAGCGCCGATCTACTTAGCGGTGGCGCCGACCTACTCCAAGGTAGCGCCGACCTACTTAAAGGTAGCGCCGACGTACTCAGAGGTAGCGCCGACCTACTCAGCGGTAGCGCCGACTTACACAGCGTTAGCGCCGAACTACTCAGCGGTAGCGCCGACTTACTCAGCGTTTGCGCCGACCTACTCAGCGGTAGCGCCGACCTACTTAGCGGTGGCGCCGACCTACTCAAAGGTAGCGCCGACCTACTAAAAGGTAGCGCCGACGTACTCAGCTGTAGCGCCGACCTACTCAGTGGTAGCGCCCACCTACCCAGCTGTTGCGCCGACCTACCCAGCGGTAGCGCCGACTTACTAAGCGTTAACGCCGACCTATCCAGCGGTAGTGCCGACTTACTCAGCGTTAGCGCCGATCTACTCAGCGGTAGCGCCGACCTACTTAGCGGTGGCGCTGACCTACTCAAAGGTAGCGCCGACCTACTTAGCGATGGCGCCGACCTACTCAAAGGTAGCGCAGACCTACTAAAATGTAGCGCCGACCTACTCAGCGGTAGCGTCGACCTACCCATCGGTAGCGCCGACCTACCCAGCGGTAGCGCCGGCCTACCCAGCGGTAGCGCCGACCTACTTATTTGTGGCGCCGACCTACTCAAAGGTAGCGCCGACCTACTTAAAGGTAGCGCCGACGTACTCAGAGGTAGCGCCGACCTACTCAGCGTTACCGCCGACCTACCCAGCGGTAGCGCCGACCTACCCAGCGGTAGCGCCGACCTACCCAGCGGAAGCGCCGACCTACTTAGCGATGGCGCCGACCTACTCAAAGGTAGCGCCGACCTACCCAGCAGTAGCGCCGACCTACCCAGCGGTAGCGCCGACCTAGCCAGCGGTGGCACCGACCTACCCAGCGGTAGCGCCGACCTACTCAGCGGTAGCACCGACCTACCCAGCGGTGGCGCCGACCTACTCAAAGGTAGCGCCGACCTACTCAAAGGTAGCGCCGAAGTACTCAGAGGTAGCGCCGACCTACTCAGCGGTAGCGCCCACCTACCCAGCGGTTGCGCCAACCTACCCAGCGGTGGCGCTGACTTACTTAGCGTTAGCGCCGACCTACTCAGCGGTATCGCCAACCTACTTAGCGGTGGCGCCGACCTACTCAAAGGTAGCGCCGACCTACTTAGCGGTGGCGCCGACCTACTCAAAGGTAGCGCAGACCTACTCAAAGGTAGCGCCGACGTACTCAGAGGTTGCGCCGACCTACTCAGCGGTAGCGCCAACCTACCCAGCAGTAGCGCCGACATACCCAGCAGTAGCGCCGGCCTACCCAGCGGTAGCGCCGACCTACTTAGCGATGGCGCCGAACTACTCAAAGGTAGCGCCGACGAACTCAGAGGTAGCGCCGAACTACTCATAGGTAGCGCCGACCTACCCAGCGTTTGCGCCGACCTACCCAGCGGTAGCGCCGACCTACCCAGCGGAAGCGCCGATCTACTTAGCGGTGGCGCCGACCTACTCCAAGGTAGCGCCGACCTACTGAAAGGTATCGCCGACGTACTCAGAGGTAGCGCCGACCTACTCAGCGGTAGCGCCGACTTACACAGCGTTAGCGCCGACCTACTCAGCGGTAGCGCCGACTTACTCAGCGTTTGCGCCGACCTACTCAGCGGTAGCGCCGACCTACTCAGTGGTAGCGCCCACCTACCCAGCAGTTGCGCTGACCTACCCAGCGGTAGCGCCGACTTACTAAGCGTTAACGCCCACCTATCCAGCGGTAGTGCCGACTTACTCAACGTTAGCGCCGATCTACTCAGTGGTAGCGCCGACCTACTTAGCGGTGGCGCTGACCTACTCAAAGGTAGCGCCGACCTACTTAACGGTAGCGCCGACCTACCCACCGGTAGCGCCGACCTACCCAGCGGTAGTGCCGACCTACCCAGCGGTAGCACCGACCTACTTAGCGGTAGCGCCGACCTACCCAGCGGTAGCGCTGACCTACCCGGCGGTAGCGCCGAACTACGCAACGGTAGTGCCGACCTACCCGGCGGTAGCGCCGACCTACCCACCAGTAACATAGACTTACTTTGCGGTGGCGCCGACCTACTTAAAGGTAGCGCCAACCTACTAAAAGGTAGCGCCAATGTACTCAGAGGTAGCGCCGACCTACCCCGCGGTAAGGCCGACCTACCCAGCGGTAGCGTTGACCTAATCAGCGGTAGCGCCGACCTACTCAGCGGTAGCGCGGACCTACTTAGCGGTGGCGCCGACCTACTCAAAGGTAGCGCCGACCTACTCAAAGGTAGCGCCGACGTACTCAGAGGTAGCGCCGACCTTCTCAGCGGTAGCGCCGATCTACCCAGCGGTAGCGCCGACCTACCCAGCGGTAGCGCCGACCTACCCAGCGGTAGCGCCGATCTACTTAGCGGTGGCGCCGACCTACTCCAAGGTAGCGCCAACGTACTCAGAGGTAGCGCCGACCTACTCAGGAGTAGCGCCGACCTACTCAAAGGTAGCGCCGACGTACTCAGAGGTAGCGCCAACCTACTCAGCTGTAGCGCCGACCTACCCAGCGGTATCGCCGACCTACTTAGCGGTGGCGCCGACGTACTCAGAGGTAGCGCCGACCTACTGAGCGATAGCGCCGACCTACCCAGCGGTAGCGCCGGCCTACCCAGCGGTAGCGCCGAAAAACTTAACGGTGGCACCGACCTACTCAAAGGTAGCGCCGACGTACTCAGAGGTAGCGCCGACCTTATCAGCGGTAGCGCCGACCTACCCAGCGTTTGCGCCGACCTACCCAGCGGTAGCGCCGACCTACCCAGCGGAAGCGCCGATCTTTTTAGCGGTGGCGCCGACCTACTCCAAGGTAGCGCCGACCTACTAAAAGGTAGCGCCGACGTACTCAGAGGTAGCGCCGACCTACTCAGCGGTAGCGCCGACTTAGACAGCGTTAGCGCCGACCTACTCAGCGGTAGCGCCGACTTACTCAGCGTTTGCGCCGACCTACTCAGCGGTAGCGCCGACCTACTTAGCGGTGGCGCCGACCTACTCAAAGGTAGCGCCGACCTACTAAAAGGTAGCGCCGACGTACTCAGCTGTAGCGCTGACCTACTCAGTGGTAGCGCCCACCTACCCAGCTGTTGCGCCGACCTACCCAGCGGTAGCGCCGACTTACTAAGCGTTAACGCCGACCTATCCAGCGGTAGTGCCGACTTACTCAGCGTTAGCGCCGATCTATTCAGCGGTAGCGCCGACCTACTTAGCGGTGGCGCTGACCTACTCAAAGGTAGCGCCGACCTAGCCAGCGGTGGCATCGACCTACCCAGCGGTAGCGCCGACCTAGCCAGCGGTGGCACCGACCTACCCAGCGGTAGCGCCGACCTACTCAGCGGTAGCACCGACCTATCCAGCGGTGGCGCCGACCTACTCAAAGGTAGCGCCGACCTACTTAAAGGTAGCGCCGAAGTACTCGGAGGTAGCGCCGACCTACTCAGCGGTAGCGCCCACCTACCCAGCGGTTGCGCCAACCTACCCAGCGGTGGCACTGACTTACTTAGCGTTAGCGCCGACCTACTCAGCGGTATTGCCAACCTACTTAGCGGTGGCGCCGACCTACTCAAAGGTAGCGCCGACCTACTTAGCGGTGGCGCCGACCTACTCAAAGGTAGCGCAGACCTACTCAAAGGTAGCGCCGACGTACTCAGAGGTTTCGCCGACCTACTCAGCGGTAGCGCCAACCTACCCAGCAGTAGCGCCGACATACCCAGCAGTAGCGCCGGCCTACCCAGCGGTAGCGCCGACCTACTTAGCGATGGCGCCGAACTACTCAAAGGTAGCGCCGACGTACTCAGAGGTAGCGCCGAACTACTCATAGGTAGCGCCGACCTACCCAGCGTTTGCGCCGACCTACCCAGCGGTAGCGCCGACCTACCCAGCGGAAGCGCCGATCTACTTAGCGGTGGCGCCGACCTACTCCAAGGTAGCGCCGACCTACTTAAAGGTAGTGCCGACGTACTCAGAGGTAGCGCCGACCTACTCAGCGGTAGCGCCGACTTACACAGCGTTAGCGCCGACCTACTCAGCGGTAGCGCCGACTTACTCAGCGGTAGCGCCGACCTACTTAGCGGTGGCGCCGACCTACTCAAAGGTAGCGCCGACCTACTTAGCGGTGGCGCCGACCTACTCAAAGGTAGCGCCGACCTACTAAAAGGTAGCGCCGACGTACTCAGCTGTAGCGCCGACCTACTCAGTGGTAGCGCCCACCTACCCAGCTGTTGCGCCGACCTACCCAGCGGTAGCGCCGACTTACTAAGCGTTAATGCCGACCTATCCAGCGGTAGTGCCGACTTACTCAGCGTTAGCGCCGATCTACTCAGCGGTAGCGCCGACCTACTTAGCGGTGGCGCTGACCTACTCAAAGGTAGCGCCGACCTACTTAGCGATGGCGCCGACCTACTCAAAGGTAGCGCCGACCTACTCAGCGGTAGCGCCCACCTACCCAGCGGTTGCGCCAACCTACCCAGCGGTGGCGCTGACTTACTTAGCGTTAGCGCCGACCTACTCAGCGGTATCGCCAACCTACTTAGCGGTGGCGCCGACCTACTCAAAGGTAGCGCCGACCTACTTAGCGGTGGCGCCGACCTACTCAAAGGTAGCGCAGACCTACTCAAAGGTAGCGCCGACGTACTCAGAGGTTGCGCCGACCTACTCAGCGGTAGCGCCAACCTACCCAGCAGTAGCGCCGACATACCCAGCAGTAGCGCCGGCCTACCCAGCGGTAGCGCCGACCTACTTAGCGATGGCGCCGAACTACTCAAAGGTAGCGCCGACGAACTCAGAGGTAGCGCCGAACTACTCATAGGTAGCGCCGACCTACCCAGCGTTTGCGCCGACCTACCCAGCGGTAGCGCCGACCTACCCAGCGGAAGCGCCGATCTACTTAGCGGTGGCGCCGACCTACTCCAAGGTAGCGCCGACCTACTGAAAGGTATCGCCGACGTACTCAGAGGTAGCGCCGACCTACTCAGCGGTAGCGCCGACTTACACAGCGTTAGCGCCGACCTACTCAGCGGTAGCGCCGACTTACTCAGCGTTTGCGCCGACCTACTCAGCGGTAGCGCCGACCTACTCAGTGGTAGCGCCCACCTACCCAGCAGTTGCGCTCACCTACCCAGCGGTAGCGCCGACTTACTAAGCGTTAACGCCCACCTATCCAGCGGTAGTGCCGACTTACTCAACGTTAGCGCCGATCTACTCAGTGGTAGCGCCGACCTACTTAGCGGTGGCGCTGACCTACTCAAAGGTAGCGCCGACCTACTTAACGGTAGCGCCGACCTACCCACCGGTAGCGCCGACCTACCCAGCGGTAGTGCCGACCTACCCAGCGGTAGCACCGACCTACTTAGCGGTAGCGCCGACCTACCCAGCGGTAGCGCTGACCTACCCGGCGGTAGCGCCGAACTACGCAACGGTAGTGCCGACCTACCCGGCGGTAGCGCCGACCTACCCACCAGTAACATAGACTTACTTTGCGGTGGCGCCGACCTACTTAAAGGTAGCGCCAACCTACTAAAAGGTAGCGCCAATGTACTCAGAGGTAGCGCCGACCTACCCCGCGGTAAGGCCGACCTACCCAGCGGTAGCGTTGACCTAATCAGCGGTAGCGCCGACCTACTCAGCGGTAGCGCGGACCTACTTAGCGGTGGCGCCGACCTACTCAAAGGTAGCGCCGACCTACTCAAAGGTAGCGCCGACGTACTCAGAGGTAGCGCCGACCTTCTCAGCGGTAGCGCCGATCTACCCAGCGGTAGCGCCGACCTACCCAGCGGTAGCGCCGACCTACCCAGCGGTAGCGCCGATCTACTTAGCGGTGGCGCCGACCTACTCCAAGGTAGCGCCAACGTACTCAGAGGTAGCGCCGACCTACTCAGGAGTAGCGCCGACCTACTCAAAGGTAGCGCCGACGTACTCAGAGGTAGCGCCAACCTACTCAGCTGTAGCGCCGACCTACCCAGCGGTATCGCCGACCTACTTAGCGGTGGCGCCGACGTACTCAGAGGTAGCGCCGACCTACTGAGCGATAGCGCCGACCTACCCAGCGGTAGCGCCGGCCTACCCAGCGGTAGCGCCGAAAAACTTAACGGTGGCACCGACCTACTCAAAGGTAGCGCCGACGTACTCAGAGGTAGCGCCGACCTTATCAGCGGTAGCGCCGACCTACCCAGCGTTTGCGCCGACCTACCCAGCGGTAGCGCCGACCTACCCAGCGGAAGCGCCGATCTTTTTAGCGGTGGCGCCGACCTACTCCAAGGTAGCGCCGACCTACTAAAAGGTAGCGCCGACGTACTCAGAGGTAGCGCCGACCTACTCAGCGGTAGCGCCGACTTAGACAGCGTTAGCGCCGACCTACTCAGCGGTAGCGCCGACTTACTCAGCGTTTGCGCCGACCTACTCAGCGGTAGCGCCGACCTACTTAGCGGTGGCGCCGACCTACTCAAAGGTAGCGCCGACCTACTAAAAGGTAGCGCCGACGTACTCAGCTGTAGCGCTGACCTACTCAGTGGTAGCGCCCACCTACCCAGCTGTTGCGCCGACCTACCCAGCGGTAGCGCCGACTTACTAAGCGTTAACGCCGACCTATCCAGCGGTAGTGCCGACTTACTCAGCGTTAGCGCCGATCTATTCAGCGGTAGCGCCGACCTACTTAGCGGTGGCGCTGACCTACTCAAAGGTAGCGCCGACCTAGCCAGCGGTGGCATCGACCTACCCAGCGGTAGCGCCGACCTAGCCAGCGGTGGCACCGACCTACCCAGCGGTAGCGCCGACCTACTCAGCGGTAGCACCGACCTATCCAGCGGTGGCGCCGACCTACTCAAAGGTAGCGCCGACCTACTTAAAGGTAGCGCCGAAGTACTCGGAGGTAGCGCCGACCTACTCAGCGGTAGCGCCCACCTACCCAGCGGTTGCGCCAACCTACCCAGCGGTGGCACTGACTTACTTAGCGTTAGCGCCGACCTACTCAGCGGTATTGCCAACCTACTTAGCGGTGGCGCCGACCTACTCAAAGGTAGCGCCGACCTACTTAGCGGTGGCGCCGACCTACTCAAAGGTAGCGCAGACCTACTCAAAGGTAGCGCCGACGTACTCAGAGGTTTCGCCGACCTACTCAGCGGTAGCGCCAACCTACCCAGCAGTAGCGCCGACATACCCAGCAGTAGCGCCGGCCTACCCAGCGGTAGCGCCGACCTACTTAGCGATGGCGCCGAACTACTCAAAGGTAGCGCCGACGTACTCAGAGGTAGCGCCGAACTACTCATAGGTAGCGCCGACCTACCCAGCGTTTGCGCCGACCTACCCAGCGGTAGCGCCGACCTACCCAGCGGAAGCGCCGATCTACTTAGCGGTGGCGCCGACCTACTCCAAGGTAGCGCCGACCTACTTAAAGGTAGTGCCGACGTACTCAGAGGTAGCGCCGACCTACTCAGCGGTAGCGCCGACTTACACAGCGTTAGCGCCGACCTACTCAGCGGTAGCGCCGACTTACTCAGCGGTAGCGCCGACCTACTTAGCGGTGGCGCCGACCTACTCAAAGGTAGCGCCGACCTACTTAGCGGTGGCGCCGACCTACTCAAAGGTAGCGCCGACCTACTAAAAGGTAGCGCCGACGTACTCAGCTGTAGCGCCGACCTACTCAGTGGTAGCGCCCACCTACCCAGCTGTTGCGCCGACCTACCCAGCGGTAGCGCCGACTTACTAAGCGTTAATGCCGACCTATCCAGCGGTAGTGCCGACTTACTCAGCGTTAGCGCCGATCTACTCAGCGGTAGCGCCGACCTACTTAGCGGTGGCGCTGACCTACTCAAAGGTAGCGCCGACCTACTTAGCGATGGCGCCGACCTACTCAAAGGTAGCGCAGACCTACTAAAATGTAGCGCCGACCTACTCAGCGGTAGCGTCGACCTACCCATCGGTAGCGCCGACCTACCCAGCGGTAGCGCCGGCCTACCCAGCGGTAGCGCCGACCTACTTATTTGTGGCGCCGACCTACTCAAAGGTAGCGCCGACCTACTTAAAGGTAGCGCCGACGTACTCAGAGGTAGCGCCGACCTACTCAGCGTTAGCGCCGACCTACCCAGCGGTAGCGCCGACCTACCCAGCGGTAGCGCCGACCTACCCAGCTGAAGCGCCGACCTACTTAGCGATGGCGCCGACCTACTCAAAGGTAGCGCCGACCTACCCAGCAGTAGCGCCGATCTACCCAGCGGTAGCGCCGACCTAGCCAGCGGTGGCACCGACCTACCCAGTGGTAGCGCCGACCTACTCAGCGGTAGCACCGACCTACCCAGCGTTGGCGCCGACCTACTCAAAGGTAGCGCCGACCTACTCAAAGGTAGCGCCGAAGTACTCAGAGGTAGCGCCGACCTACTCAGCGGTAGCGCCCACCTACCCAGCGGTTGCGCCAACCTACCCAGCGGTGGCGCTGACTTACTTAGCGTTAGCGCCGACCTACTCAGCGGTATCGCCAACCTACTTAGCGGTGGCGCCGACCTACTCAAAGGTAGCGCCGACCTACTTAGCGGTGGCGCCGACCTACTCAAAGGTAGCGCAGACCTACTCAAAGGTAGCGCCGACGTACTCAGAGGTTGCGCCGACCTACTCAGCGGTAGCGCCAACCTACCCAGCAGTAGCGCCGACATACCCAGCAGTAGCGCCGGCCTACCCAGCGGTAGCGCCGACCTACTTAGCGATGGCGCCGAACTACTCAAAGGTAGCGCCGACGAACTCAGAGGTAGCGCCGATCTACTTAGCGGTGGCGCCGACCTACTCCAAGGTAGCGCCGACGTACTCAGAGGTAGCGCCGACCTACTCAGGAGTAGCGCCGACCTACTCAAAGGTAGCGCCGACGTACTCAGAGGTAGCGCCAACCTACTCAGCTGTAGCGCCGACCTACCCAGCGGTATCGCCGACCTACTTAGCGGTGGCGCCGACGTACTCAGAGGTAGCGCCGACCTACTGAGCGATAGCGCCGACCTACCCAGCGGTAGCGCCGGCCTACCCAGCGGTAGCGCCGAAAAACTTAACGGTGGCACCGACCTACTCAAAGGTAGCGCCGACGTACTCAGAGGTAGCGCCGACCTTATCAGCGGTAGCGCCGACCTACCCAGCGTTTGCGCCGACCTACCCAGCGGTAGCGCCGACCTACCCAGCGGAAGCGCCGATCTTTTTAGCGGTGGCGCCGACCTACTCCAAGGTAGCGCCGACCTACTAAAAGGTAGCGCCGACGTACTCAGAGGTAGCGCCGACCTACTCAGCGGTAGCGCCGACTTAGACAGCGTTAGCGCCGACCTACTCAGCGGTAGCGCCGACTTACTCAGCGTTTGCGCCGACCTACTCAGCGGTAGCGCCGACCTACTTAGCGGTGGCGCCGACCTACTCAAAGGTAGCGCCGACCTACTAAAAGGTAGCGCCGACGTACTCAGCTGTAGCGCTGACCTACTCAGTGGTAGCGCCCACCTACCCAGCTGTTGCGCCGACCTACCCAGCGGTAGCGCCGACTTACTAAGCGTTAACGCCGACCTATCCAGCGGTAGTGCCGACTTACTCAGCGTTAGCGCCGATCTACTCAGCGGTAGCGCCGACCTACTTAGCGGTGGCGCTGACCTACTCAAAGGTAGCGCCGACCTAGCCAGCGGTGGCATCGACCTACCCAGCGGTAGCGCCGACCTAGCAAGCGGTGGCACCGACCTACCCAGCGGTAGCGCCGACCTACTCAGCGGTAGCACCGACCTATCCAGCGGTGGCGCCGACCTACTCAAAGGTAGCGCCGACCTACTTAAAGGTAGCGCCGAAGTACTCGGAGGTAGCGCCGACCTACTCAGCGGTAGCGCCCACCTACCCAGCGGTTGCGCCAACCTACCCAGCGGTGGCACTGACTTACTTAGCGTTAGCGCCGACCTACTCAGCGGTATTGCCAACCTACTTAGCGGTGGCGCCGACCTACTCAAAGGTAGCGCCGACCTACTTAGCGGTGGCGCCGACCTACTCAAAGGTAGCGCAGACCTACTCAAAGGTAGCGCCGACGTACTCAGAGGTTGCGCCGACCTACTCAGCGGTAGCGCCAACCTACCCAGCAGTAGCGCCGACATACCCAGCAGTAGCGCCGGCCTACCCAGCGGTAGCGCCGACCTACTTAGCGATGGCGCCGAACTACTCAAAGGTAGCGCCGACGTACTCAGAGGTAGCGCCGAACTACTCATAGGTAGCGCCGGCCTACCCAGCGTTTGCGCCGACCTACCCAGCGGTAGCGCCGACCTACCCAGCGGAAGCGCCGATCTACTTAGCGGTGGCGCCGACCTACTCCAAGGTAGCGCCGACCTACTTAAAGGTAGCGCCGACGTACTCAGAGGTAGCGCCGACCTACTCAGCGGTAGCGCCGACTTACACAGCGTTAGCGCCGACCTACTCAGCGGTAGCGCCGACTTACTCAGCGGTAGCGCCGACCTACTTAGCGGTGGCGCCGACCTACTCAAAGGTAGCGCCGACCTACTTAGCGGTGGCGCCGACCTACTCAAAGGTAGCGCCGACCTACTAAAAGGTAGCGCCGACGTACTCAGCTGTAGCGCCGACCTACTCAGTGGTAGCGCCCACCTACCCAGCTGTTGCGCCGACATACCCAGCGGTAGCGCCGACTTACTAAGCGTTAATGCCGACCTATCCAGCGGTAGTGCCGACTTACTCAGCGTTAGCGCCGATCTACTCAGCGGTAGCGCCGACCTACTTAGCGGTGGCGCTGACCTACTCAAAGGTAGCGCCGACCTACTTAGCGATGGCGCCGACCTACTCAAAGGTAGCGCAGACCTACTAAAATGTAGCGCCGACCTACTCAGCGGGAGCGTCGACCTACCCATCGGTAGCGCCGACCTACCCAGCGGTAGCGCCGGCCTACCCAGCGGTAGCGCCAACCTACTTATTTGTGGCGCCGACCTACTCAAAGGTAGCGCCGACCTACTTAAAGGTAGCGCCGACGTACTCAGAGGTAGCGCCGACCTACTCAGCGTTAGCGCCGACCTACCCAGCGGTAGCGCCGACCTACCCAGCGGTAGCGCCGACCTACCCAGCTGAAGCGCCGACCTACTTAGCGATGGCGCCGACCTACTCAAAGGTAGCGCCGACCTACCCAGCAGTAGCGCCGATCTACCCAGCGGTAGCGCCGACCTAGCCAGCGGTGGCACCGACCTACCCAGTGGTAGCGCCGACCTACTCAGCGGTAGCACCGACCTACCCAGCGTTGGCGCCGACCTACTCAAAGGTAGCGCCGACCTACTCAAAGGTAGCGCCGAAGTACTCAGAGGTAGCGCCGACCTACTCAGCGGTAGCGCCCACCTACCCAGCGGTTGCGCCAACCTACCCAGCGGTGGCGCTGACTTACTTAGCATTAGCGCCGACCTACTCAGCGGTATCGCCAACCTACTTAGCGGTGGCGCCGACCTACTCAAAGGTAGCGCCGACCTACTTAGCGGTGGCGCCGACCTACTCAAAGGTAGCGCAGACCTACTCAAAGGTAGCGCCGACGTACTCAGAGGTTGCGCCGACCTACTCAGCGGTAGCGCCAACCTACCCAGCAGTAGCGCCGACATACCCAGCAGTAGCGCCGGCCTACCCAGCGGTAGCGCCGACCTACTTAGCGATGGCGCCGAACTACTCAAAGGTAGCGCCGACGAACTCAGAGGTAGCGCCGAACTACTCATAGGTAGCGCCGACCTACCCAGCGTTTGCGCCGACCTACCCAGCGGTAGCGCCGACCTACCCAGTGGAAGCACCGATCTACTTAGCGGTGGCGCCGACCTACTCCAAGGTAGCGCCGACCTACTGAAAGGTATCGCCGACGTACTCAGAGGTAGCGCCGACCTACTCAGCGGTAGCGCCGACTTACACAGCGTTAGCGCCGACCTACTCAGCGGTAGCGCCGACTTACTCAGCGTTTGCGCCGACCTACTCAGCGGTAGCGCCGACCTACTTAGCGGTGGCGCCGACCTACTCAAAGGTAGCGCCGACCTACTAAAAGGTAGCGCCGACGTACTCAGCTGTAGCGCCGACCTACTCAGTGGTAGCGCCCACCAACCCAGCTGTTGCGCCGACCTACCCAGCGGTAGCGCCGACTTACTAAGCGTTAACGCCCACCTATCCAGCGGTAGTGCCGACTTACTCAACGTTAGCGCCGATCTACTCAGTGGTAGCGCCGACCTACTTAGCGGTGGCGCTGACCTACTCAAAGGTAGCGCCGACCTACTTAACGGTAGCGCCGACCTACCCACCGGTAGCGCCGACCTACCCAGCGGTAGTGCCGACCTACCCAGCGGTAGTACCGACCTACCCAGCGGTAGCGCCGACCTACCCAGCGGTAGCGCTGACCTACCCGGCGGTAGCGCCGAACTACGCAACGGTAGTGCCGACCTACCCGGCGGTAGCGCCGACCTACCCACCAGTAACATAGACTTACTTTGCGGTGGCGCCGACCTACTTAAAGGTAGCGCCAACCTACTAAAAGGTAGCGCCGATGTACTCAGAGGTAGCGCCGACCTACCCCGCGGTAAGGCCGACCTACCCAGCGGTAGCGTTGACCTAATCAGCGGTAGCGCCGACCTACTCAGCGGTAGCGCGGACCTACTTAGCGGTGGCGCCGACCTACTCAAAGGTAGCGCCGACCTACTCAAAGGTAGCGCCGACGTACTCAGAGGTAGCGCCGACCTTCTCAGCGGTAGCGCCGATCTACCCAGCGGTAGCGCCGACCTACCCAGCGGTAGCGCCGACCTACCCAGCGGTAGCGCCGATCTACTTAGCGGTGGCGCCGACCTACTCCAAGGTAGCGCCGACGTACTCAGAGGTAGCGCCGACCTACTCCGGAGTAGCGCCGACCTACTCAAAGGTAGCGCCGACGTACTCAGAGGTAGCGCCAACCTACTCAGCTGTAGCGCCGACCTACCCAGCGGTATCGCCGACCTACTTAGCGGTGGCGCCGACGTACTCAGAGGTAGCGCCGACCTACTGAGCGATAGCGCCGACCTACCCAGCGGTAGCGCCGGCCTACCCAGCGGTAGCGCCGAAAAACTTAACGGTGGCACCGACCTACTCAAAGGTAGCGCCGACGTACTCAGAGGTAGCGCCGACCTTATCAGCGGTAGCGCCGACCTACCCAGCGTTTGCGCCGACCTACCCAGCGGTAGCGCCGACCTACCCAGCGGAATCGCCGATCTTTTTAGCGGTGGCGCCGACCTACTCCAAGGTAGCGCCGACCTACTAAAAGGTAGCGCCGACGTACTCAGAGGTAGCGCCGACTTAGACAGCGTTAGCGCCGACCTACTCAGCGGTAGCGCCGACTTACTCAGCGTTTGCGCCGACCTACTCAGCGGTAGCGCCGACCTACTTAGCGGTGGCGCCGACCTACTCAAAGGTAGCGCCGACCTACTAAAAGGTAGCGCCGACGTACTCAGCTGTAGCGCTGACCTACTCAGTGGTAGCGCCCACCTACCCAGCTGTTGCGCCGACCTACCCAGCGCTAGCGCCGACTTACTAAGCGTTAACGCCGACCTATCCAGCGGTAGTGCCGACTTACTCAGCGTTAGCGCCGATCTACTCAGCGGTAGCGCCGACCTACTTAGCGGTGGCGCTGACCTACTCAAAGGTAGCGCCGACCTAGCCAGCGGTGGCATCGACCTACCCAGCGGTAGCGCCGACCTACTCCGCGGTAGCACCGACCTACCCAGCGGTGGCGCCGACCTACTCAAAGGTAGCGCCGACATACTCAAAGGTAGCGCCGAAGTACTCAGAGTTAGCGCCGACCTACTCAGCGGTAGCGCCCACCTACCCAGCGGTTGCGCCAACCTACCCAGCGGTGGCGCTGACTTACTTAGCGTTAGCGCCGACCTACTCAGCGGTATCGCCAACCTACTTAGCGGTGGCGCCGACCTACTCAAAGGTAGCGCCGACCTACTTAGCGGTGGCGTCGACCTACTCAAAGGTAGCGCAGACCTACTCAAAGGTAGCGCCGACGTACTGAGAGGTTGCGCCGACCTACTCAGCGGTAGCGCCGACCTACCCAGCAGTAGCGCCGACATACCCAGCAGTAGCGCCGGCCTACCCAGCGGTAGCGCCGACCTACTTAGCGATGGCGCCGAACTACTCAAAGGTAGCGCCGACGTACTCAGAGGTAGCGCCGAACTACTCATAGGTAGCGCCGACCTACCCAGCGGTAGCGCCGATCTACTTAGCGGTGGCGCCGACCTACTCCAAGGTAGCGCCGACCTACTGAAAGGTAGCGCCGACGTACTCAGAGGTAGCGCCGACCTACTCAGCGGTAGCGCCGACTTACACAGCGTTAGCGCCGACCTACTCAGCGGTAGCGCCGACTTACTCAGCGTTTGCGCCGACCTACTCAGCGGTAGCGACGACCTACTTAGCGGTGGTGCCGACCTGCTCAAAGGTAGCGCCGACCTACTAAAAGGTAGCGCCGACGTACTCAGCTGTAGCGCCGACTTACTCAGTGGTAGCGCCCACCTACCCAGCGGTTGCGCCTACCTACCCAAAGGTAGCGCCGACTTACTAAGCGTTAACGCCGACCTATCCAGCGGTAGTGCCGACTTACTCAGCGTTAGCGCCGATCTACTCAGCGGTAGCGCCGACCTACTTAGCGGTAGCGCTGACCTACTCAAAGGTAGCGCCGACCTACTTAGCGGTGGCGCCGACCTACTCAAAGGTAGCGCAGACCTACTCAAAGGTAGCGCCGACCTTCTCAGCGGTAGCGCCGATCTACCCAGCGGTAGCGCCGACCTACCCAGCGGTAGCGCTGATCTACTTAGCGGTGGCGCCGACCTACTCCAAGGTAGCGCCGACGTACTCAGAGGTAGCGCCGACCTACTCAGGAGTAGCGCCGACCTACTCAAAGGTAGCGCCGACGTACTCAGAGGTAGCGCCAACCTACTCAGCTGTAGCGCCGACCTACCCAGCGGTATCGCCGACCTACTTAGCGGTGGCGCCGACGTACTCAGAGGTAGCGCCGACCTACTCAGCGATAGCGCCGACCTACCCAGCGGTTGCGCCGACATACCCAGCGGTAGCGCCGGCCTACCCAGCGGTAGCGCCGACCTACTTAACGGTGGTGCCGACCTACTCAAATGTAGCGCCGAAGTACTCAGAGGTAGCGCCGACCTAATCAGCGGTAGCGCCCACCTATCCAGCGGTTGCGCCGAACTTCCCAGCGGTAGCGCTGACTTACTTAGCGTTAGCGCCGACCTACTCAGCGGTATCGCCGACCTTCTTAGCGGTGGCGCCGACCTACTCAAAGGTAGCGCCTACCTACTTAGCGGTGGCGCCGACCTACTCAAAGGTAGCGCAGACCTACTCAAAGGTAGCGCCGACGTACTCAGAGGTTGCGCCGACCTACTCAGCGGTATCGCCAACCTACTTAGCGGTGGCGCCGACCTACTCAAAGGTAGCGCCGACCTACTTAGCGGTGGCGCCGACCCACTCAAAGGTAGCGCAGACCTACTCAAAGGTAGCGCCGACCTACTCAGCGGTAGCGCCGACCTACCCAGCGTTAACGCCGACCTACCCAGCGGTAGCGCCGACCTACCCAGCGGTAGCGCCGATCTACTTAGCGGTGGCGCCGACCTACTCCAAGGTAGCGCCGACCTACTGAAAGGTAGCGCCGTCGTACTCAGAGGTAGCGCCGACCTACTCAGCGGTAGCGCCGACTTACACAGCGTTAGCGCCGACCTACTCAGCGGTAGCGTCGACTTACTCAGCGTTTGCGCCGACCTACTCAGCGGTAGCGCCGACCTACTTAGCGGTGGCGCCGACCTGCTCAAAGGTAACGCCGACCTACTTAGCGGTGGCGCCTATCTACTCAAAGGTAGTGCAGACCTACTCAAAGGTAGCGCCGACGTACTCAGAGGTAGCGCCGACCTACTCAGCGGTAGCGCCGACCTACCCATCGGTAGCGCCGACCTACCCAGCGGTAGCGCCGGCCTACCCAGAGGTAGCGCCGACCTCTTTATTTGTGGCGCCGACCTACTCAAAAGTAGCGCCGACCTACTTAAAGGTAGCGCCGACGTACTCAGAGGTAGCGCCGACCTACTCAGCGTTAGCGCCGACCTACCCAGCGGTAGCGCCGACCTACCCAGCGGTAGCGCCGACCTACCCTGCGGAAGCGCCGACCTACTTAGCGATGGCGCCGACCTACTCAAAGGTAGCGCCGACCTACCCAGCAGTAGCGCCGACCTACCCAGCGGTAGCGCCGACCTAGCCAGCGGTGGCACCGACCTACCCAGCGGTAGCGCCGACCTACACAGCGGTAGCACCGACCTACCCAGCGGTGGCGCCGACCTACTCAGAGGTAGCGCCGACCTACTCAAAGGTAGCGCCGAAGTACTCAGAGTTAGCGCCGACCTACTCAGCGGTAGCGCCCACCTACCCAGCGGTTGCGCCAACCTACCCAGCGGTGGCGCTGACTTACTTAGCGTTAGCGCCGACCTACTCAGCGGTATCGCCAACCTACTTAGCGGTGGCGCCGACCTACTCAAAGGTAGCGCCGACCTACTTAGCGGTGGCGTCGACCTACTCAAAGGTAGCGCAGACCTACTCAAAGGTAGCGCCGACGTACTCAGAGGTTGCGCCGAACTACTCAGCGGTAGCGCCGACCTACCCAGCAGTAGCGCCGACATACCCAGCAGTAGCGCCGGCCTACCCAGCGGTAGCGCCGACCTACTTAGCGATGGCGCCGAACTACTCAAAGGTAGCGCCGACGTACTCAGAGGTAGCGCCGAACTACTCATAGGTAGCGCCGACCTACCCAGCGTTAACGCCGACCTACCCAGCGGTAAAGCCGACCTACCCAGCGGTAGCGCCGGCCTACCCAGCGGTAGCGCCGACCTACTTAACGGTGGTGCCGACCTACTCAAATGTAGCGCCGAAGTACTCAGAGGTAGCGCCGACCTAATCAGCGGTAGCGCCCACCTATCCAGCGGTTGCGCCGAACTTCCCAGCGGTAGCGCTGACTTACTTAGCGTTAGCGCCGACCTACTCAGCGGTATCGCCGACCTTCTTAGCGGTGGCGCCGACCTACTCAAAGGTAGCGCCTACCTACTTAGCGGTGGCGCCGACCTACTCAAAGGTAGCGCAGACCTACTCAAAGGTAGCGCCGACGTACTCAGAGGTTGCGCCGACCTACTCAGCGGTATCGCCAACCTACTTAGCGGTGGCGCCGACCTACTCAAAGGTAGCGCCGACCTACTTAGCGGTGGCGCCGACCCACTCAAAGGTAGCGCAGACCTACTCAAAGGTAGCGCCGACCTACTCAGCGGTAGCGCCGACCTACCCAGCAGTAGCGCCGACATACCCAGCAGTAGCGCCGGCCTACCCAGCGGTAGCGCCGACCTACTTAGCGATGGCGCCGAACTACTCAGAGGTAGCGCCGACGTACTCAGAGGTAGCGCCGAACTACTCATAGGTAGCGCCGACCTACCCAGCGTTAACGCCGACCTACCCAGCGGTAGCGCCGACCTACCCAGCGGTAGCGCCGATCTACTTAGCGGTGGCGCCGACCTACTCCAAGGTAGCGCCGACCTACTGAAAGGTAGCGCCGTCGTACTCAGAGGTAGCGCCGACCTACTCAGCGGTAGCGCCGACTTACACAGCGTTAGCGCCGACCTACTCAGCGGTAGCGTCGACTTACTCAGCGTTTGCGCCGACCTACTCAGCGGTAGCGCCGACCTACTTAGCGGTGGCGCCGACCTGCTCAAAGGTAACGCCGACCTACTTAGCGGTGGCGCCTATCTACTCAAAGGTAGTGCAGACCTACTCAAAGGTAGCGCCGACGTACTCAGAGGTAGCGCCGACCTACTCAGCGGTAGCGCCGACCTACCCATCGGTAGCGCCGACCTACCCAGCGGTAGCGCCGGCCTACCCAGCGGTAGCGCCGACCTCTTTATTTGTGGCGCCGACCTACTCAAAGGTAGCGCCGACCTACTTAAAGGTAGCGCCGACGTACTCAGAGGTAGCGCCGACCTATCCAGCGGTAGTGCCGACTTACTCAGCGTTAGCGCCGATCTACTCAGCGGTAGCGCCGACCTACTTAGCGGTGGCGCTGACCTACTCCAAGGTAGCGCCGACGTACTCAGAGGTAGCGCCGACCTACTCAGGAGTAGCGCCGACCTACTCAAAGGTAGCGCCGACGTACTCAGAGGTAGCGCCAACCTACTCAGCTGTAGCGCCGACCTACCCAGCGGTATCGCCGACCTACTTAGCGGTGGCGCCGACGTACTCAGAGGTAGCGCCGACCTACTCAGCGATAGCGCCGACCTACCCAGCGGTTGCGCCGACATACCCAGCGGTAGCGCCGGCCTACCCAGCGGTAGCGCCGACCTACTTAACGGTGGTGCCGACCTACTCAAATGTAGCGCCGAAGTACTCAGAGGTAGCGCCGACCTAATCAGCGGTAGCGCCCACCTATCCAGCGGTTGCGCCGAACTTCCCAGCGGTAGCGCTGACTTACTTAGCGTTAGCGCCGACCTACTCAGCGGTATCGCCGACCTTCTTAGCGGTGGCGCCGACCTACTCAAAGGTAGCGCCTACCTACTTAGCGGTGGCGCCGACCTACTCAAAGGTAGCGCAGACCTACTCAAAGGTAGCGCCGACGTACTCAGAGGTTGCGCCGACCTACTCAGCGGTATCGCCAACCTACTTAGCGGTGGCGCCGACCTACTCAAAGGTAGCGCCGACCTACTTAGCGGTGGCGCCGACCCACTCAAAGGTAGCGCAGACCTACTCAAAGGTAGCGCCGACCTACTCAGCGGTAGCGCCGACCTACCCAGCAGTAGCGCCGACATACCCAGCAGTAGCGCCGGCCTACCCAGCGGTAGCGCCGACCTACTTAGCGAGGGCGCCGAACTACTCAAAGGTAGCGCCGACGTACTCAGAGGTAGCGCCGAACTACTCATAGGTAGCGCCGACCTACCCAGCGTTAACGCCGACCTACCCAGCGGTAGCGCCGACCTACCCAGCGGTAGCGCCGATCTACTTAGCGGTGGCGCCGACCTACCCCAAGGTAGCGCCGACCTACTGAAAGGTAGCGCCGTCGTACTCAGAGGTAGCGCCGACCTACTCAGCGGTAGCGCCGACTTACACAGCGTTAGCGCCGACCTACTCAGCGGTAGCGTCGACTTACTCAGCGTTTGCGCCGACCTACTCAGCGGTAGCGCCGACCTACTTAGCGGTGGCGCCGACCTGCTCAAAGGTAACGCCGACCTACTTAGCGGTGGCGCCTATCTACTCAAAGGTAGTGCAGACCTACTCAAAGGTAGCGCCGACGTACTCAGAGGTAGCGCCGACCTACTCAGCGGTAGCGCCGACCTACTTAAAGGTAGCGCCGACGTACTCAGAGGTAGCGCCGACCTACTCAGCGTTAGCGCCGACCTACCCAGCGGTAGCGCCGACCTACCCAGCGGTAGCGCCGACCTACCCTGCGGAAGCCGACCTACCCAGCGGTGGCGCCGACCTACTCAAAGGTAGCGCCGAACTACTCCAAGGTAGCGCCGACGTACTCAGAGGTAGCGCCGACCTACTCAGGAGTAGCGCTGACCTACTCAAAGGTAGCGCCGACGTACTCAGAGGTAGCGCCAACCTACTCAGCTGTAGCGCCGACCTACCCAGCGGTATCGCCGACCTACTAAGCGGTGGCGCCGACCTAGTCAGCGGTAGCGCCATCCTACTCAGCGTTATCGCCGACTTACTCAGCGGTAGCGCCGACTTACACAGCGTTAGCGCCGACCTACTAAGCGGTAGCGTTGACTTACTCAGCGTTAGCGCCGACCTACTTAGCGGTAGCGCCAACCTACGCAAAGGAAGCGCCGACCTACTCAAAGGTAGCGCCGACGTACTCAGAGGTAGGGCCGACCTACTCTGCGGTAGCGCCGACCTACCCAGCGGTAGCGCCGACCCACCCAGCGGTAGCGCCGACCTACTCAAAGGAAGCGCCGACCTACTCAAAGGTAGCACCGACGTACTAAGAGGTAGCGCCGACCTACTCAACGGTAGCGCCGACCTACCCAGCGGTAGCGCCGACCTACCCAGCGGTAGCGCCGAACTTCGCAGCGGTAGTGCCGACCTACCCAGTGGTAGCGCCGACCTACCCACCAGTAACGTAGACCTACTTTGCGGTGGCGCCGACCTACTTAAAGGTAGCGCCGACCTACTGAAAGGTAGCGCCGATGTACTCAGAGGTAGCGCCAACCTACCCAGCGGAAAGGCCGACCTACCTAGCGGTAGCGCCGACCTACTCAGCGGTAGCGCCGACCTACTCAGCGATAGCGCCGACCTACCCAGCGGTTGCGCCGACATACCCAGCGGTAGCGCCGGCCTACCCAGCGGTAGCGCCGACCTACTTAACGGTGGTGCCGACCTACTCAAATGTAGCGCCGAAGTACTCAGAGGTAGCGCCGACCTAATCAGCGGTAGCGCCCACCTATCCAGCGGTTGCGCCGAACTTCCCAGCGGTAGCGCTGACTTACTTAGCGTTAGCGCCGACCTACTCAGCGGTATCGCCGACCTTCTTAGCGGTGGCGCCGACCTACTCAAAGGTAGCGCCTACCTACTTAGCGGTGGCGCCGACCTACTCAAAGGTAGCGCAGACCTACTCAAAGGTAGCGCCGACGTACTCAGAGGTTGCGCCGACCTACTCAGCGGTATCGCCAACCTACTAAGCGGTGGCGCCGACCTACTCAAAGGTAGCGCCGACCTACTTAGCGGTGGCGCCGACCCACTCAAAGGTAGCGCAGACCTACTCAAAGGTAGCGCCGACCTACTCAGCGGTAGCGCCGACCTACCCAGCAGTAGCGCCGACATACCCAGCAGTAGCGCCGGCCTACCCAGCGGTAGCGCCGACCTACTTAGCGATGGCGCCGAACTACTCAAAGGTAGCGCCGACGTACTCAGAGGTAGCGCCGAACTACTCATAGGTAGCGCCGACCTACCCAGCGTTAACGCCGACCTACCCAGCGGTAGCGCCGACCTACCCAGCGGTAGCGCCGATCTACTTAGCGGTGGCGCCGACCTACCCCAAGGTAGCGCCGACCTACTGAAAGGTAGCGCCGTCGTACTCAGAGGTAGCGCCGACCTACTCAGCGGTAGCGCCGACTTACACAGCGTTAGCGCCGACCTACTCAGCGGTAGCGTCGACTTACTCAGCGTTTGCGCCGACCTACTCAGCGGTAGCGCCGACCTACTTAGCGGTGGCGCCGACCTGCTCAAAGGTAACGCCGACCTACTTAGCGGTGGCGCCTATCTACTCAAAGGTAGTGCAGACCTACTCAAAGGTAGCGCCGACGTACTCAGAGGTAGCGCCGACCTACTCAGCGGTAGCGCCGACCTACTTAAAGGTAGCGCCGACGTACTCAGAGGTAGCGCCGACCTACTCAGCGTTAGCGCCGACCTACCCAGCGGTAGCGCCGACCTACCCAGCGGTAGCGCCGACCTACCCTGCGGAAGCCGACCTACCCAGCGGTGGCGCCGACCTACTCAAAGGTAGCGCCGAACTACTCCAAGGTAGCGCCGACGTACTCAGAGGTAGCGCCGACCTACTCAGGAGTAGCGCTGACCTACTCAAAGGTAGCGCCGACGTACTCAGAGGTAGCGCCAACCTACTCAGCTGTAGCGCCGACCTACCCAGCGGTATCGCCGACCTACTAAGCGGTGGCGCCGACCTAGTCAGCGGTAGCGCCATCCTACTCAGCGTTATCGCCGACTTACTCAGCGGTAGCGCCGACTTACACAGCGTTAGCGCCGACCTACTAAGCGGTAGCGTTGACTTACTCAGCGTTAGCGCCGACCTACTTAGCGGTAGCGCCAACCTACGCAAAGGAAGCGCCGACCTACTCAAAGGTAGCGCCGACGTACTCAGAGGTAGGGCCGACCTACTCTGCGGTAGCGCCGACCTACCCAGCGGTAGCGCCGACCCACCCAGCGGTAGCGCCGACCTACTCAAAGGAAGCGCCGACCTACTCAAAGGTAGCACCGACGTACTAAGAGGTAGCGCCGACCTACTCAACGGTAGCGCCGACCTACCCAGCGGTAGCGCCGACCTACCCAGCGGTAGCGCCGAACTTCGCAGCGGTAGTGCCGACCTACCCAGTGGTAGCGCCGACCTACCCACCAGTAACGTAGACCTACTTTGCGGTGGCGCCGACCTACTTAAAGGTAGCGCCGACCTACTGAAAGGTAGCGCCGATGTACTCAGAGGTAGCGCCAACCTACCCAGCGGAAAGGCCGACCTACCTAGCGGTAGCGCCGACCTACTCAGCGGTAGCGCCGACCTACTCAGCGGTAGCGCGGACCTACTTAGCGGTGGCGCCGACCTACTCAAAGGTAGCGCCGACCTACTTAAAGGTAGCGACGACGTACTCAGAGGTAGCGCCGAACTTCTCAACGATAGCGCCGATCTACCCAGCGGTAGCGCCGACCTACCCAGCGGTAGCGCCGACCTACCCAGCGGTAGCGCCATCTACTTAGCGGTGGCACCGACCTACTCTAAGGTAGCGCCGACCTACTCAGGAGTAGCGCCGACCTACTTAAAGGAAGCGCCGACGTACTCAGAGGTAGCGCCAACATACTCAGCTGTAGCGCCGACCTACCCAGCGATATCGCCGACCTACTTAGCGGTGGCGCCGACGTACTCAGAGGTAGCGCCGACCTACACAGTGGTAGCGCCGACCTACCCAGCGGTAGCGCCGACATACCCAGCGGTGGCGCCAACCTACTCAAAGGTAGCGCCGACGTACTCAGAGGTAGCGCCGACCTACTCAGCGGTAGCGCCGACCTACCCAGCGTTAGCGCCGACCTACTCAGCGGTAG
The DNA here is from genome assembly GCA_949126835.1 of Anisus vortex. Taxonomy (NCBI): domain Eukaryota; kingdom Metazoa; phylum Mollusca; class Gastropoda; family Planorbidae; genus Anisus; species Anisus vortex. Next base: position 36,178,163 of record OX421506.1, on the reverse strand, counting down.
CGCCGACTTACACAGCGTTAGCGCCGACCTACTCAGCGGTAGCGCCGACTTACTCAGCGTTTGCGCCGACCTACTCAGCGGTAGCGCCGACCTACTTAGCGGTGGCGCCGACCTACTCAAAGGTAGCACCGACCTACTAAAAGGTAGCGCCGACCTACTTAGTGGTAGCGCCCACCTACCCAGCGGTTGCGCCGACCTACCCAGCGGTAGCGCCGACTTACTAAGCGTTAACGCCGACCTATCCAGCGGTAGTGCCGACTTACTCAGCGTTAACGCCGATCTACTCAGCGGTAGCGCCGACCTACTTAGCGGTGACGCTGACCTACTCAAAGGTAGCGCCGACCTACTTAGCGGTGGCGCCGACCTACTCAAAGGTAGCGCAGACCTACTCAAAGGTAGCGCCGACCTACCCAGCGGTAGCGCCGACTTACTAAGCGTTAACGCCGACCTATCCAGCGGTAGTGCCGACTTACTCAGCGTTAGCGCCGATCTACACAGCGGTAGCGGCGACCTACTCAGCGGTAGCGCCGACCTACTTAGCGGTGGCGCTGACCTACCCAGCGGTAGCGCCGACCTACCCAGCGGTAGCGCCGACCTACTTAGCGATGGCGCCGACCAACTCAAAGGTAGCGCCGACCTACCCAGCGGTAGCGCCGACCTACCCAGCGGTAGCGCCGACCTAGCCAGCGGTAGCACCGACCTACCCAGCTGTAGCGCCGACCTACTCAGCGGTAGCACCGACCTACCCAGCGGTGGCGCCGACCTACTCAAAGGTAGCGCCGACCTACCCAGCGGTAGCGCCGACCTACCCAGCGGTAGCGCCGACCTAGCCAGCGGTAGCACCGACCTACCCAGCTGTAGCGCCGACCTACTCAGCGGTAGCACCGACCTACCCAGCGGTGGCGCCGACCTACTCAAAGGTAGCGCCGACCTACTCAGGGGTAGCGCCCACCTACCCAGCGGTTGCGCCCACCTACCCAGCGGTAGCGCTAACTTACTTAGCGTTAGCGCCGACCTACTCAGCGGTATCGCCGACCTACAAAGCGGTGGCGCCGACCTACTCAAAGGTAGCGCCGACCTACTAAAAGGTAGCGCCGACGTATACAGCTGTAGCGCCGACCTACTCATTTGTAGCGCCCACCTACCCAGTGGTTGCGCCGACCTACCCAGCGGTAGCGCCGACTTACAAAGCGTTAGCGCCGACCTACCCAGCGGTAGCGCCGATCTACTCAGCGGTAGCGCCGACCTACTTAGCGGTGGCGCTGACCTACTCAGCGGTAGCGCCGACCTACTTAGCGGTGGCGCCGACCTACTCAAAGGTAGCGCAGACCTACTCAAAGGTAGCGCAGACCTACTCAAAGGTAACGCCGACGTACTCAGAGGTAGCGCCATCCTACTCAGCGTTAGCGCCGTCCTACTCAGCGACCTACCCAGCGGTAGCGCCGACCTACTTAGCGGTTGCACCGACCTACTTAGCGGTGGCGCCGACCTACTCAAAGGTAGCGCCGACCTACTAAAAGGTAGCGCCGACGTACTCAGAGCTAGCGCCGACCTACCCATCGGTAGTGTCGACCTACTAAAAGGTAGCGCCGACGTATTCAGAGGTAGCGCCGACCTACCCAGCGGTAGCGCCGACATACCCGGCGGTAGCGCCGACCTACTTAGCGGTAGCGCCGACCTACGCAAAGGAAGCGCCGACCTACTCAGAGGCAGCGCCGACCTACTCAAAGGAAGCGCCGACCTACTCAAAGGTAGCACCGACGTACTAAGAGGTAGCGCCGACCTACTCAACGGTAGCGACGACCTACCCAGCGGTAGCGCCGACCTACCCAGCGGTAGCGCCGACCTACCCAGCGGTAGCGCCGACCTACCCAGCGGTAGCGCCGACCTACCCAGCGATAGCGCCGACCTACTTTACGGTGTCGCCGACCTACTCAAAGGTAGCGCCGACCTATTAAAAGAAAGCGCCGACGTAATCAGAGGTAGCGCCGACCTACTCAGCGGTAGCGCCGACCTACCCAGCGGTAGCGCCAACCTACCCAGCGGTAGCGCCGACCTACCCAGCGGTAGCGCCGACCTACCCAGCGGTAGCGCCGACCTACCCAGCGGTAGCGCCGACCTACCCAGCGGTAGCGCCGACCTACTTAGCGGTAGCGCCGACCTACTCAAAGGTAGCGCCGACCTACTAAAAGGTAGCGCCGACGTACTTAGAGGTAGCGCCGACCTACCCAGCGGTAGCGCCGACCTACTCTGCGGTAGCGCCGACCTAGTCAGCGGTAGCGCCATCCTACTCAGCGTTATCGCCGACTTACACAGCGTTAGCGCCGTCATACTCAGCGGTAGCGTTGACTTACTCAGCGTTAGCGCCGACCTACTTAGCGGTAGCGCCGACCTACGCAAAGGAAGCGCCGACCTACTCAAAGGTAGCGCCGACGTACTCAGAGGTAGCGCCGACCTACTTAACGGTAGCGCCGACCTACCCAGCGGTAGCGCCGACCCAACCAGCGGTAGCGCCGACCTACTCAAAGGAAGCGCCGACCTAATCAAAGATAGCACCGACGTACTAAGAGATAGCGCCGACCAACTCAACGGTAGCGCCGACCTACCCACCGGTAGCGCCGACCTACCCAGCGGTAGCGCCGACCTACCCAACGGTAGCGCCGACCTACCCGGCGGTAGCGCCGACCTACCCGGCGGTAGCGCCGACCTACTCAGCGGTAGCGCCGACTTACTCAGCGTTTGCGCCGACCTACTCAGCGGTAGCGCCGACCTACTTAGCGGTGGCGCCGACCTACTCAAAGGTAGCACCGACCTACTAAAAGGTAGCGCCGACCTACTTAGTGGTAGCGCCCACCTACCCAGCGGTTGCGCCGACCTACCCAGCGGTAGCGCCGAATTACTAAGCGTTAACGCCGACCTATCCAGCGGTAGTGCCGACTTACTCAGCGTTAACGCCGATATACTCAGCGGTAGCGCCGACCTACTTAGCGGTGACGCTGACATACTCAAAGGTAGCGCCGACCTACTTAGCGGTGGCGCCGACCTACTCAAAGGTAGCGCAGACCTACTCAAAGGTAGCGCCGACCTACCCAGCGGTAGCGCCGACTTACTAAGCGTTAACGCCGACCTATCCAGCGGTAGTGCCGACTTACTCAGCGTTAGCGCCGATCTACACAGCGGTAGCGGCGACCTACTCAGCGGTAGCGCCGACCTACTTAGCGGTGGCGCTGACCTACCCAGCGGTAGCGCCGACCTACCCAGCGGTAGCGCCGACCTACTTAGCGATGGCGCCGACCAACTCAAAGGTAGCGCCGACCTACCCAGCGGTAGCGCCGACCTACCCAGCGGTAGCGCCGACCTAGCCAGCGGTAGCACCGACCTACCCAGCTGTAGCGCCGACCTACTCAGCGGTAGCACCGACCTACCCAGCGGTGGCGCCGACCTACTCAAAGGTAGCGCCGACCTACCCAGCGGTAGCGCCGACCTACCCAGCGGTAGCGCCGACCTAGCCAGCGGTAGCACCGACCTACCCAGCTGTAGCGCCGACCTACTCAGCGGTAGCACCGACCTACCCAGCGGTGGCGCCGACCTACTCAAAGGTAGCGCCGACCTACTCAGGGGTAGCGCCCACCTACCCAGCGGTTGCGCCCACCTACCCAGCGGTAGCGCTAACTTACTTAGCGTTAGCGCCGACCTACTCAGCGGTATCGCCGACCTACAAAGCGGTGGCGCCGACCTACTCAAAGGTAGCGCCGACCTACTAAAAGGTAGCGCCGACGTATACAGCTGTAGCGCCGACCTACTCATTGGTAGCGCCCACCTACCCAGCGGTTGCGCCGACCTACCCAGCGGTAGCGCCGACTTACTAAGCGTTAGCGCCGACCTACCCAGCGGTAGCGCCGATCTACTTAGCGGTAGCGCCGACCTACTTAGCGGTGGCGCTGACCTACTCAGCGGTAGCGCCGACCTACTTAGCGGTGGCGCCGACCTACTCAAAGGTAGCGCAGACCTACTCAAAGGTAGCGCAGACCTACTCAAAGGTAACGCCGACGTACTCAGAGGTAGCGCCATCCTACTCAGCGTTAGCGCCGTCCTACTCAGCGACCTACCCAGAGGTAGCGCCGAACTACTCATAGGTAGCGCCGACCTACCCAGCGTTAACGCCGACCTACCCAGCGGTAGCGCCGACCTACCCAGCGGTAGCGCCGATCTACTTAGCGGTGGCGCCGACCTACTCCAAGGTAGCGCCGACCTACTGAAAGGTAGCGCCGTCGTACTCAGAGGTAGCGCCGACCTACTCAGCGGTAGCGCCGACTTACACAGCGTTAGCGCCGACCTACTCAGCGGTAGCGTCGACTTACTCAGCGTTTGCGCCGACCTACTCAGCGGTAGCGCCGACCTACTTAGCGGTGGCGCCGACCTGCTCAAAGGTAACGCCGACCTACTTAGCGGTGGCGCCTATCTACTCAAAGGTAGTGCAGACCTACTCAAAGGTAGCGCCGACGTACTCAGAGGTAGCGCCGACCTACTCAGCGGTAGCGCCGACCTACCCATCGGTAGCGCCGACCTACCCAGCGGTAGCGCCGGCCTACCCAGCGGTAGCGCCGACCTCTTTATTTGTGGCGCCGACCTACTCAAAGGTAGCGCCGACCTACTTAAAGGTAGCGCCGACGTACTCAGAGGTAGCGCCGACCTATCCAGCGGTAGTGCCGACTTACTCAGCGTTAGCGCCGATCTACTCAGCGGTAGCGCCGACCTACTTAGCGGTGGCGCTGACCTACTCCAAGGTAGCGCCGACGTACTCAGAGGTAGCGCCGACCTACTCAGGAGTAGCGCCGACCTACTCAAAGGTAGCGCCGACGTACTCAGAGGTAGCGCCAACCTACTCAGCTGTAGCGCCGACCTACCCAGCGGTATCGCCGACCTACTTAGCGGTGGCGCCGACGTACTCAGAGGTAGCGCCGACCTACTCAGCGATAGCGCCGACCTACCCAGCGGTTGCGCCGACATACCCAGCGGTAGCGCCGGCCTACCCAGCGGTAGCGCCGACCTACTTAACGGTGGTGCCGACCTACTCAAATGTAGCGCCGAAGTACTCAGAGGTAGCGCCGACCTAATCAGCGGTAGCGCCCACCTATCCAGCGGTTGCGCCGAACTTCCCAGCGGTAGCGCTGACTTACTTAGCGTTAGCGCCGACCTACTCAGCGGTATCGCTGACCTTCTTAGCGGTGGCGCCGACCTACTCAAAGGTAGCGCCTACCTACTTAGCGGTGGCGCCGACCTACTCAAAGGTAGCGCAGACCTACTCAAAGGTAGCGCCGACGTACTCAGAGGTTGCGCCGACCTACTCAGCGGTATCGCCAACCTACTTAGCGGTGGCGCCGACCTACTCAAAGGTAGCGCCGACCTACTTAGCGGTGGCGCCGACCCACTCAAAGGTAGCGCAGACCTACTCAAAGGTAGCGCCGACCTACTCAGCGGTAGCGCCGACCTACCCAGCAGTAGCGCCGACATACCCAGCAGTAGCGCCGGCCTACCCAGCGGTAGCGCCGACCTACTTAGCGATGGCGCCGAACTACTCAAAGGTAGCGCCGACGTACTCAGAGGTAGCGCCGAACTACTCATAGGTAGCGCCGACCTACCCAGCGTTAACGCCGACCTACCCAGCGGTAGCGCCGACCTACCCAGCGGTAGCGCCGATCTACTTAGCGGTGGCGCCGACCTACCCCAAGGTAGCGCCGACCTACTGAAAGGTAGCGCCGTCGTACTCAGAGGTAGCGCCGACCTACTCAGCGGTAGCGCCGACTTACACAGCGTTAGCGCCGACCTACTCAGCGGTAGCGTCGACTTACTCAGCGTTTGCGCCGACCTACTCAGCGGTAGCGCCGACCTACTTAGCGGTGGCGCCGACCTGCTCAAAGGTAACGCCGACCTACTTAGCGGTGGCGCCTATCTACTCAAAGGTAGTGCAGACCTACTCAAAGGTAGCGCCGACGTACTCAGAGGTAGCGCCGACCTACTCAGCGGTAGCGCCGACCTACTTAAAGGTAGCGCCGACGTACTCAGAGGTAGCGCCGACCTACTCAGCGTTAGCGCCGACCTACCCAGCGGTAGCGCCGACCTACCCAGCGGTAGCGCCGACCTACCCTGCGGAAGCCGACCTACCCAGCGGTGGCGCCGACCTACTCAAAGGTAGCGCCGAACTACTCCAAGGTAGCGCCGACGTACTCAGAGGTAGCGCCGACCTACTCAGGAGTAGCGCTGACCTACTCAAAGGTAGCGCCGACGTACTCAGAGGTAGCGCCAACCTACTCAGCTGTAGCGCCGACCTACCCAGCGGTATCGCCGACCTACTAAGCGGTGGCGCCGACCTAGTCAGCGGTAGCGCCATCCTACTCAGCGTTATCGCCGACTTACTCAGCGGTAGCGCCGACTTACACAGCGTTAGCGCCGACCTACTAAGCGGTAGCGTTGACTTACTCAGCGTTAGCGCCGACCTACTTAGCGGTAGCGCCAACCTACGCAAAGGAAGCGCCGACCTACTCAAAGGTAGCGCCGACGTACTCAGAGGTAGGGCCGACCTACTCTGCGGTAGCGCCGACCTACCCAGCGGTAGCGCCGACTCACCCAGCGGTAGCGCCGACCTACTCAAAGGAAGCGCCGACCTACTCAAAGGTAGCACCGACGTACTAAGAGGTAGCGCCGACCTACTCAACGGTAGCGCCGACCTACCCAGCGGTAGCGCCGACCTACCCAGCGGTAGCGCCGAACTTCGCAGCGGTAGTGCCGACCTACCCAGTGGTAGCGCCGACCTACCCACCAGTAACGTAGACCTACTTTGCGGTGGCGCCGACCTACTTAAAGGTAGCGCCGACCTACTGAAAGGTAGCGCCGATGTACTCAGAGGTAGCGCCAACCTACCCAGCGGAAAGGCCGACCTACCTAGCGGTAGCGCCGACCTACTCAGCGGTAGCGCCGACCTACTCAGCGATAGCGCCGACCTACCCAGCGGTTGCGCCGACATACCCAGCGGTAGCGCCGGCCTACCCAGCGGTAGCGCCGACCTACTTAACGGTGGTGCCGACCTACTCAAATGTAGCGCCGAAGTACTCAGAGGTAGCGCCGACCTAATCAGCGGTAGCGCCCACCTATCCAGCGGTTGCGCCGAACTTCCCAGCGGTAGCGCTGACTTACTTAGCGTTAGCGCCGACCTACTCAGCGGTATCGCCGACCTTCTTAGCGGTGGCGCCGACCTACTCAAAGGTAGCGCCTACCTACTTAGCGGTGGCGCCGACCTACTCAAAGGTAGCGCAGACCTACTCAAAGGTAGCGCCGACGTACTCAGAGGTTGCGCCGACCTACTCAGCGGTATCGCCAACCTACTTAGCGGTGGCGCCGACCTACTCAAAGGTAGCGCCGACCTACTTAGCGGTGGCGCCGACCCACTCAAAGGTAGCGCAGACCTACTCAAAGGTAGCGCCGACCTACTCAGCGGTAGCGCCGACCTACCCAGCAGTAGCGCCGACATACCCAGCAGTAGCGCCGGCCTACCCAGCGGTAGCGCCGACCTACTTAGCGATGGCGCCGAACTACTCAAAGGTAGCGCCGACGTACTCAGAGGTAGCGCCGAACTACTCATAGGTAGCGCCGACCTACCCAGCGTTAACGCCGACCTACCCAGCGGTAGCGCCGACCTACCCAGCGGTAGCGCCGATCTACTTAGCGGTGGCGCCGACCTACCCCAAGGTAGCGCCGACCTACTGAAAGGTAGCGCCGTCGTACTCAGAGGTAGCGCCGACCTACTCAGCGGTAGCGCCGACTTACACAGCGTTAGCGCCGACCTACTCAGCGGTAGCGTCGACTTACTCAGCGTTTGCGCCGACCTACTCAGCGGTAGCGCCGACCTACTTAGCGGTGGCGCCGACCTGCTCAAAGGTAACGCCGACCTACTTAGCGGTGGCGCCTATCTACTCAAAGGTAGTGCAGACCTACTCAAAGGTAGCGCCGACGTACTCAGAGGTAGCGCCGACCTACTCAGCGGTAGCGCCGACCTACTTAAAGGTAGCGCCGACGTACTCAGAGGTAGCGCCGACCTACTCAGCGTTAGCGCCGACCTACCCAGCGGTAGCGCCGACCTACCCAGCGGTAGCGCCGACCTACCCTGCGGAAGCCGACCTACCCAGCGGTGGCGCCGACCTACTCAAAGGTAGCGCCGAACTACTCCAAGGTAGCGCCGACGTACTCAGAGGTAGCGCCGACCTACTCAGGAGTAGCGCTGACCTACTCAAAGGTAGCGCCGACGTACTCAGAGGTAGCGCCAACCTACTCAGCTGTAGCGCCGACCTACCCAGCGGTATCGCCGACCTACTAAGCGGTGGCGCCGACCTAGTCAGCGGTAGCGCCATCCTACTCAGCGTTATCGCCGACTTACTCAGCGGTAGCGCCGACTTACACAGCGTTAGCGCCGACCTACTAAGCGGTAGCGTTGACTTACTCAGCGTTAGCGCCGACCTACTTAGCGGTAGCGCCAACCTACGCAAAGGAAGCGCCGACCTACTCAAAGGTAGCGCCGACGTACTCAGAGGTAGGGCCGACCTACTCTGCGGTAGCGCCGACCTACCCAGCGGTAGCGCCGACCCACCCAGCGGTAGCGCCGACCTACTCAAAGGAAGCGCCGACCTACTCAAAGGTAGCACCGACGTACTAAGAGGTAGCGCCGACCTACTCAACGGTAGCGCCGACCTACCCAGCGGTAGCGCCGACCTACCCAGCGGTAGCGCCGAACTTCGCAGCGGTAGTGCCGACCTACCCAGTGGTAGCGCCGACCTACCCACCAGTAACGTAGACCTACTTTGCGGTGGCGCCGACCTACTTAAAGGTAGCGCCGACCTACTGAAAGGTAGCGCCGATGTACTCAGAGGTAGCGCCAACCTACCCAGCGGAAAGGCCGACCTACCTAGCGGTAGCGCCGACCTACTCAGCGGTAGCGCCGACCTACTCAGCGGTAGCGCGGACCTACTTAGCGGTGGCGCCGACCTACTCAAAGGTAGCGCCGACCTACTTAAAGGTAGCGACGACGTACTCAGAGGTAGCGCCGAACTTCTCAACGATAGCGCCGATCTACCCAGCGGTAGCGCCGACCTACCCAGCGGTAGCGCCGACCTACCCAGCGGTAGCGCCATCTACTTAGCGGTGGCACCGACCTACTCTAAGGTAGCGCCGACCTACTCAGGAGTAGCGCCGACCTACTTAAAGGAAGCGCCGACGTACTCAGAGGTAGCGCCAACATACTCAGCTGTAGCGCCGACCTACCCAGCGATATCGCCGACCTACTTAGCGGTGGCGCCGACGTACTCAGAGGTAGCGCCGACCTACACAGTGGTAGCGCCGACCTACCCAGCGGTAGCGCCGACATACCCAGCGGTGGCGCCAACCTACTCAAAGGTAGCGCCGACGTACTCAGAGGTAGCGCCGACCTACTCAGCGGTAGCGCCGACCTACCCAGCGTTAGCGCCGACCTACTCAGCGGTAGCGCCGACTTACACAGCGTTAGCGCCGACCTACTCAGCGGTAGCGCCGACTTACTCAGCGTTTGCGCCGACCTACTCAGCGGTAGCGCCGACCTACTTAGCGGTGGCGCCGACCTACTCAAAGGTAGCACCGACCTACTAAAAGGTAGCGCCGACCTACTTAGTGGTAGCGCCCACCTACCCAGCGGTTGCGCCGACCTACCCAGCGGTAGCGCCGACTTACTAAGCGTTAACGCCGACCTATCCAGCGGTAGTGCCGACTTACTCAGCGTTAACGCCGATCTACTCAGCGGTAGCGCCGACCTACTTAGCGGTGACGCTGACCTACTCAAAGGTAGCGCCGACCTACTTAGCGGTGGCGCCGACCTACTCAAAGGTAGCGCAGACCTACTCAAAGGTAGCGCCGACCTACCCAGCGGTAGCGCCGACTTACTAAGCGTTAACGCCGACCTATCCAGCGGTAGTGCCGACTTACTCAGCGTTAGCGCCGATCTACACAGCGGTAGCGGCGACCTACTCAGCGGTAGCGCCGACCTACTTAGCGGTGGCGCTGACCTACCCAGCGGTAGCGCCGACCTACCCAGCGGTAGCGCCGACCTACTTAGCGATGGCGCCGACCAACTCAAAGGTAGCGCCGACCTACCCAGCGGTAGCGCCGACCTACCCAGCGGTAGCGCCGACCTAGCCAGCGGTAGCACCGACCTACCCAGCTGTAGCGCCGACCTACTCAGCGGTAGCACCGACCTACCCAGCGGTGGCGCCGACCTACTCAAAGGTAGCGCCGACCTACCCAGCGGTAGCGCCGACCTACCCAGCGGTAGCGCCGACCTAGCCAGCGGTAGCACCGACCTACCCAGCTGTAGCGCCGACCTACTCAGCGGTAGCACCGACCTACCCAGCGGTGGCGCCGACCTACTCAAAGGTAGCGCCGACCTACTCAGGGGTAGCGCCCACCTACCCAGCGGTTGCGCCCACCTACCCAGCGGTAGCGCTAACTTACTTAGCGTTAGCGCCGACCTACTCAGCGGTATCGCCGACCTACAAAGCGGTGGCGCCGACCTACTCAAAGGTAGCGCCGACCTACTAAAAGGTAGCGCCGACGTATACAGCTGTAGCGCCGACCTACTCATTTGTAGCGCCCACCTACCCAGTGGTTGCGCCGACCTACCCAGCGGTAGCGCCGACTTACAAAGCGTTAGCGCCGACCTACCCAGCGGTAGCGCCGATCTACTCAGCGGTAGCGCCGACCTACTTAGCGGTGGCGCTGACCTACTCAGCGGTAGCGCCGACCTACTTAGCGGTGGCGCCGACCTACTCAAAGGTAGCGCAGACCTACTCAAAGGTAGCGCAGACCTACTCAAAGGTAACGCCGACGTACTCAGAGGTAGCGCCATCCTACTCAGCGTTAGCGCCGTCCTACTCAGCGACCTACCCAGCGGTAGCGCCGACCTACTTAGCGGTTGCACCGACCTACTTAGCGGTGGCGCCGACCTACTCAAAGGTAGCGCCGACCTACTAAAAGGTAGCGCCGACGTACTCAGAGCTAGCGCCGACCTACCCATCGGTAGTGTCGACCTACTAAAAGGTAGCGCCGACGTATTCAGAGGTAGCGCCGACCTACCCAGCGGTAGCGCCGACATACCCGGCGGTAGCGCCGACCTACTTAGCGGTAGCGCCGACCTACGCAAAGGAAGCGCCGACCTACTCAGAGGCAGCGCCGACCTACTCAAAGGAAGCGCCGACCTACTCAAAGGTAGCACCGACGTACTAAGAGGTAGCGCCGACCTACTCAACGGTAGCGACGACCTACCCAGCGGTAGCGCCGACCTACCCAGCGGTAGCGCCGACCTACCCAGCGGTAGCGCCGACCTACCCAGCGGTAGCGCCGACCTACCCAGCGATAGCGCCGACCTACTTTACGGTGTCGCCGACCTACTCAAAGGTAGCGCCGACCTATTAAAAGAAAGCGCCGACGTAATCAGAGGTAGCGCCGACCTACTCAGCGGTAGCGCCGACCTACCCAGCGGTAGCGCCAACCTACCCAGCGGTAGCGCCGACCTACCCAGCGGTAGCGCCGACCTACCCAGCGGTAGCGCCGACCTACCCAGCGGTAGCGCCGACCTACCCAGCGGTAGCGCCGACCTACTTAGCGGTAGCGCCGACCTACTCAAAGGTAGCGCCGACCTACTAAAAGGTAGCGCCGACGTACTTAGAGGTAGCGCCGACCTACCCAGCGGTAGCGCCGACCTACTCTGCGGTAGCGCCGACCTAGTCAGCGGTAGCGCCATCCTACTCAGCGTTATCGCCGACTTACACAGCGTTAGCGCCGTCATACTCAGCGGTAGCGTTGACTTACTCAGCGTTAGCGCCGACCTACTTAGCGGTAGCGCCGACCTACGCAAAGGAAGCGCCGACCTACTCAAAGGTAGCGCCGACGTACTCAGAGGTAGCGCCGACCTACTTAACGGTAGCGCCGACCTACCCAGCGGTAGCGCCGACCCAACCAGCGGTAGCGCCGACCTACTCAAAGGAAGCGCCGACCTAATCAAAGATAGCACCGACGTACTAAGAGATAGCGCCGACCAACTCAACGGTAGCGCCGACCTACCCACCGGTAGCGCCGACCTACCCAGCGGTAGCGCCGACCTACCCAACGGTAGCGCCGACCTACCCGGCGGTAGCGCCGACCTACCCGGCGGTAGCGCCGACCTACTCAGCGGTAGCGCCGACTTACTCAGCGTTTGCGCCGACCTACTCAGCGGTAGCGCCGACCTACTTAGCGGTGGCGCCGACCTACTCAAAGGTAGCACCGACCTACTAAAAGGTGGCGCCGACCTACTTAGTGGTAGCGCCCACCTACCCAGCGGTTGCGCCGACCTACCCAGCGGTAGCGCCGAATTACTAAGCGTTAACGCCGACCTATCCAGCGGTAGTGCCGACTTACTCAGCGTTAACGCCGATCTACTCAGCGGTAGCGCCGACCTACTTAGCGGTGACGCTGACATACTCAAAGGTAGCGCCGACCTACTTAGCGGTGGCGCCGACCTACTCAAAGGTAGCGCAGACCTACTCAAAGGTAGCGCCGACCTACCCAGCGGTAGCGCCGACTTACTAAGCGTTAACGCCGACCTATCCAGCGGTAGTGCCGACTTACTCAGCGTTAGCGCCGATCTACACAGCGGTAGCGGCGACCTACTCAGCGGTAGCGCCGACCTACTTAGCGGTGGCGCTGACCTACCCAGCGGTAGCGCCGACCTACCCAGCGGTAGCGCCGACCTACTTAGCGATGGCGCCGACCAACTCAAAGGTAGCGCCGACCTACCCAGCGGTAGCGCCGACCTACCCAGCGGTAGCGCCGACCTAGCCAGCGGTAGCACCGACCTACCCAGCTGTAGCGCCGACCTACTCAGCGGTAGCACCGACCTACCCAGCGGTGGCGCCGACCTACTCAAAGGTAGCGCCGACCTACCCAGCGGTAGCGCCGACCTACCCAGCGGTAGCGCCGACCTAGCCAGCGGTAGCACCGACCTACCCAGCTGTAGCGCCGACCTACTCAGCGGTAGCACCGACCTACCCAGCGGTGGCGCCGACCTACTCAAAGGTAGCGCCGACCTACTCAGGGGTAGCGCCCACCTACCCAGCGGTTGCGCCCACCTACCCAGCGGTAGCGCTAACTTACTTAGCGTTAGCGCCGACCTACTCAGCGGTATCGCCGACCTACAAAGCGGTGGCGCCGACCTACTCAAAGGTAGCGCCGACCTACTAAAAGGTAGCGCCGACGTATACAGCTGTAGCGCCGACCTACTCATTGGTAGCGCCCACCTACCCAGCGGTTGCGCCGACCTACCCAGCGGTAGCGCCGACTTACTAAGCGTTAGCGCCGACCTACCCAGCGGTAGCGCCGATCTACTTAGCGGTAGCGCCGACCTACTTAGCGGTGGCGCTGACCTACTCAGCGGTAGCGCCGACCTACTTAGCGGTGGCGCCGACCTACTCAAAGGTAGCGCAGACCTACTCAAAGGTAGCGCAGACCTACTCAAAGGTAACGCCGACGTACTCAGAGGTAGCGCCATCCTACTCAGCGTTAGCGCCGTCCTACTCAGCGACCTACCCAGCGGTAGCGCCGACCTACTTAGCGGTTGCACCGACCTACTTAGCGGTGGCGCCGACCTACTCAAAGGTAGCGCCGACCTACTAAAAGGTAGCGCCGACGTACTCAGAGCTAGCGCCGACCTACCCATCGGTAGTGTCGACCTACTAAAAGGTAGCGCCGACGTATTCAGAGGTAGCGCCGACCTACCTAGCGGTAGCGCCGACATACCCGGCGGTAGCGCCGACCTACTTAGCGGTAGCGCCGACCTACGCAAAGGAAGCGCCGACCTACTCAGAGGCAGCGCCGACCTACTCAAAGGAAGCGCCGACCTACTCAAAGGTAGCACCGACGTACTAAGAGGTAGCGCCGACCTACTCAACGGTAGCGACGACCTACCCAGCGGTAGCGCTGACCTACCCAGCGGTAGCGCCGACCTACCCAGCGGTAGCGCCGACCTACCCAGCGGTAGCGCCGACCTACCCAGCGATAGCGCCGACCTACTTTACGGTGTCGCCGACCTACTCAAAGGTAGCGCCGACCTATTAAAAGAAAGCGCCGACGTAATCAGAGGTAGCGCCGACCTACTCAGCGGTAGCGCCGACCTACCCAGCGGTAGCGCCAACCTACCCAGCGGTAGCGCCGACCTACCCAGCGGTAGCGCCGACCTACCCAGCGGTAGCGCCGACCTACCCAGCGGTAGCGCCGACCTACCCAGCGGTAGCGCCGACCTACTTAGCGGTAGCGCCGACCTACTCAAAGGTAGCGCCGACCTACTAAAAGGTAGCGCCGACGTACTTAGAGGTAGCGCCGACCTACCCAGCGGTAGCGCCGACCTACTCTGCGGTAGCGCCGACCTAGTCAGCGGTAGCGCCATCCTACTCAGCGTTATCGCCGACTTACTCAGCGGTAGCGCCGACTTACACAGCGTTAGCGCCGTCATACTCAGCGGTAGCGTTGACTTACTCAGCGTTAGCGCCGACCTACTTAGCGGTAGCGCCGACCTACGCAAAGGAAGCGCCGACCTACTCAAAGGTAGCGCCGACGTACTCAGAGGTAGCGCCGACCTACTTAACGGTAGCGCCGACCTACCCAGCGGTAGCGCCGACCCAACCAGCGGTAGCGCCGACCTACTCAAAGGAAGCGCCGACCTAATCAAAGATAGCACCGACGTACTAAGAGATAGCGCCGACCAACTCAACGGTAGCGCCGACCTACCCACCGGTAGCGCCGACCTACCCAGCGGTAGCGCCGACCTACCCAACGGTAGCGCCGACCTACCCGGCGGTAGCGCCGACCTACCCGGCGGTAGCGCCGAACTACGCAACGGTAGTCCCGACCTACCCGGCGGTAGCGCCGACCTACCCACCAGTAACGTAGACTTACTTTGCGGTGGCGCCGACCTACTTAAAGGTAGCGCCGACCTACTAAAAGGTAGCGCCGATGTACTCAGAGGTAGCGCCGACCTACCCCGCGGTAAGGCCGACCTACCCAGCGGTAGCATTGAACTAATCAGTGGTAGCGCCGACCTACTCAGCGGTAGCGCGGACCTACTTAGCGGTGGCGCCGACCTACTCAAAGGTAGCGCCGACCTACTCAAAGGTAGCGCCGACGTACTCAGAGGTAGCGCCGACCTTCTCAGCGGTAGCGCCGATCTACCCAGCGGTATCGCCGACCTACTAAGCGGTGGCGCCGACGTACTCAGCGGTAGCGCCGACCTATTCAGCGGTAGCGCCATCCTACTCAGCGTTATCGCCGACTTACTCAGCGGTAGCGCCGACTTACACAGCGTAAGCGCCGACCTACTAAGCGGTAGCGTTGACTTACTCAGCGTTAGCGCCGACCTACTTAGCGGTAGCGCCAACCTACGCAAAGGAAGCGCCGACCTACTCAAAGGTAGCGCCGACGTACTCAGAGGTAGGGCCGACCTACTCTGCGGTAGCGCCGACCTACCCAGCGGTAGCGCCGACCCACCCAGCGGTAGCGCCGACCTACTCAAAGGAAGTGCCGACCTACTCAAAGGTAGCACCGACGTACTAAGAGGTAGCGCCGACCTACTCAACGGTAGCGCCGACCTACCCAGCGGTAGCGCCGACCTACCCAGCGGTAGCGCCGAACTACGCAGCGGTAGTGCCGACCTACCCAGCTGTAGCGCCGACCTACTCAGCGGTAGCACCGACCTACCCAGCGGTGGCGCCGACCTACTTAAAGGTAGCGCCGACCTACCCACCAGTAACGTAGACCTACTTTGCGGTGGCGCCGACCTACTTAAAGGTAGCGCCGACCTACTGAAAGGTAGCGCCGATGTACTCAGAGGTAGCGCCGACCTACCCAGCGGAAAGGCCGACCTACCTAGCGGTAGCGCCGACCTACTCAGCGGTAGCGCCGACCTACTCAGCGGTAGCGCGGACCTACTTAGCGGTGGCGCCGACCTACTCAAAGGTAGCGCCGACCTACTCAAAGGTAGCGACGACGTACTCAGAGGTAGCGCCGACCTTCTCAACGATAGCGCCGATCTACCCAGCGGTAGCGCCGACCTACCCAGCGGTAGCGCCGACCTACCCAGCGGTAGCGCCATCTACTTAGCGGTGGCACCGACCTACTCTAAGGTAGCGCCGACCTACTCAGGAGTAGCGCCGACCTACTTAAAGGAAGCGCCGACGTACTCAGAGGTAGCGCCAACATACTCAGCTGTAGCGCCGACCTACCCAGCGATATCGCCGACCTACTTAGCGGTGGCGCCGACGTACTCAGAGGTAGCGCCGACCTACACAGTGGTAGCGCCGACCTACCCAGCGGTAGCGCCGACATACCCAGCGGTGGCGCCAACCTACTCAAAGGTAGCGCCGACGTACTCAGAGGTAGCGCCGGCCTACTCAGCGGTAGCGCCGACCTACCCAGCGTTAGCGCCGACCTACTCAGCGGTAGCGCCGACTTACACAGCGTTAGCGCCGACCTACTCAGCGGTAGCGCCGACTTACTCAGCGTTTGCGCCGACCTACTCAGCGGTAGCGCCGACCTACTTAGCGGTGGCGCCGACCTACTCAAAGGTAGCACCGACCTACTAAAAGGTAGCGCCGACCTACTTAGTGGTAGCGCCCACCTACCCAGCGGTTGCGCCGACCTACCCAGCGGTAGCGCCGACTTACTAAGCGTTAACGCCGACCTATCCAGCGGTAGTGCCGACTTACTCAGCGTTAACGCCGATCTACTCAGCGGTAGCGCCGACCTACTTAGCGGTGACGCTGACCTACGCAAAGGTAGCGCCGACCTACTTAGCGGTGGCGCCGACCTACTCAAAGGTAGCGCAGACCTACTCAAAGGTAGCGCCGACCTACCCAGCGGTAGCGCCGACTTACTAAGCGTTAACGCCGACCTATCCAGCGGTAGTGCCGACTTACTCAGCGTTAGCGCCGATCTACACAGCGGTAGCGGCGACCTACTCAGCGGTAGCGCCGACCTACTTAGCGGTGGCGCTGACCTACCCAGCGGTAGCGCCGACCTACCCAGCGGTAGCGCCGACCTACTTAGCGATGGCGCCGACCTACTCAAAGGTAGCGCCGACCTACCCAGCGGTAGCGCCGACCTACCCAGCGGTAGCGCCGACCTAGCCAGCGGTAGCACCGACCTACCCAGCTGTAGCGCCGACCTACTCAGCGGTAGCACCGACCTACCCAGCGGTGGCGCCGACCTACTCAAAGGTAGCGCCGACCTACCCAGCGGTAGCGCCGACCTACCCAGCGGTAGCGCCGACCTAGCCAGCGGTAGCACCGACCTACCCAGCTGTAGCGCCGACCTACTCAGCGGTAGCACCGACCTACCCAGCGGTGGCGCCGACCTACTCAAAGGTAGCGCCGACCTACTCAGGGGTAGCGCCCACCTACCCAGCGGTTGCGCCCACCTACCCAGCGGTAGCGCTAACTTACTTAGCGTTAGCGCCGACCTACTCAGCGGTATCGCCGACCTACAAAGCGGTGGCGCCGACCTACTCAAAGGTAGCGCCGACCTACTAAAAGGTAGCGCCGACGTATACAGCTGTAGCGCCGACCTACTCATTGGTAGAGCCCACCTACCCAGCGGTTGCGCCGACCTACCCAGCGGTAGCGCCGACTTACTAAGCGTTAGCGCCGACCTACCCAGCGGTAGCGCCGATCTACTCAGCGGTAGCGCCGACCTACTTAGCGGTGGCGCTGACCTACTCAGCGGTAGCGCCGACCTACTTAGCGGTGGCGCCGACCTACTCAAAGGTAGCGCAGACCTACTCAAAGGTAGCGCAGACCTACTCAAAGGTAACGCCGACGTACTCAGAGGTAGCGCCATCCTACTCAGCGTTAGCGCCGTCCTACTCAGCGACCTACCCAGCGGTAGCGCCGACCTACTTAGCGGTTGCACCGACCTACTTAGCGGTGGCGCTGACCTACTCAAAGGTAGCGCCGACCTAATAAAAGGTAGCGCCGACGTACTCAGAGCTAGCGCCGACCTACCCATCGGTAGTGTCGACCTACTAAAAGGTAGCGCCGACGTATTCAGAGGTAGCGCCGACCTACCCAGCGGTAGCGCCGACATACCCGGCGGTAGCGCCGACCTACTTAGCGGTAGCGCCGACCTACGCAATGGAAGCGCCGACCTACTCAGAGGTAGCGCCGACCTACTCAAAGGAAGCGCCGACCTACTCAAAGGTAGCACCGACGTACTAAGAGGTAGCGCCGACCTACTCAACGGTAGCGACGACCTACCCAGCGGTAGCGCCGACCTACCCAGCGGTAGCGCCGACCTACCCAGCGGTAGCGCCGACCTACCCAGCGGTAGCGCCGACCTACCCAGCGGTAGCGCCGACCTACTTTACGGTGTCGCCGACCTACTCAAAGGTAGCGCCGACCTATTAAAAGAAAGCGCCGGCGTAATCAGAGGTAGCGCCGACCTACTCAGCGGTAGCGCCGACCTACCCAGCGGTAGCGCCAACCTACCCAGCGGTAGCGCCGACCTACCCAGCGGTAGCGCCGACCTACCCAGCGGTAGCGCCGACCTACCCAGCGGTAGCGCCGACCTACTCAAAGGTAGCGCCGACCTACTTAGCGGTAGCGCCGACCTACTCAAAGGTAGCGCCGACCTACTAAAAGGTAGCGCCGACGTACTTAGAGGTAGCGCCGACCTACCCAGCGGTAGCGCCGACCTACTCTGCGGTAGCGCCGACCTAGTCAGCGGTAGCGCCATCCTACTCAGCGTTATCGCCGACTTACTCAGCGGTAGCGCCGACTTACACAGCGTTAGCGCCGACATACTCAGCGGTAGCGTTGACTTACTCAGCGTTAGCGCCGACCTACTTAGCGGTAGCGCCGACCTACGCAAAGGAAGTGCCGACCTACTCAAAGGTAGCGCCGACGTACTCAGAGGTAGCGCCGACCTACTTAACGGTAGCGCCGACCTACCCAGCGGTAGCGCCGACCCAACCAGCGGTAGCGCCGACCTACTCAAAGGAAGCGCCGACCTAATCAAAGGTAGCACCGACGTACTAAGAGATAGCGCCGACCAACTCAACGGTAGCGCCGACCTACCCACCGGTAGTGCCGACCTACCCAGCGGTAGCGCCGACCTACCCAACGGTAGCGCCGACCTACCCGGCGGTAGCGCCGACCTACCCGGCGGTAGCGCCGAACTACGCAACGGTAGTGCCGACCTACCCGGCGGTAGCGCCGACCTACCCACCAGTAACATAGACTTACTTTGCGGTGGCGCCGACCTACTTAAAGGTAGCGCCGACCTACTAAAAGGTAGCGCCGATGTACTTAGAGGTAGCGCCGACCTACCCCGCGGTAAGGCCGACCTACCCAGCGGTAGCATTGACCTAATCAGTGGTAGCGCCGACCTACTCAGCGGTAGCGCGGACCTATTTAGCGGTGGCGCCGACCTACTCAAAGGTAGCGCCGACCTACTCAAAGGTAGCGCCGACGTACTCAGAGGTAGCGCCGACCTTCTCAGCGGTAGCGCCGATCTACCCAGCGGTAGCGCCGACCTACCCAGCGGTAGCGCCGACCTACCCAGCGGTAGCGCCGACCTACTAAAAGGTAGCGCCGACGTACTTAGAGGTAGCGCCGACCTACCCAGCGGTAGCGCCGACCTACTCAGCGGTAGCGCCGACCTAGTCAGCGGTAGCGCCATCCTACTCAGCGTTATCGCCGACTTACTCAGCGGTAGCGCCGACTTACACAGCGTTAGCGCCGACCTACTCAGCGGTAGCGTTGACTTACTCATCGTTAGCGCCGACCTACTTAGCGGTAGCGCCGACCTACGCAAAGGAAGCGCCGACCTACTCAAAGGTAGCGCCGACGTACTCAGAGGTAGCGCCGACCTACTTAACGGTAGCGCCGACCTACCCAGCGGTAGCGCCGACCCAACCAGCGGTAGCACCGACCTACACAAAGGAAGCGCCGACCTAATCAAAGGTAGCACCGACGTACTAAGAGATAGCGCCTACCTACTTAACGGTAGCGCCGACCTACCCATCGGTAGCGCCGACCTACCCAGCGGTAGTGCCGACCTACCCAGCGGTAGTGCCGACCTACCCAGCGGTAGCGCCGACCTACCCGGCGGTAGCGCCGACCTACCCGGCGGTAGCGCCGAACTACGCAACGGTAGTGCCGACCTACCCGGCGGTAGCGCCGACCTACCCACCAGTAACATAGACTTACTTTGCGGTGGCGCCGACCTACTTAAAGGTAGCGCCAACCTACTAAAAGGTAGCTCCGATGTACTCAGAGGTAGCGCCGACCTACCCCGCGGTAAGGCCGACCTACCCAGCGGTAGCGTTGACCTAATCAGCGGTAGCGCCGACCTACTCAGCGGTAGCGCGGACCTACTTAGCGCTGGCGCCGACCTACTCAAAGGTAGCGCCGACCTACTCAAAGGTAGCGCCGACGTACTCAGAGGTAGCGCCGACCTTCTCAGCGGTAGCGCCGATCTACCCAGCGGTAGCGCCGACCTACCCAGCGGTAGCGCCGACCTACCCAGCGGTAGCGCCGATCTACTTAGCGGTGGCGCCGACCTACTCAAAGGTAGCGCCGACGTACTCAGAGGTAGCGCCAACCTACTCAGCTGTAGCGCCGACCTACCCAGCGGTATCGCCGACCTACTTAGCGGTGGCGCCGACGTACTCAGAGGTAGCGCCGACCTACTGAGCGATAGCGCCGACCTACCCAGCGGTAGCGCCGGCCTACCCAGCGGTAGCGCCGAAAAACTTAACGGTGGCGCCGACCTACTCAAAGGTAGCGCCGACGTACTCAGAGGTAGCGCCGACCTTATCAGAGGTAGCGCCGACCTACCCAGCGTTTGCGCCGACCTACCCAGCGGTAGCGCCGACCTACCCAGCGGAAGCGCCGATCTACTTAGCGGTGGCGCCGACCTACTCCAAGGTTGCGCCGACCTACTAAAAGGTAGCGCCGACGTACTCAGAGGTAGCGCCGACCTACTCAGCGGTAGCGCCGACTTAGACAGCGTTAGCGCCGACCTACTCAGCGGTAGCGCCGACTTACTCAGCGTTTGCGCCGACCTACTCAGCGGTAGCGCCGACCTACTTAGCGGTGGCGCCGACCTACTCAAAGGTAGCGCCGACCTACTAAAAGGTAGCGCCGACGTACTCAGCTGTAGCGCCGACCTACTCAGTGGTAGCGCCCACCTACCCAGCTGTTGCGCCGACCTACCCAGCGGTAGCACCGACTTACTAAGCGTTAACGCCGACCTATCCAGCGGTAGTGCCGACTTACTCAGCGTTAGCGCCGATCTACTTAGCGGTAATGCCGACCTACTTAGCGGTGGCGCTGACCTACTCAAAGGTAGCGCTGACCTACTTAGCGATGGCGCCGACCTACTCAAAGGTAGCGCAGACCTACTAAAATGTAGCGCCGACCTACTCAGCGGTAGCGCCGACCTACCCATCGGTAGCGCCGACCTACCCAGCGGTAGCGCCGGCCTACCCAGCGGTAGCGCCGACCTACTTATTTGTGGCGCCGACCTACTCAAAGGTAGCGCCGACCTACTTAAAGGTAGCGCCGACGTACTCAGAGGTAGCGCCGACCTACTCAGCGTTAGCGCCGACCTACCCAGCGGTAGCGCCGACCTACCCAGCGGTAGCGCCGACCTACCCAGCGGAAGCGCCGACCTACTTAGCGATGGCGCCGACCTACTCAAAGGTAGCGCCGACCTACCCAGCAGTAGCGCCGACCTACACAGCGGTAGCGCCGACCTAGCCAGCGGTAGCGCCGACTTACTAAGCGTTAACGCAGACCTATCCAGCGGTAGTGCCGACTTACTCAGCGTTAGCGCCGATCTACTCAGCGGTAGCGCCGACCTACTTAGCGGTGGCGCTGACCTACTCAAAGGTAGCGCCGACCTACTTAGCGATGGCGCCGACCTACTCAAAGGTAGCGCAGACCTACTAAAATGTAGCGCCGACCTACTCAGCGGTAGCGTCGACCTACCCATCGGTAGCGCCGACCTACCCAGCGGTAGCGCCGGCCTACCCAGCGGTAGCGCCGACCTACTTATTTGTGGCGCCGACTACTCAAAGGTAGCGCCGACCTACTTAAAGGTAGCGCCGACGTACTCAGAGGTAGCGCCGACCTACTCAGCGTTAGCGCCGACCTACCCAGCGGTAGCGCCGACCTACCCAGCGGTAGCGCCGACCTACCCAGCGGAAGCGCCGACCTACTTAGCGATGGCGCCGACCTACTCAAAGGTAGCGCCGACCTACCCAGCAGTAGCGCCGACCTACACAGCGGTAGCGCCGACCTAGCCAGCGGTGGCACCGACCTACCCAGCGGTAGCGCCGACCTACTCAGCGGTAGCACCGACCTACCCAGCGGTGGCGCCGACCTACTCAAAGGTAGCGCCGACCTACTTAAAGGTAGCGCCGAAGTACTCGGAGGTAGCGCCGACCTACTCAGCGGTAGCGCCCACCTACCCAGCGGTTGCGCCAACCTACCCAGCGGTGGCACTGACTTACTTAGCGTTAGCGCCGACCTACTCAGCGGTATTGCCAACCTACTTAGCGGTGGCGCCGACCTACTCAAAGGTAGCGCCGACCTACTTAGCGGTGGCGCCGACCTACTCAAAGGTAGCGCAGACCTACTCAAAGGTAGCGCCGACGTACTCAGAGGTTGCGCCGACCTACTCAGCGGTAGCGCCAACCTACCCAGCAGTAGCGCCGACATACCCAGCAGTAGCGCCGGCCTACCCAGCGTTAGCGCCGACCTACTTAGCGATGGCGCCGAACTACTCAAAGGTAGCGCCGACGTACTCAGAGGTAGCGCCGAACTACTCATAGGTAGCGCCGACCTACCCAGCGTTTGCGCCGACCTACCCAGCGGTAGCGCCGACCTACCCAGCGGAAGTGCCGATCTACTTAGCGGTGGCGCCGACCTACTCCAAGGTAGCGCCGACCTACTTAAAGGTAGCGCCGACGTACTCAGAGGTAGCGCCGACCTACTCAGCGGTAGCGCCGACTTACACAGCGTTAGCGCCGACCTACTCAGCGGTAGCGCCGACTTACTCAGCGTTTGCGCCGACCTACTCAGCGGTAGCGCCGACCTACTTAGCGGTGGCGCCGACCTACTCAAAGGTAGCGCCGACCTACTAAAAGGTAGCGCCGACGTACTCAGCTGTAGCGCCGACCTACTCAGTGGTAGCGCCCACCTACCCAGCTGTTGCGCCGACCTACCCAGCGGTAGCGCCGACTTACTAAGCGTTAACGCCGACCTATCCAGCGGTAGTGCCGACTTACTCAGCGTTAGCGCCGATCTACTCAGCGGTAGCGCCGACCTACTTAGCGGTGGCGCTGACCTACTCAAAGGTAGCGCCGACCTACTTAGCGATGGCGCCGACCTACTCAAAGGTAGCGCAGACCTACTAAAATGTAGCGCCGACCTACTCAGCGGTAGCGTCGACCTACCCATCGGTAGCGCCGACCTAGCCAGCGGTGGCACCGACCTACCCAGCGGTAGCGCCGACCTACTCAGCGGTAGCACCGACCTACCCAGCGGTGGCGCCGACCTACTCAAAGGTAGCGCCGACCTACTCAAAGGTAGCGCCGAAGTACTCAGAGGTAGCGCCGACCTACTCAGCGGTAGCGCCCACCTACCCAGCGGTTGCGCCAACCTACCCAGCGGTGGCGCTGACTTACTTAGCGTTAGCGCCGACCTACTCAGCGGTATCGCCAACCTACTTAGCGGTGGCGCCGACCTACTCAAAGGTAGCGCCGACCTACTTAGCGGTGGCGCCGACCTACTCAAAGGTAGCGCAGACCTACTCAAAGGTAGCGCCGACGTACTCAGAGGATGCGCCGACCTACTCAGCGGTAGCGCCAACCTACCCAGCAGTAGCGCCGACATACCCAGCAGTAGCGCCGGCCTACCCAGCGGTAGCGCCGACCTACTTAGCGATGGCGCCGAACTACTCAAAGGTAGCGCCGACGAACTCAGAGGTAGCGCCGAACTACTCATAGGTAGCGCCGACCTACCCAGCGTTTGCGCCGACCTACCCAGCGGTAGCGCCGACCTACCCAGCGGAAGCGCCGATCTACTTAGCGGTGGCGCCGACCTACTCCAAGGTAGCGCCGACCTACTGAAAGGTATCGCCGACGTACTCAGAGGTAGCGCCGACCTACTCAGCGGTAGCGCCGACTTACACAGCGTTAGCGCCGACCTACTCAGCGGTAGCGCCGACTTACTCAGCGTTTGCGCCGACCTACCCAGCGGTAGTGCCGACCTACCCAGCGGTAGTACCGACCTACCCAGCGGTAGCGCCGACCTACCCAGCGGTAGCGCTGACCTACCCGGCGGTAGCGCCGAACTACGCAACGGTAGTGCCGACCTACCCGGCGGTAGCGCCGACCTACCCACCAGTAACATAGACTTACTTTGCGGTGGCGCCGACCTACTTAAAGGTAGCGCCAACCTACTAAAAGGTAGCGCCGATGTACTCAGAGGTAGCGCCGACCTACCCCGCGGTAAAGCCGACCTACCCAGCGGTAGCGTTGACCTAATCAGCGGTAGCGCCGACCTACTCAGCGGTAGCGCGGACCTACTTAGCGGTGGCGCCGACCTACTCAAAGGTAGCGCCGACCTACTCAAAGGTAGCGCCGACGTACTCAGAGGTAGCGCCGACCTTCTCAGCGGTAGCGCCGATCTACCCAGCGGTAGCGCCGACCTACCCAGCGGTAGCGCCGACCTACCCAGCGGTAGCGCCGATCTACTTAGCGGTGGCGCCGACCTACTCCAAGGTAGCGCCGACGTACTCAGAGGTAGCGCCGACCTACTCAGGAGTAGCGCCGACCTACTCAAAGGTAGCGCCGACGTACTCAGAGGTAGCGCCAACCTACTCAGCTGTAGCGCCGACCTACCCAGCGGTATCGCCGACCTACTTAGCGGTGGCGCCGACGTACTCAGAGGTAGCGCCGACCTACTGAGCGATAGCGCCGACCTACCCAGCGGTAGCGCCGGCCTACCCAGCGGTAGCGCCGAAAAACTTAACGGTGGCACCGACCTACTCAAAGGTAGCGCCGACGTACTCAGAGGAAGCGCCGACCTTATCAGCGGTAGCGCCGACCTACCCAGCGTTTGCGCCGACCTACCCAGCGGTAGCGCCGACCTACCCAGCGGAAGCGCCGATCTTTTTAGCGGTGGCGCCGACCTACTCCAAGGTAGCGCCGACCTACTAAAAGGTAGCGCCGACGTACTCAGAGGTAGCGCCGACCTACTCAGCGGTAGCGCCGACTTAGACAGCGTTAGCGCCGACCTACTCAGCGGTAGCGCCGACTTACTCAGCGTTTGCGCCGACCTACTCAGCGGTAGCGCCGACCTACTTAGCGGTGGCGCCGACCTACTCAAAGGTAGCGCCGACCTACTAAAAGGGAGCGCCGACGTACTCAGCTGTAGCGCTGACCTACTCAGTGGTAGCGCCCACCTACCCAGCTGTTGCGCCGACCTACCCAGCGGTAGCGCCGACTTACTAAGCGTTAACGCCGACCTATCCAGCGGTAGTGCCGACTTACTCAGCGTTAGCGCCGATCTACTCAGCGGTAGCGCCGACCTACTTAGCGGTGGCGCTGACCTACTCAAAGGTAGCGCCGACCTAGCCAGCGGTGGCATCGACCTACCCAGCGGTAGCGCCGACCTAGCCAGCGGTGGCACCGACCTACCCAGCGGTAGCGCCGACCTACTCAGCGGTAGCACCGACCTATCCAGCGGTGGCGCCGACCTACTCAAAGGTAGCGCCGACCTACTTAAAGGTAGCGCCGAAGTACTCGGAGGTAGCGCCGACCTACTCAGCGGTAGCGCCCACCTACCCAGCGGTTGCGCCAACCTACCCAGCGGTGGCACTGACTTACTTAGCGTTAGCGCCGACCTACTCAGCGGTATTGCCAACCTACTTAGCGGTGGCGCCGACCTACTCAAAGGTAGCGCCGACCTACTTAGCGGTGGCGCCGACCTACTCAAAGGTAGCGCAGACCTACTCAAAGGTAGCGCCGACGTACTCAGAGGTTGCGCCGACCTACTCAGCGGTAGCGCCGACATACCCAGCAGTAGCGCCGGCCTACCCAGCGGTAGCGCCGACCTACTTAGCGATGGCGCCGAACTACTCAAAGGTAGCGCCGACGTACTCAGAGGTAGCGCCGAACTACTCATAGGTAGCGCCGACCTACCCAGCGTTTGCGCCGACCTACCCAGCGGTAGCGCCGACCTACCCAGCGGAAGCGCCGATCTACTTAGCGGTGGCGCCGACCTACTCCAAGGTAGCGCCGACCTACTTAAAGGTAGCGCCGACGTACTCAGAGGTAGCGCCGACCTACTCAGCGGTAGCGCCGACTTACACAGCGTTAGCGCCGACCTACTCAGTGGTAGCGCCGACTTACTCAGCGGTAGCGCCGACCTACTTAGCGGTGGCGCCGACCTACTCAAAGGTAGCGCCGACCTACTTAGCGGTGGCGCCGACCTACTCAAAGGTAGCGCCGACCTACTAAAAGGTAGCGCCGACGTACTCAGCTGTAGCGCCGACCTACTCAGTGGTAGCGCCCACCTACCCAGCTGTTGCGCCGACCTACCCAGCGGTAGCGCCGACTTACTAAGCGTTAACGCCGACCTATCCAGCGGTAGTGCCGACTTACTCAGCGTTAGCGCCGATCTACTCAGCGGTAGCGCCGACCTACTTAGCGGTGGCGCTGACCTACTCAAAGGTAGCGCCGACCTACTTAGCGATGGCGCCGACCTACTCAAAGGTAGCGCAGACCTACTAAAATGTAGCGCCGACCTACTCAGCGGTAGCGTCGACCTACCCATCGGTAGCGCCGACCTACCCAGCGGTAGCGCCGGCCTACCCAGCGGTAGCGCCGACCTACTTATTTAGGGCGCCGACCTACTCAAAGGTAGCGCCGACCTACTTAAAGGTAGCGCCGACGTACTCAGAGGTAGCGCCGACCTACTCAGCGTTAGCGCCGACCTACCCAGCGGTAGCGCCGACCTACCCAGCGGTAGCGCCGACCTACCCAGCGGAAGCGCCGACCTACTTAGCGATGGCGCCGACCTACTCAAAGGTAGCGCCGACCTACCCAGCAGTAGCGCCGACCTACCCAGCGGTAGCGCCGACCTAGCCAGCGGTGGCACCGACCTACCCAGTGGTAGCGCCGACCTACTCAGCGGTAGCACCGACCTACCCAGCGGTGGCGCCGACCTACTCAAAGGTAGCGCAGACCTACTCAAAGGTAGCGCCGACGTACTCAGAGGTTGCGCCGACCTACTCAGCGGTAGCGCCAACCTACCCAGCAGTAGCGCCGACATACCCAGCAGTAGCGCCGGCCTACCCAGCGGTAGCGCCGACCTACTTAGCGATGGCGCCGAACTACTCAAAGGTAGCGCCGACGAACTCAGAGGTAGCGCCGAACTACTCATAGGTAGCGCCGACCTACCCAGCGTTTGCGCCGACCTACCCAGCGGTAGCGCCGACCTACCCAGCGGAAGCGCCGATCTACTTAGCGGTGGCGCCGACCTACTCCAAGGTAGCGCCGACCTACTGAAAGGTATCGCCGACGTACTCAGAGGTAGCGCCGACCTACTCAGCGGTAGCGCCAACTTACACAGCGTTAGCGCCGACCTACTCAGCGGTAGCGCCGACTTACTCAGCGTTTGCGCCGACCTACTCAGCGGTAGCGCCGACCTACTTAGCGGTGGCGCCGACCTACTCAAAGGTAGCGCCGACCTACTAAAAGGTAGCGCCGACGTACTCAGCTGTAGCGCCGACCTACTCAGTGGTAGCGCCCACCTACCCAGCTGTTGCGCCGACCTACCCAGCGGTAGCGCCGACTTACTAAGCGTTAACGCCCACCTATCCAGCGGTAGTGCCGACTTACTCAACGTTAGCGCCGATCTACTCAGTGGTAGCGCCGGCCTACTTAGCGGTGGCGCTGACCTACTCAAAGGTAGCGCCGACCTACTTAACGGTAGCGCCGACCTACCCAGCGGTAGTGCCGACCTACCCAGCGGTAGTACCGACCTACCCAGCGGTAGTACCGACCTACCCAGCGGTAGCGCCGACCTACCCAGCGGTAGCGCTGACCTACCCGGCGGTAGCGCCGAACTACGCAACGGTAGCGCCGACCTACCCACCAGTAACATAGACTTACTTTGCGGTGGCGCCGACCTACTTAAAGGTAGCGCCAACCTACTAAAAGGTAGCGCCGATGTACTCAGAGGTAGCGCCGACCTACCCCGCGGTAAGGCCGACCTACCCAGCGGTAGCGTTGACCTAATCAGCGGTAGCGCCGACCTACTCAGCGGTAGCGCGGACCTACTTAGCGGTGGCGCCGACCTACTCAAAGGTAGCGCCGACCTACTCAAAGGTAGCGCCGACGTACTCAGAGGTAGCGCCGACCTTCTCAGCGGTAGCGCCGATCTACCCAGCGGTAGCGCCGACCTACCCAGCGGTAGCGCCGACCTACCCAGCGGTAGCGCCGATCTACTTAGCGGTGGCGCCGACCTACTCCAAGGTAGCGCCGACGTACTCAGAGGTAGCGCCGACCTACTCAGGAGTAGCGCCGACCTACTCAAAGGTAGCGCCGACGTACTCAGAGGTAGCGCCAACCTACTCAGCTGTAGCGCCGACCTACCCAGCGGTATCGCCGACCTACTTAGCGGTGGCGCCGACGTACTCAGAGGTAGCGCCGACCTACTGAGCGATAGCGCCGACCTACCCAGCGGTAGCGCCGGCCTACCCAGCGGTAGCGCCGAAAAACTGAACGGTGGCACCGACCTACTCAAAGGTAGCGCCGACGTACTCAGAGGTAGCGCCGACCTTATCAGCGGTAGCGCCGACCTACCCAGCGTTTGCGCCGACCTACCCAGCGGTAGCGCCGACCTACCCAGCGGAATCGCCGATCTTTTTAGCGGTGGCGCCGACCTACTCCAAGGTAGCGCCGACCTACTAAAAGGTAGCGCCGACGTACTCAGAGGTAGCGCCGACCTACTCAGCGGTAGCGCCGACTTAGACAGCGTTAGCGCCGACCTACTCAGCGGTAGCGCCGACTTACTCAGCGTTTGCGCCGACCTACTCAGCGGTAGCGCCGACCTACTTAGCGGTGGCGCCGACCTACTCAAAGGTAGCGCCGACCTACTAAAAGGTAGCGCCGACGTACTCAGCTGTAGCGCTGACCTACTCAGTGGTAGCGCCCACCTACCCAGCTGTTGCGCCGACCTACCCAGCGCTAGCGCCGACTTACTAAGCGTTAACGCCGACCTATCCAGCGGTAGTGCCGACTTACTCAGCGTTAGCGCCGATCTACTCAGCGGTAGCGCCGACCTACTTAGCGGTGGCGCTGACCTACTCAAAGGTAGCGCCGACCTAGCCAGCGGTGGCATCGACCTACCCAGCGGTAGCGCCGACCTACTCCGCGGTAGCACCGACCTACCCAGCGGTGGCGCCGACCTACTCAAAGGTAGCGCCGACATACTCAAAGGTAGCGCCGAAGTACTCAGAGTTAGCGCCGACCTACTCAGCGGTAGCGCCCACCTACCCAGCGGTTGCGCCAACCTACCCAGCGGTGGCGCTGACTTACTTAGCGTTAGCGCCGACCTACTCAGCGGTATCGCCAACCTACTTAGCGGTGGCGCCGACCTACTCAAAGGTAGCGCCGACCTACTTAGCGGTGGCGTCGACCTACTCAAAGGTAGCGCAGACCTACTCAAAGGTAGCGACGTACTTTGAGTAGGTCAGCGCCACCGCTAAGTAGGTCGGCGCTACCGCTGAGTAGATCGGCGCTAACGCTGAGTAAGTCGGCACTACCGCTGGATAGGTCGGCGTTAACGCTTAGTAAGTCGGCGCTAGCGCTGGGTAGGTCGGCGCAACAGCTGGGTAGGTGGGCGCTACCACTGAGTAGGTCAGCGCTACAGCTGAGTACGTCGGCGCTACCTTTTAGTAGGTCGGCGCTACCTTTGAGTAGGTCGGCGCTACCTTTGAGTAGGTCGGCGCCACCGCTAAGTAGGTCGGCGCTACCGCTGAGTAGGTCGGCGCAAACGCTGAGTAAGTC
Source organism: Anisus vortex (assembly GCA_949126835.1). Taxonomy (NCBI): domain Eukaryota; kingdom Metazoa; phylum Mollusca; class Gastropoda; family Planorbidae; genus Anisus; species Anisus vortex. The sequence goes on along the minus strand of OX421506.1, from coordinate 36,147,976 downwards.
GGCGCTACCGCTGAGTAGGTCGGCGCTAACGCTGTCTAAGTCGGCGCTACCGCTGAGTAGGTCGGCGCTACCTCTGAGTACGTCGGCGCTACCTTTTAGTAGGTCGGCGCTACCTTGGAGTAGGTCGGCGCCACCGCTAAAAAGATCGGCGATTCCGCTAACGCTGAGTAAGTCGGCACTACCGCTGGATAGGTCGGCGTTAACGCTTAGTAAGTCGGCGCTAGCACTGGGTAGGTCGGCGCAACAGCTGGGTAGGTGGGCGCTACCACTGAGTAGGTCAGCGCTACAGCTGAGTACGTCAACGCTACCTTTTAGTAGGTCGGCGCTACCTTTGAGTAGGTCGGCGCCACCGCTAAGTAGGTCGGCGCTACCGCTGAGTAGGTCGGCGCAAACGCTGAGTAAGTCGGCGCTACCGCTGAGTAGGTCGGCGCTAACGCTGTCTAAGTCGGCGCTACCGCTGAGTAGGTCGGCGCTACCTCTGAGTACGTCGGCGCTACCTTTTAGTAGGTCGGCGCTACCTTGGAGTAGGTCGGCGCCACCGCTAAAAAGATCGGCGATTCCGCTGGGTAGGTCGGCGCTACCGCTGGGTAGGTCGGCGCAAACGCTGGGTAGGTCGGCGCTACCGCTGATAAGGTCGGCGCTACCTCTGAGTACGTCGGCGCTACCTTTGAGTAGGTCGGCGCAACCGCTGGGTAGGTGGGCGCTACCACTGAGTAAGTCGGCGCTACAGCTGAGTACGTCAACGCTACCTTTTAGTAGGTCGGCGCTACCTTTAAGCAGGTCGGCACCACCGCTAAGTAGGTCGGCGCTACCGCTGAGTAGGTCGGCGCAAACGCTGAGTAAGTCGGCGCTACCGCTGAGTAGGTCGCCTCTAACGCTGTGTAAGTCGGCGACCTATCCAGCGGTAGTGCCGACTTACTCAGTGTTAGCGCCGATCTACTCAGCGGTAGCGCCGACCTACTTAGCGGTAGCGCTGACCTACTCAAAGGTAGCGCCGACCTACTTAGCGGTGGCGCCGACCTACTCAAAGGTAGCGCAGACCTACTCAAAGGTAGCGCCGACCTTCTCAGCGGTAGCGCCGATCTACCCAGCGGTAGCGCCGACCTACCCAGCGGTAGCGCCGATCTACTTAGCGGTGGCGCCGACCTACTCCAAGGTAGCGCCGACGTACTCAGAGGTAGCGCCGACCTACTCAGGAGTAGCGCCGACCTACTCAAAGGTAGCGCCGACGTACTCAGAGGTAGCGCCAACCTACTCAGCTGTAGCGCCGACCTACCCAGCGGTATCGCCGACCTACTTAGCGGTGGCGCCGACGTACTCAGAGGTAGCGCCGACCTACTCAGCGATAGCGCCGACCTACCCAGCGGTTGCGCCGACATACCCAGCGGTAGCGCCGGCCTACCCAGCGGTAGCGCCGACCTACTTAACGGTGGTGCCTACCTACTCAAATGTAGCGCCGAAGTACTCAGAGGTAGCGCCGACCTAATCAGCGGTAGCGCCCACCTATCCAGCGGTTGCGCCGAACTTCCCAGCGGTAGCGCTGACTTACTTAGCGTTAGCGCCGACCTACTCAGCGGTATCGCCGACCTTCTTAGCGGTGGCGCCGACCTACTCAAAGGTAGCGCCTACCTACTTAGCGGTGGCGCCGACCTACTCAAAGGTAACGCAGACCTACTCAAAGGTAGCGCCGACGTACTCAGAGGTTGCGCCGACCTACTCAGCGGTATCGCCAACCTACTTAGCGGTGGCGCCGACCTACTCAAAGGTAGCGCCGACCTACTTAGCGGTGGCGCCGACCCACTCAAAGGTAGCGCAGACCTACTCAAAGGTAGCGCCGACGTACTCAGAGGTTGCGCCGACCTACTCAGCGGTAGCGCCGACCTACCCAGCAGTAGCGTTGACATACCCAGCAGTAGCGCCGGCCTACCCAGCGGTAGCGCCGACCTACTTAGCGATGGCGCCGAACTACTCAAAGGTAGCGCCGACGTACTCAGAGGTAGCGCCGAACTACTCATAGGTAGCGCCGACCTACCCAGCGTTAACGCCGACCTACCCAGCGGTAGCGCCGACCTACCCAGCGGTAGCGCCGATCTACTTAGCGGTGGCGCCGACCTACTCCAAGGTAGCGCCGACCTACTGAAAGGTAGCGCCGTCGTACTCAGAGGTAGCGCCGACCTACTCAGCGGTAGCGCCGACTTACACAGCGTTAGCGCCGACCTACTCAGCGGTAGCGTCGACTTACTCAGCGTTTGCGCCGACCTACTCAGCGGTAGCGCCGACCTACTTAGCGGTGGCGCCGACCTGCTCAAAGGTAACGCCGACCTACTTAGCGGTGGCGCCTATATACTCAAAGGTAGTGCAGACCTACTCAAAGGTAGCGCCGACGTACTCAGAGGTAGCGCCGACCTACTCAGCGGTAGCGCCGACCTACCCATCGGTAGCGCCGACCTACCCAGCGGTAGCGCCGGCCTACCCAGCGGTAGCGCCGACCTCTTTATTTGTGGCGCCGACATACTCAAAGGTAGCGCCGACCTACTTAAAGGTAGCGCCGACGTACTCAGAGGTAGCGCCGACCTACTCAGCGTTAGCGCCGACCTACCCAGCGGTAGCGCCGACCTACCCAGCGGTAGCGCCGACCTACCCTGCGGAAGCGCCGACCTACTTAGCGATGGCGCCGACCTACTCAAAGGTAGCGCCGACCTACCCAGCGGTGGCGCCGACCTACTCAAAGGTAGCGCCGACCTACTCAAAGGTAGCGCCGAAGTACTCAGAGGTAGCGCCGACCTACTCAGCGGTAGCGCCCACCTACCCAGCGGTTGCGCCAACCTACCCAGCGGTGGCGCTGACTTACTTAGCGTTAGCGCCGACCTACTCAGCGGTATCGCCAACCTACTTAGCGGTGGCGCCGACCTACTCAAAGGTAGCGCCGACCTACTTAGCGGTGGCGCCGACCTACTCAAAGGTAGCGCAGACCTACTCAAAGGTAGCGCCGACGTACTCAGAGGTTGCGCCGACCTACTCAGCGGTAGCGCCAACCTACCCAGCAGTAGCGCCGACATACCCAGCAGTAGCGCCGGCCTACCCAGCGGTAGCGCCGACCTACTTAGCGATGGCGCCGAACTACTCAAAGGTAGCGCCGACGAACTCAGAGGTAGCGCCGAACTACTCATAGGTAGCGCCGACCTACCCAGCGTTTGCGCCGACCTACCCAGCGGTAGCGCCGACCTACCCAGCGGAAGCGCCGATCTACTTAGCGGTGGCGCCGACCTACTCCAAGGTAGCGCCGACCTACTGAAAGGTATCGCCGACGTACTCAGAGGTAGCGCCGACCTACTCAGCGGTAGCGCCAACTTACACAGCGTTAGCGCCGACCTACTCAGCGGTAGCGCCGACTTACTCAGCGTTTGCGCCGACCTACTCAGCGGTAGCGCCGACCTACTTAGCGGTGGCGCCGACCTACTCAAAGGTAGCGCCGACCTACTAAAAGGTAGCGCCGACGTACTCAGCTGTAGCGCCGACCTACTCAGTGGTAGCGCCCACCTACCCAGCTGTTGCGCCGACCTACCCAGCGGTAGCGCCGACTTACTAAGCGTTAACGCCCACCTATCCAGCGGTAGTGCCGACTTACTCAACGTTAGCGCCGATCTACTCAGTGGTAGCGCCGACCTACTTAGCGGTGGCGCTGACCTACTCAAAGGTAGCGCCGACCTACTTAACGGTAGCGCCGACCTACCCAGCGGTAGTGCCGACCTACCCAGCGGTAGTACCGACCTACCCAGCGGTAGTACCGACCTACCCAGCGGTAGCGCCGACCTACCCAGCGGTAGCGCTGACCTACCCGGCGGTAGCGCCGAACTACGCAACGGTAGTGCCGACCTACCCGGCGGTAGCGCCGACCTACCCACCAGTAACATAGACTTACTTTGCGGTGGCGCCGACCTACTTAAAGGTAGCGCCAACCTACTAAAAGGTAGCGCCGATGTACTCAGAGGTAGCGCCGACCTACCCCGCGGTAAGGCCGACCTACCCAGCGGTAGCGTTGACCTAATCAGCGGTAGCGCCGACCTATTCAGCGGTAGCGCGGACCTACTTAGCGGTGGCGCCGACCTACTCAAAGGTAGCGCCGACCTACTCAAAGGTAGCGCCGACGTACTCAGAGGTAGCGCCGACCTTCTCAGCGGTAGCGCCGATCTACCCAGCGGTAGCGCCGACCTACCCAGCGGTAGCGCCGACCTACCCAGCGGTAGCGCCGATCTACTTAGCGGTGGCGCCGACCTACTCCAAGGTAGCGCCGACGTACTCAGAGGTAGCGCCGACCTACTCAGGAGTAGCGCCGACCTACTCAAAGGTAGCGCCGACGTACTCAGAGGTAGCGCCAACCTACTCAGCTGTAGCGCCGACCTACCCAGCGGTAGCGCCGACCTACTCCGCGGTAGCACCGACCTACCCAGCGGTGGCGCCGACCTACTCAAAGGTAGCGCCGACATACTCAAAGGTAGCGCCGACCTACTTAGCGGTGGCGTCGACCTACTCAAAGGTAGCGCAGACCTACTCAAAGGTAGCGACGTACTAAGTAGGTTGGCGATACCGCTGAGTAGGTCGGCGCTAACGCTAAGTAAGTCAGCGCCACCGCTGGGTAGGTTGGCGCAACCGCTGGGTAGGTGGGCGCTACCGCTGAGTAGGTCGGCGCTAACTCTGAGTACTTCGGCGCTACCTTTGAGTATGTCGGCGCTACCTTTGAGTAGGTCGGCGCCACCGCTGGGTAGGTCGGTGCTACCGCGGAGTAGGTCGGCGCTACCGCTGGGTAGGTCGATGCCACCGCTGGCTAGGTCGGCGCTACCTTTGAGTAGGTCAGCGCCACCGCTAAGTAGGTCGGCGCTACCGCTGAGTAGATCGGCGCTAACGCTGAGTAAGTCGGCACTACCGCTGGATAGGTCGGCGTTAACGCTTAGTAAGTCGGCGCTAGCGCTGGGTAGGTCGGCGCAACAGCTGGGTAGGTGGGCGCTACCACTGAGTAGGTCAGCGCTACAGCTGAGTACGTCGGCGCTACCTATTAGTAGGTCGGCGCTACCTTTGAGTAGGTCGGCGCTACCTTTGAGTAGGTCGGCGCCACCGCTAAGTAGGTCGGCGCTACCGCTGAGTAGGTCGGCGCAAACGCTGAGTAAGTCGGCGCTACCGCTGAGTAGGTCGGCGCTAACGCTGTCTAAGTCGGCGCTACCGCTGAGTAGGTCGGCGCTACCTCTGAGTACGTCGGCGCTACCTTTTAGTAGGTCGGCGCTACCTTGGAGTAGGTCGGCGCCACCGCTAAAAAGATCGGCGATTCCGCTAACGCTGAGTAAGTCGGCACTACCGCTGGATAGGTCGGCGTTAACGCTTAGTAAGTCGGCGCTAGCGCTGGGTAGGTCGGCGCAACAGCTGGGTAGGTGGGCGCTACCACTGAGTAGGTCAGCGCTACAGCTAACTACGTCGGCGCTACCTTTTAGTAGGTCGGCGCTACCTTTGAGTAGGTCGGCGCCACCGCTAAGTAGGTCGGCGCTACCGCTGAGTAGGTCGGCGCAAACGCTGAGTAAGTCGGCGCTACCGCTGAGTAGGTCGGCGCTAACGCTGTCTAAGTCGGCGCTACCGCTGAGTAGGTCGGCGCTACCTCTGAGTACGTCGGCGCTACCTTTTAGTAGGTCGGCGCTACCTTGGAGTAGGTCGGCGCCACCGCTAAAAAGATCGGCGATTCCGCTGGGTAGGTCGGCGCTACCGCTGGGTAGGTCGGCGCAAACGCTGGGTAGGTCGGCGCTACCGCTGATAAGGTCGGCGCTACCTCTGAGTACGTCGGCGCTACCTTTGAGTAGGTCGGCGCAACCGCTGGGTAGGTGGGCGCTACCACTGAGTAAGTCGGCGCTACAGCTGAGTACGTCGGCGCTACCTTTTAGTAGGTCGGCGCTACCTTTAAGCAGGTCGGCACCACCGCTAAGTAGGTCGGCGCTACCGCTGAGTAGGTCGGCGCAAACGCTGAGTAAGTCGGCGCTACCGCTGAGTAGGTCGCCTCTAACGCTGTGTAAGTCGGCGACCTATCCAGCGGTAGTGCCGACTTACTCAGTGTTAGCGCCGATCTACTCAGCGGTAGCGCCGACCTACTTAGCGGTAGCGCTGACCTACTCAAAGGTAGCGCCGACCTACTTAGCGGTGGCGCCGACCTACTCAAAGGTAGCGCAGACCTACTCAAAGGTAGCGCCGACCTTCTCAGCGGTATCGCCGATCTACCCAGCGGTAGCGCCGACCTACCCAGCGGTAGCGCCGATCTACTTAGCGGTGGCGCCGACCTACTCCAAGGTAGCGCCGACGTACTCAGAGGTAGCGCCGACCTACTCAGGAGTAGCGCCGACCTACTCAAAGGTAGCGCCGACGTACTCAGAGGTAGCGCCAACCTACTCAGCTGTAGCGCCGACCTACCCAGCGGTATCGCCGACCTACTTAGCGGTGGCGCCGACGTACTCAGAGGTAGCGCCGACCTACTCAGCGATAGCGCCGACCTACCCAGCGGTTGCGCCGACATACCCAGCGGTAGCGCCGGCCTACCCAGCGGTAGCGCCGACCTACTTAACGGTGGTGCCGACCTACTCAAATGTAGCGCCGAAGTACTCAGAGGTAGCGCCGACCTAATCAGCGGTAGCGCCCACCTATCCAGCGGTTGCGCCGAACTTCCCAGCGGTAGCGCTGACTTACTTAGCGTTAGCGCCGACCTACTCAGCGGTATCGCCGACCTTCTTAGCGGTGGCGCCGACCTACTCAAAGGTAGCGCCTACCTACTTAGCGGTGGCGCCGACCTACTCAAAGGTAGCGCAGACCTACTCAAAGGTAGCGCCGACGTACTCAGAGGTTGCGCCGACCTACTCAGCGGTATCGCCAACCTACTTAGCGGTGGCGCCGACCTACTCAAAGGTAGCGCCGACCTACTTAGCGGTGGCGCCGACCCACTCAAAGGTAGCGCAGACCTACTCAAAGGTAGCGCCGACGTACTCAGAGGTTGCGCCGACCTACTCAGCGGTAGCGCCGACCTACCCAGCAGTAGCGCCGACATACCCAGCAGTAGCGCCGGCCTACCCAGCGGTAGCGCCGACCTACTTAGCGATGGCGCCGAACTACTCAAAGGTAGCGCCGACGTACTCAGAGGTAGCGCCGAACTACTCATAGGTAGCGCCGACCTACCCAGCGTTAACGCCGACCTACCCAGCGGTAGCGCCGACCTACCCAGCGGTAGCGCCGATCTACTTAGCGGTGGCGCCGACCTACTCCAAGGTAGCGCCGACCTACTGAAAGGTAGCGCCGTCGTACTCAGAGGTAGCGCCGACCTACTCAGCGGTAGCGCCGACTTACACAGCGTTAGCGCCGACCTACTCAGCGGTAGCGTCGACTTACTCAGCGTTTGCGCCGACCTACTCAGCGGTAGCGCCGACCTACTTAGCGGTGGCGCCGACCTGCTCAAAGGTAACGCCGACCTACTTAGCGGTGGCGCCTATCTACTCAAAGGTAGTGCAGACCTACTCAAAGGTAGCGCCGACGTACTCAGAGGTAGCGCCGACCTACTCAGCGGTAGCGCCGACCTACCCATCGGTAGCGCCGACCTACCCAGCGGTAGCGCCGGCCTACCCAGCGGTAGCGCCGACCTCTTTATTTGTGGCGCCGACCTACTCAAAGGTAGCGCCGACCTACTTAAAGGTAGCGCCGACGTACTCAGAGGTAGCGCCGACCTACTCAGCGTTAGCGCCGACCTACCCAGCGGTAGCGCCGACCTACCCAGCGGTAGCGCCGACCTACCCTGCGGAAGCGCCGACCTACTTAGCGATGGCGCCGACCTACTCAAAGGTAGCGCCGACCTACCCAGCAGTAGCGCCGACCTACCCAGCGGTAGCGCCGACCTAGCCAGCGGTGGCACCGACCTACCCAGCGGTAGCGCCGACCTACTCAGCGGTAGCACCGACCTACCCAGCGGTGGCGCCGACCTACTCAAAGGTAGCGCCGACCTACTCAAAGGTAGCGCCGAAGTACTCAGAGTTAGCGCCGACCTACTCAGCGGTAGCGCCCACCTACCCAGCGGTTGCGCCAACCTACCCAGCGGTGGCGCTGACTTACTTAGCGTTAGCGCCGACCTACTCAGCGGTATCGCCAACCTACTTAGCGGTGGCGCCGACCTACTCAAAGGTAGCGCCGACCTACTTAGCGGTGGCGTCGACCTACTCAAAGGTAGCGCAGACCTACTCAAAGGTAGCGCCGACGTACTCAGAGGTTGCGCCGAACTACTCAGCGGTAGCGCCGACCTACCCAGCAGTAGCGCCGACATACCCAGCAGTAGCGCCGGCCTACCCAGCGGTAGCGCCGACCTACTTAGCGATGGCGCCGAACTACTCAAAGGTAGCGCCGACGTACTCAGAGGTAGCGCCGAACTACTCATAGGTAGCGCCGACCTACCCAGCGTTAACGCCGACCTACCCAGCGGTAGAGCCGACCTACCCAGCGGTAGCGCCGATCTACTTAGCGGTGGCGCCGACCTACTCCAATGTAGCGCCGACCTACTGAAAGGTAGCGCCGACGTACTCAGAGGTAGCGCCGACCTACTCAGCGGTAGCGCCGACTTACACAGCGTTAGAGCCGACCTACTCAGCGGTAGCGCCGACTTACTCAGCGTTTGCGCCGACCTACTCAGCGGTAGCGCCGACCTACTTAGCGGTGGTGCCGACCTGCTTAAAGGTAGCGCCGACCTACTAAAAGGTAGCGCCGACGTACTCAGCTGTAGCGCCGACTTACTCAGTGGTAGCGCCCACCTACCCAGCGGTTGCGCCGACCTACCCAAAGGTAGCGACGACTTACTAAGCGTTACGCCGACCTATCCAGCGGTAGTGCCGACTTACTCAGCGTTAGCGCCGATCTACTCAGCGGTAGCGCCGACCTACTTAGCGGTGGCGCTGACCTACTCAAAGGTAGCGCCGACCTACTTAGCGGTGGCGCCGACCTACTCAAAGGTAGCGCAGACCTACTCAAAGGTAGCGCCGACCTTATCAGCGGTAGCGCCGATCTACCCAGCGGTAGCGCCGACCTACCCAGCGGTAGCGCCGATCTACTTAGCGGTGGCGCCGACCTACTCCAAGGTAGCGCCGACGTACTCAGAGGTAGCGCCGACCTACTCAGGAGTAGCGCCGACCTACTCAAAGGTAGCGCCGACGTACTCAGAGGTAGCGCCAACCTACTCAGCTGTAGCGCCGACCTATCCAGCGGTATCGCCGACCTACTTAGCGGTGGCGCAGACGTACTCAGAGGTAGCGCCGACCTACTCAGCGATAGCGCCGACCTACCCAGCGGTTGCGCCGACATACCCAGCGGTAGCGCCGGCCTACCCAGCGGTAGCGCCGACCTACTTAACGGTGGTGCCGACCTACTCAAATGTAGCGCCGAAGTACTCAGAGGTAGCGCCGACCTAATCAGCGGTAGCGCCCACCTACCCAGCGGTTGCGCCGAACTACCCAGCGGTAGCGCTGACTTACTTAGCGTTGGCGCCGACCTACTCAGCGGTATCGCCGACCTTCTTAGCGGTGGCGCCGACCTACTCAAAGGTAGCGCCTACCTACTTAGTGGTGGCGCCGACCTACTCAAAGGTAGCGCAGACCTACTCAAAGGTAGCGCCGACGTACTCAGAGGTTGCGCCGACCTACTCAGCGGTAGCGCCGACCTACCCAGCAGTAGCGCCGACATACCCAGCAGTAGCGCCGGCCTACCCAGCGGTAGCCCCGACCTACTTAGCGATGGCGCCGAACTACTCAAAGGTAGCGCCGACGTACTCAGAGGTAGCGCCGAACTACTCATAGGTAGCGCCGACCTACCCAGCGTTAACGCCGACCTACCCAGCGGTAGCGCCGACCTACCCAGCGGTAGCGCCGATCTACTTAGCGGTGGCGCCGACCTACTATAAGGTAGCGCCGACCTACTGAAAGGTAGCGCCGTCGTACTCAGAGGTAGCGCCGACCTACTTAGCGGTGGCGCCGACCTGCTCAAAGGTAACGCCGACCTACTTAGCGGTGGCGCCTATCTACTCAAAGTTAGTGCAGACCTACTCAAAGGTAGCGCCGACGTACTCAGAGGTAGCGCCGACCTACTCAGCGGTAGCGCCGACCTACCCAGCGGTAGCGCCGACCTACCCAGCGGTAGCGCCGGCCTACCCAGCGGTAGCGCCGACCTACTTAGTGGTGGCGCCGACCTACTCAAAAGTAGCGCCGACCTACTTAAAGGTAGCGCCGACGTACTCAGAGGTAGCGCCGACCTACTCAGCGGTAGCGCCGACCTACCCAGCGGTAGCGCCGACCTACCCAGCGGTAGCGCCGACCTACCCAGCGGTAGCGCCTACCTACTTAGCGGTGGCGCCGACCTACTCAAAGGAAGCGCCGGCCTACCCAGCGGTAGCGCCGACCTACTAAGCGGTGGCGCCGACCTACTCAAAGGTAGCGCCGACGTACTCAGAGGTAGCGCCGACCTACTCAGCGGTAGCGCCGACCTACCCAGCGTTAGCGCCGACCTACCCAGCGGTAGCGCCGACCTACCCAGCGGTAGCGGCGATCTACTTAGCGGTGGCGCCGACCTACTCCAAGGTAGCGCCGACGTACTAAAAGGTTACGCAGATCTACTTAGTGGTGCCGCCGACCTACTCAAAGGTAGCGCCGACCTACTTAAAGGTAGCGCCGACGTACTCAGAGGTAGCGCCGACCTACTCAGCGGTAGCATTGACCAACCCAGCGGTAGCGCCGACCCACCCAGCGGCAGCACCGACCTACCCAGCGGTAGCGCCGACCTACCCAGCGGTAGCGCCGACCTACTTAGCGGTGGCGCCGTCCTACTCAAAGGTAGCGCCATCCTATTCAAAGGTAGCGCCAACCTACTTAAATGTAGCGCCGACCTACTCAGCGGTAGCACTGACCAACCCAGCGGTAGCGCCGACCCACCCAGCGGCAGCACCGACCTACCCAGCGGTAGCGCCGACCTACCCAGCGGTAGCGCCGACCTACTTAGCGGTGGCGCCGACCTACTCAAAGGTAGCGCCGACCTATTAAATGGTAGCGCCGACGTAATCAGAGGTAGCGCCAACCTACTCAGCGGTAGCGCCATCCTATTCAAAGGTAGCGCCAACCTACTTAAATGTAGCGCAGACCTACTAAAAGGTAGCGCCGTCGTACTCAGAGGTAGCGCCGACCTACTCAGCGGTAGCGCCGACTTACACAGCGTTAGCGCCGACCTACTCAGCGTTAGCGCCGACCTACTCAAAGGTAGCGCCGATCTACTAAAAGGTAGCGCCGACGTACTCAGCTATTGCGCCGACCTACTCAGTGGTAGCGCACACCTACCCAGCGGTTGCGCCGACCTACTCAAAGGTAGCGCAGACCTACTCAAAGGTAGCGCCGACGTACTCAGAGGTTGCGCCGACCTACTCAGCGGTAGCGCCGACCTACCCAGCGGTAGCGCCGACATACCAAGCAGTAGCGCCGGCCTACCCAGCGGTAGCGCCGACCTACTTAGCGGTGGCGCCGAACTACTCAAAGGTTGCGCCGACTTACTCAGAGGTAGCGCCGACCTACTCAGCGGTAGCGCCGACCTACCCAGCTTTAGCGCCGACCTACTAAAAGGTAGTGCCGACGTACTCAGAGGTAGCGCCGACCTACTCAGCGGTAGCGCCGACTTACACAGCGTTAGCGCCGACCTACTCAGAGGTAGCGCCGACTTACTTAGCGTTAGCGCCGACCTACTCAGCGGTAGCGCCGACCTACTTAGCGGTGGTTCTGACCTACTCAAAGGTAGCGCCGACCTACTTAGCGGTGGCGCCTATCTACTCAAAGGTAGTTGTTAATGAGGTGTTTGTTTTATCCCCATTGAACAACAATGTTCAGTTCATTAAAATAGTATTTTTACCTTCCTGCAAGAACTCAATATAATCTATGTAGTCACAAATGATCTGACAACGCTCTTCTGCAGCACAAATATATTTAATCACATTAAATCACAGTCACATATAATAACCAATGAATAATATAATATAATATAAGTCCAAGAAATGAAATAGTATTCTGATAAAATGTGGTATAATTCCGAGTCTAACGTATGCGTCTATACGCTTCTAGATATTTGAGTCGACTGACTATTCTCCGGTCTTTTACCCCCGTGATCAGCCTTGCCCAGTCAAGCAAGTATCACATGTAAAACGTGCAAAGCATTCTTTATAAAGTTAAGACGCAGTAGAACAAACTAGATTGTGACATTGACAATCTTCCCAGTGCCCATAACTCTTGTACTATACTATTGACTTTACTGAGTCATTTCCCTTTGTCCATGTTAGTGCATACTAGCATTACTCACACCTCCCGGAAAAAATAATAATTCATTATTATTTTTGCATAATAGGGAACATAAATTATTGTTACAAAATCAATGAAATATTTAGTTGCATATCAATAGTTAACGTATCTAATTAAGTCATGTAATATTCATGTAATCATAGTACAAAAAACATAAATAATCATCATAAAAACATAAATAATCATCATAAAAACAATTTACATCGGTGTCTTACAGAAGTTATACACCATCTTATTAACTATGAGATAAAAAATCTGAAGTCTCAAGTTTTACATTAGTCCTAGACAATTATCTTTCAGTATTGTCTATTCAATATCTGTTATATAAATGGATAATCTTGATAACACATCTGGCAAATGATTATCTTTTCCAACTATGCTTTTGATCTGAAACTGATAATCAGATAGTAATAATGCATATTTGTTTATGCGTTTGTTATTTACATTTGACACATTAAAATTTACTAATGGTTTGTGATCTGTGAGAATTGTAAACTTACGTCCTAACAAATAGTATTGAAATTTCAATACAGCATAAGCTATGCATAAACCTTCCAATTCCAATATACTGAAATTTTTTTCACAATTTTATTTTTAGTTTCTACACTTTGAATATGATCTAAGTTAATTTGCTCTAATTCATTAGTTGTATTTGCGGTCATGCCACACAAGTAGTTAACATTACTTGGAATGTCTTTAATATTTTCATCTTCAACGATGATAACATTGTTGTTTTCTATTTTGTCATTGGTTTTTGATGTAGTATCAACTATATTGCTTTCTTCATAATGTCTTAAATTGTTGATGTGAACAATTTTTTCACTACCATTTATGTCAATTTTATATGTAACATCTGACAATTTATGTATAATGTCATAAGGACCTTTCCATTGCATGGTATTACCAGAACCAATGGGTAAATATACAAGTACTTTGTTTCCTATTTCTAACTTTCTTAAGTTTTTATTCATGTTTTCTCTAAGTATGGTTTTTTCTTTAATTTCTTGGTTTTTTTCCACAGCAAATTGATATGCTGTTTGCATTTGTTTTTCTGTCTTATTTATTAGATCAAAAGGTGACATTTTTGTTTCTTTGGTTTTTAGTAATTCTGCTTTAAAATTCTCTAATGGACCATTGGCATTTTTACCAAAGATTAACTCAAAAGGTGAGTAACCAGTGCTTTCATGCTTTGCCTGTCTATAAGCAAAGAGAATTGCTGGTAGGAATTCATCCCATTCATAAGGGTGTTCTTCGCAAACCTTAGCTAACATTTGTTTTATAGTTTGATTTGCCCTTTCAACCATACCATTTGACTCTGGGTGGTAGATTGAACTAAAAATTTGTGTTATGTTGAGCATTTTAGTAAAAGCTTGAGTCAATTTGGATTTGAATTGGGTACCATTATCACTTAATATAGTTTTAGGAAATCCAAATATGCAGAATATTGGCAATAGTGAGTTACATACTCTATCTGCGGTTATTTCTCTTAGAGGGATTACTTCCACCCATCTACTACCCATATCAATGAGTGTTAATGCAAATTTAGCTTTTGAATTCCTAGCTTCTTTCATAGGTCCAATAATATCAATGGCTATCTTTACAAAAGGTCTGTCTACAGTATCTGTTTTTTGTAAAGGTGCTTTATGTTTTGAATTTTTCTGATTATGTATCAGACATGTTGAACAACTTTTTATGAACGTTTTCAAATCCTTTTCTAAATTGGGCCACCAGAAGTTGTTTTTGATTTTGTTACAAGTTTTTTTTTTACTTAAGTGACCTGCTAATGCATTATCATGCGAAATTTTCATTATTTGCACTGTCAAAGATTTTGGCACAACTATTTGAGTTATATTAGTTTTTGTTTCTATCCTACAAAGAATTCCATTAATTAATTTCATTTGTCCTTGTTTAAAATTTTCTTTACCAAGTTGTGACACAATTTTGTTTATATACTCATCTTGTTTTTGTTCATTTTTTAAAGTTTGTTCATCAAAAGGCATACTATTTAAGCTAATCTGTTCACGCTTTTTCATTTGTGTTTCAGTTTTCTTTTGAGTAGTATCAATATATGCTAATATGTTTGTTTTCAATGTTTGAAAGTCATTGATTTCTTTCTCTGCAATATTGTATATTGCTTTGTGATTTTCTAAATGTTTGCACAGTGATATGGCATGCAATTGTTTAGGTATATTATTTATTTCACATTGTTCTTCAAACCTTTCAATATATTGATTCAATTTCTCTGTACCATTCCATTTAGGCATTAGATTTTCTTTCACTTTGTTTATAGGTATATCTATATTAGGTGTGTCATTAATAATGCTACTGTCTGACTTGCCTAGTGTTTGTAAAAAACTGACAGTTTGCAAGGCAGGGCCGAATTCATCTTGTGATAAATCTCCTAGTTGATTATTTTCTAACAAAATTACAGGTTTTAAGTTTAAATCTGTGGATTTAAGATCCATCCATTGTTGAAATATTTCAAAACTATTGTCCTGTTTTACTCCATATGTATTACCTATTATTAGGGGAGCAACACAATTTTTTAAGATGGCTGCTTCAGTAATTCCTGTAAGCCAAGGAGTATCAATTTGTATGGTAGTGATTGGACAACTAACCATAGATCCATTACCTAGTTTAATTGTTTCTATCCTTAAGATATTTTTGGCTTTATGAGTAGGAATAATCCTCTCATCTACACAAGTGAGAGATGACCCAGTATCCCTTAGACAATAGGTACGTATTCCCTCAACATATGCAGGGAATAAGATCAGTTGACCTTTATTCTCAAATATTACATTGTTTCTGTGAGTAGTAGGATTATTTGTATTGCCTTTATTTCTATTCTGAAAATTTTGATTTTCAGAATTTGGATTGGTAACATGCTGATTTGTAGAATTTCCTTGTGGAAAATTCAGTCTTGTAAAGTTTTGATTTTGATTTCCGTGTGGAAAATTCCGTCTTGTAAAGTTTTGATTTTGATTTCCTTGTGGAAAATTCTGTCTTGTAAAGTTTTTATTTTGAAAATTTTGATTATTTTGGCTATTTTCATTATGTCTATACCTGTTACTTACATATTTTATTCTGAAACCACAAAATCTGTCTATATGTCCATAACGATTACAAAATTGACATCTAAGATTTTGTCTGTTTGTATTTGTTTCATTACCATAGTTTTGTCTTCTACCATATTGACTATTTGTTCTAGGAGGTGAATAGCTCCTATGTCTTCTATTTTGCATGGTATTTACTGTTTGAGTCTGTTTAGTAAGTTCTACATTGGGATTACTATCTTTAAAATTGTAGATAGCATCTATTAAATTTTCAATATTTCTTACTTTCCTCTCCATAATATGTGTAAACAAAGGTTTGGAAGCCATTTGTAACACTTTATCTACTACTACCATCTCAATAATTTCATTGGGATTTTTTGTGTCTATTTTGATTAGTTCTAACCAAGTTAATAAGAATGATTTCACTTCAGAGACAAAAGCTCTTGGTTCTATTTTATCAGTTAATAAAAAAGAATGAAATTTTTGTCTATAATAGTCCTCTGAATGGATAAAAAATTTTATCAACTGTTCTCTATATATTGTGTAATCAGTAATCTCTTTATCAATATGAGCTAATGCTTCCCTTCCTTTGTCTTTCAATTGAGGAATTAAATGAATATACCATTCCGATTGCGGAATGTTATACCCTTTACATGTTGTTTCAAAGAGAGTTATAAAATCTAAAATTTTTTCTTTTCCATCAAATGGTGGCATTTTAAATCTAACGCCATGTTTATTAGATGAATTAGTTGAATGCTCAACCTTATTTTGTTGCAATTTAGCTAGTTCTAATTCATGCTCTAGTTTTAATTGTATTTCTTTTTGTTTAAGTTCATTGTCTAATTCTTTTTGTTTAAGTTCATGTGACCTACTTTCTGCACGCTCATCTCTTTCTTTATCAGATAATTCCTTTTTTAACTCTTTTACTTTCTTTTCTATAAATTCTTGCAATTTTTTTTTTCTGTTATTTCAAATTCCTTAGCTAAAGCTTTAGCTTCTTCATACATTAATTTAACTTTTACATCCATATTTAATTCTTGATCATTAACAATAAAATATTATTTTGTACAGGACAATGCTATTATTTATTATTATTTATAGAGTGGACATTCACAATGTAATTCTTATAATTATTATGTAGACCATGTATTATTAAGTTGAAGCTAAACACTTGCAATACTATTATTTCTATTCATTATGCTATTATAATTGAAAGCATTTTGGAATTGGAACAATGCAAAGCATAATATTTTGATTGATAAATTATTTTCTCTTCTTATTTTTCAATTTACTTTACTTGTATGTAAATGTTGACTATTGTCAATTATTATATTTGTAAAAATGCCTTATTTACTATTTTCTATAGTGTGTACATAAATATTGACCTTTGCATAAATTATATTTATAAACAATTGATAGTTATTGTTTCTATCAAGAATCTATCAGAAATAATAGTGGTTATCTTGAACCAATAATATTAATTATATTTAAAAAACAAAACAAAACAACAATTATGTATAACTAAAATAAATGAAACACAACACAACAATTATGTATAACTAAAATAAATGAAACACAACACAATCTTAATTAAGGACACAAATGCTGCATGGACAACAGTAATAGAGGAAATGTTCACACTAGAATCACAATATTTATCAACATTGACAAAGACAATAATTTTACTTCAATATTTGAACAAAAACAAACAAGTCAATACAGCTAACAGAAATTACCCTATCAAAGAATCATTTAACATCTATCTCTCTGTAAGAAACAGAAGTAGAGTACAGACAGAGTAAGATTTAGAAATTGAGAGATATATGCTAAACTACCACCACCAAGACCATTAATACATATAGCAATATGAAATGTAGACATGCATAATAATAAACATTAGGATTATTACGTTTGAGAAAATATGAAGTAATTAAAGTGTTTGTAAATCCTTGTTTGAAATACACAATTACTTAACTAATAATCCAGTATGAAATCACAATAATTTGAAGTTTCTTGAGAATAATCCAGATTTAGGTTAAATAAAACCCAGAATTAAAAAATGTATACCATTATGAATGTCAAAAGTCTTTTGGTACACATATTAATATTTAACTTTAAAGTCAATAGTTTTTCTTAAATTCAGATTCGGTATAGTTTCGGTAAGCACATCAGATAGTTTCGGTACACTTCAGATTCGGTAAGCACATCAGATAGTTTCGGTACACTTCAGATTCGGTAAGCACATCAGATAGTTTCGGTACACCTCAGATTCGGTCAGCACATCAGATAGTTTCGGTACACCTCAGATTCGGTCAGCACATCAGATAGTTCAGGAATGAAACGAGTATTGGTAGTCTTAGGCTTCAACATGTAGAGAACATGTCAACATCACGAATTTAGTTACGACAGGAAGAGTTTCGTTATTAATGTTCACCAACCTGCATCAGTTCATTACTTGACAAGGTTTATAATATAGAATGTTTATATTGTCAAGTAAAATGTTCTTCCGATGACGATAATAAACCACATTGAATATTTATTAGTTGTCAACATGATATTTTTTTACTTTACATCCGGTTCCGAAAATTATGTCCGGTGTATTCCTTTAGATATATTAGTACATTTTTTTATCCATTAAGAAAAATTCAATCCATGAATTTTCTCTTGAAATCATAGAGCTAATATGTTGCTCAGATGAAAAATTAGTATATTTATTTATGTCGGACTCAGACTTCAGTTAAAAACTGGTATGCTGCTCAGACCATATGGTATGGTTTATAAAAATGTCAAATTTACGACTCGATAATGATTTTTTCAATCGCCAGCACTCGCTGCACCATAATCTCCTCTTTTTACCAGGCTGCCACCAGCTGTTAATGAGGTGTTTGTTTTATCCCCATTGAACAACAATGTTCAGTTCATTAAAATAGTATTTTTACCTTCCTGCAAGAACTCAATATAATCTATGTAGTCACAAATGATCTGACAACGCTCTTCTGCAGCACAAATATATTTAATCACATTAAATCACAGTCACATATAATAACCAATGAATAATATAATATAATATAAGTCCAAGAAATGAAATAGTATTCTGATAAAATGTGGTATAATTCCGAGTCTAACGTATGCGTCTATACGCTTCTAGATATTTGAGTCGACTGACTATTCTCCGGTCTTTTACCCCCGTGATCAGCCTTGCCCAGTCAAGCAAGTATCACATGTAAAACGTGCAAAGCATTCTTTATAAAGTTAAGACGCAGTAGAACAAACTAGATTGTGACATTGACAATCTTCCCAGTGCCCATAACTCTTGTACTATACTATTGACTTTACTGAGTCATTTCCCTTTGACCATGTTAGTGCATACTAGCAGTAGTGCAGACCTACTCAAAGGTAGCGCCGACGTACTCAGAGGTAGCGCCGACCTACTCAGCGGTAGCGCCGACCTACCCAGCGGTAGCGCCGACCTATCCAGCGGTAGCGCCGGCCTACCCAGCGGTAGCGCCGACCTACTTAGTGGTGGCGCCGACCTACTCAAAGGTAGCGCCGACCTACTTAAAGGTAGCGCCGACGTACTCATAGGTAGCGCCGACCTACTCAGCGGTAGCGCCGACCTACCCAGCGGTAGCGCCGACCTACCCAGCGGTAGCGCCGACCTACCCAGCGGTAGCGCCGACCTACTTAGCGGTGGCGCCGACCTACTCAAAGGAAGCGCCGGCCTAACCAGCGGTAGCGCCGTCCTACTTAGCGGTGGCGCCGACCTACTCAAAGGTAGCGCCGACGTACTCAGAGGTAGCGCCGACTTACTCAGCGGTAGCGCCGACCTACCCAGCGTTAGCGCCGACCTACCCAGCGGTAGCGCCGACCTACCCAGCGGTAGCACCGATCTACTTAGCGGTGGCGCCGACCTACTCCAAGGTAGCGCCGACCTACTAAAAGGTTACGCAGATCTACTTAGTGGTGCCGCCGACCTACTCAAAGGTAGCGCCGACCTACTTAAAGGTAGCGCCGACGTACTCAGAGGTAGCGCCGACCTACTCAGCGGTAGCACCGACCAACACAGCGGTAGCGCCGACCCACCCAGCGGCAGCACCGACCTACCCAGCGGTAGCGCCGACCTACCCAGCGGTAGCGCCGACCTACTTAGCGGTGGCGCCGTCCTACTCAAAGGTAGCGCCGACCTATTAAATGGTAGCGCCGACGTAATCAGAGATAGCGCCGACCTACTCAGCGGTAGCGCCATCCTATTCAAAGTTAGCGCCAACCTACTTAAATGTAGCGCCGACCTAATCAGCGGTAGCACCGACCAACCCAGCGGTAGCGCCGACCCACCCAGCGGCAGCACCGACCTACCCAGCGGTAGCGCCGACCTACCCAGCGGTAGCGCCAACCTATTTAGCGGTGGCGCCGACCTACTCAAAGGTAGCGCCGACCTATTAAATGGTAGCGCCGACGTAATCAGAGGTAGCGCCGACCTACTAAGCGGTAGCGCCATCCTTTTCAAAGGTAGCGCCAACCTACTTAAATGTAGCGCAGACCTACTAAAAAGTAGCGCCGTCGTACTCAGAGGTAGCGCCGACCTACTCAGCGGTAGCGCCGACTTACACAGCGTTAGCGTTGACCTACTCAGCGTTAGCGCCGACCTACTCAAAGGTAGCGCCGATCTACTAAAAGGTAGCGCCGACGTACTCAGCGGTTGCGCCGACCTACCCAGCGGTAGCGCCGACTTAATAAGCGTAAGCGCCGACCTATCCAGCGGTAGTGCCGACTTACTCAGCGTTAGCCCCGATCTACTCAGCGGTAGCGCCGACCTACTTAGCGTTAGCGCCGATCTACTCAGCGGTAGCGCCGACCTACTCAAAGGTAGCGCCGGCCTACCCAGCGGTAGCGCCAACCTACTTAGCGGTGGCGCCGACTTACTCAAAGGTAGCGCCGACGTACTCAGAGGTAGGGCCGACCTACTCAGCGGTAGCGCCGATCTACTTAGCGGTGGCGCCGACCTACTCCAAGGTAGCGCCGACCTACTAAAAGGTAGCGCAGATCTACTTAGTGGTGCCGCCGACCTACTCAAAGGTAGCGCCGACCTACTTAAAGGTAGCGCCGACGTACTCAGAGGTAGCGCCGACCTACTCAGCGGTAGCACCGACCAACCCAGCGGTAGCGCCGACCCACCCAGCGGCAGCACCGACCTACCCAGCGGTAGCGCCGACCTACCCAGCGGTAGCGCCGACCTACTTAGCGGTGGCGCTGTCCTACTCAAAGTTAGCGCCGACCTATTAAATGGTAGCGCCGACGTAATCAGAGGTAGCGCCGACCTACTCAGCGGTAGCGCCATCCTATTCAAAGGTAGCGCCAACCTACTTAAATGTAGCGCAGACCTACTAAAAGGTAGCGCCGTCGTACTTAGAGGTAGCGCCGACCTACTCAGCGGTAGCGCCGACTTACACAGCGTTAGCGCCGACCTACTCAGCGGTAGCGCCGACTTACTCAGCGTTAGCGCCGACCTACTCAAAGGTAGCGCCGACCTACTAAAAGGTAGCGCCGACGTACTCAGCTGTAGCGCCGACCTACTCAGTGGTAGCGAACACCTACCCAGCGGTTGCGCCGACCTACCCAGCGGTAGCGCCGACTTAATAAGCGTAAGCGCCGACCTATCCAGCGGTAGTGCCGACTTACTCAGCGTTAGCGCCGATCTACTCAGCGGTAGCGCCGACCTACTTAGCGGTGGCGCTGACCTACTCAAAGGTAGCGCCGACCTACTTAGCGGTGGCGCCGATCTACTCAAAGGTAGCGCAGACCTACTCAAAGGTAGCGCCGACGTACTCAGAGGTAGCGCCGACCTACTCAGCGGTAGCGCCGACCTACTTAGCGGTGGCGCTGACCTACTCAAAGGTAGCGCCGACCTACTTAGCGGTGGCGCCGATCTACTCAAAGGTAGCGCAGACCTACTCAAAGGTAGCGCCGACGTACTCAGAGGTAGCGCCGACCTACTCAGTGGTAGCGCCGATCTACCCAGCGGTAGGGCCGACCTACCCAGCGGTAGCGCCGGCCTACCCAGCGGTAGCGCCGACCTACTTAGTAGTGGCGCCGACCTACTCAAAGGTAGCGCCGGCCTACCCAGCGGTAGCGCCAACCTACTTAGCGGTGGCGCCGACTTACTCAAAGGTAGCGCCGACGTACTCAGAGGTAGGGCCGACCTACTCAGCGGTAGCGCCGATCTACTTAGCGGTGGCGCCGACCTACTCCAAGGTAGCGCCGACCTACTAAAAGGTAGCGCAGATCTACTTAGTGGTGCCGCCGACCTACTCAAAGGTAGCGCCGACCTACTTAAAGGTAGCGCCGACGTACTCAGAGGTAGCGCCGACCTACTCAGCGGTAGCACCGACCAACCCAGCGGTAGCGCCGACCCACCCAGCGGCAGCACCGACCTACCCAGCGGTAGCGCCGACCTACCCAGCGGTAGCGCCGACCTACTTAGCGGTGGCGCCGTCCTACTCAAAGTTAGCGCCGACCTATTAAATGGTAGCGCCGACGTAATCAGAGGTAGCGCCGACCTACTCAGCGGTAGCGCCATCCTATTCAAAGGTAGCGCCAACCTACTTAAATGTAGCGCAGACCTACTAAAAGGTAGCGCCGTCGTACTTAGAGGTAGCGCCGACCTACTCAGCGGTAGCGCCGACTTACACAGCGTTAGCGCCGACCTACTCAGCGGTAGCGCCGACTTACTCAGCGTTAGCGCCGACCTACTCAAAGGTAGCGCCGACCTACTAAAAGGTAGCGCCGACGTACTCAGCTGTAGCGCCGACCTACTCAGTGGTAGCGCACACCTACCCAGCGGTTGCGCCGACCTACCCAGCGGTAGCGCCGACTTAATAAGCGTAAGCGCCGACCTATCCAGCGGTAGTGCCGACTTACTCAGCGTTAGCGCCGATCTACTCAGCGGTAGCGCCGACCTACTTAGCGGTGGCGCTGACCTACTCAAAGGTAGCGCCGACCTACTTAGCGGTGGCGCCGATCTACTCAAAGGTAGCGCAGACCTACTCAAAGGTAGCGCCGACGTACTCAGAGGTAGCGCCGACCTACTCAGCGGTAGCGCCGACCTACTTAGCGGTGGCGCTGACCTACTCAAAGGTAGCGCCGACCTACTTAGCGGTGGCGCCGATCTACTCAAAGGTAGCGCAAACCTACTCAAAGGTAGCGCCGACGTACTCAGAGGTAGCGCCGACCTACTCAGTGGTAGCGCCGATCTACCCAGCGGTAGGGCCGACCTACCCAGCGGTAGCGCCGGTCTACCCAGCGGTAGCGCCGACCTACTTAGTAGTGGCGCCGACCTACTCAAAGGTAGCGCCGACCTACCCAGCGGTAGCGCCAACCTACTTAGCGGTGGCGCCGACTTACTCAAAGGTAGCGCCGACGTACTCAGAGGTAAAGCCGACCTACTCAGCGGTAGCGCCGATCTACTTAGCGGTGGCGCCGACCTACTCCAAGGTAGCGCCGACCTACTAAAAGGTAGCGCAGATCTACTTAGTGGTGCCGCCGACCTACTCAAAGGTAGCGCCGACCTACTTAAAGGTAGCGCCGACGTACTCAGAGGTAGCGCCGACCTACTCAGCGGTAGCACCGACCAACCCAGCGGTAGCGCCGACCCACCCAGCGGCAGCACCGACCTACCCAGCGGTAGCGCCGACCTACCCAGCGGTAGCGCCGACCTACTTAGCGGTGGCGCCGTCCTACTCAAAGTTAGCGCCGACCTATTAAATGGTAGCGCCGACGTAATCAGAGGTAGCGCCGACCTACTCAGCGGTAGCGCCATCCTATTCAAAGGTAGCGCCAACCTACTTAAGTGTAGCGCAGACCTACTAAAAGGTAGCGCCGTCGTACTTAGAGGTAGCGCCGACCTACTCAGCGGTAGCGCCGACTTACACAGCGTTAGCGCCGACCTACTCAGCGGTAGCGCCGACTTACTCAGCGTTAGCGCCGACCTACTCAAAGGTAGCGCCGACCTACTAAAAGGTAGCGCCGACGTACTCAGCTGTAGCGCCGACCTACTCAGTGGTAGCGCACACCTACCCAGCGGTTGCGCCGACCTACCCAGCGGTAGCGCCGACTTAATAAGCGTAAGCGCCGACCTATCCAGCGGTAGTGCCGACTTACTCAGCGTTAGCGCCGATCTACTCAGCGGTAGCGCCGACCTACTTAGCGGTGGCGCTGACCTACTCAAAGGTAGCGCCGACCTACTTAGCGGTGGCGCCGATCTACTCAAAGGTAGCGCAGACCTACTCAAAGGTAGCGCCGACGTACTCAGAGGTAGCGCCGACGTACTCAGAGGTAGCGCCGACCTACTCAGCGGTAGCGCCGACCTACTTAGCGGTGGCGCTGACCTACTCAAAGGTAGCGCCGACCTACTTAGCGGTGGCGCCGATCTACTCAAAGGTAGCGCAGACCTACTCAAAGGTAGCGCCGACGTACTCAGAGGTAGCGCCGACCTACTCAGTGGTAGCGCCGATCTACCCAGCGGTAGGGCCGACCTACCCAGCGGTAGCGCCGGCCTACCCAGCGGTAGCGCCGACCTACTTAGTAGTGGCGCCGACCTACTCAAAGGTAGCGCCGACCTACTTAAAGGTAGCGCCGACGTACTCAGAGGTAGCTCCGACCTACTCAGCGGTAGCGCCGACCCACCCAGCGGTAGCGCCGACCTTCCCAGCGGTAGCGCCGACCTACCCAGCGGTAGCGCCGACCTACTTAGCGGTGGCGCCGACCTACTCAAAGGTAGCGCCGGCCTACCCAGCGGTAGCGCCGACATACTTAGCGGTGGCGCTGACCTACTCAAAGGTAGCGCCGACGTACTCAGAGGTAGCTCCGACCTACTCAGCGGTAGCGCCGACCTACCCAGCGTTAGCGCCGACCTACCCAGCGGTAGCGCCGACCTTCCCAGCGGTAGCGCCGACCTACTGCAAGGTAGCGCCGACCTACTAAAAGGTAGCGCCGACGTACTCAGAGGTAGTGCCGACCTACTCTGCAGTAGCGCCGACTTACACAGCGTTAGCGACGACCTACTCAGCGGTAGCGCCGACTTACTCAGCGTTTGCGCCGACCTACTCAGCGGTAGCGCCGACCTACTTAGCGGTTGCGCCGACCTACTCAAAGGTAGCGCCGACCTACTAAAAGGTAGCGCCGACGTACTCAGCTGTAGCGCCGACCTACTCAGTGGTAGCGCCCACCTACCCAGCTGTTGCGCCGACCTACCCAGTGGTAGCGCCGACTTACTAAGCGTTAACGCCGACCTATCCAGCGGTAGTGCCGACTTACTCAGCGTTAGCGCCGATCTACTCAGAGGTAGCGCCGACATACTCAGCAGTAGCGCCGACTTACACAGCGTTAGCGCCGACTTACTCAGCGTTTGCGCCGACCTACTCAGCGGTAGCGCCGACCTACTTAGCGGTGGCGCCGACCTACTCAAAGGTAGCGCCGACCTACTAAAAGGTAGCGCCGACGTACTCAGCTGTAGCGCCGACCTACTCAGTGGTAGCGCCCACCTACCCAGCTGTTGCGCCGACCTACCCAGTGGTAGCGCCGACTTACTAAGCGTTAACGCCGACCTATACAGCGGTAGTGCCGACTTACTCAGCGTTAGCGCCGACCTACTCAAAGGTAGCGCCGACCTACTTAGCGGTGGCGCCGACCTACTCAATGGTAGCGCAGACCTACTCAAAGGTAGCGCCGACGTACTCAGAGGTAGCGCCGACCTACTCAGCGGTAGCGCCGACCTACCCAGCGGTAGCGCCGACCTACCCAGCGGTAGCGCCGACCTACCCAGCGGTAGCGCCGACCTACTTAGCGGTGGTAGCGCATCTACTCAAAGGTAGCGCAGACCTACTCAAAGGTAGCGCCGACGTACTCAGAGGTAGCGCCGACCTACTCAGTGGTAGCGCCGATCTACCCAGCGGTAGGGCCGACCTACCCAGCGGTAGCGCCGGCCTACCCAGCGGTAGCGTCGACCTACTTAGCGGTGGTGCCGACCTACTCAAAGGTAGCGCCGACGTACTCAGAGGTAGCTCCGACCTACTCAGCGGTAGCGCCGACCTACCCAGCGTTAGCGCCGACCTACCCAGCGGTAGCGCCGACCTTCCCAGCGGTAGCGCCGACCTACTCCAAGGTAGCGCCGACCTACTTAAAGGTAGCGCCGACGTACTCAGAGGTAGTGCCGACCTACTCAGCAGTAGCGCCGACTTACACAGCGTTAGCGACGACCTACTCAGCGGTAGCGCCGACTTACTCAGCGTTTGCGCCGACCTACTCAGCGGTAGCGCCGACCTACTTAGCGGTGGCGCCGACCTACTCAAAGGTAGCGCCGACCTACTAAAAGGAAGCGCCGACCTACTCAGCTGTAGCGCCGACCTACTCAGTGGTAGCGCCCACCTACCCAGCTGTTGCGCCGACCTACCCAGCGGAAGCGCCGACTTACTAAGCGTTAACGCCGACCTATCCAGCGGTAGTGCAGACTTACTCAGCGTTAGCGCCGATCTACTCAGCGGTAGCGCCGACCTACTTAGCGGTGGCGCTGACCTACTCAAAGGTAGCGCCGACCTACTTAGCGGTGGCGCCGACCTAATTAAAGGTAGCGCAGACCTACTCAAAGGTAGCGCAGACCTACTCAAAGGTAGCGCCGACGTACTCAGAGGTAGCGTCGACCTACTCAGCGGTAGCGCCGACCTACCCAGCGGTAGCGCCGACCTACTTAGCGGTGGCGACGACCTACTCAAAGGTAGCGCCGGCCTACCTAGCGGTAGCGCCGACCTAGTTGGCGGTGGCGCCGACTTACTCAAAGGTAGCGCCGACGTACTCAGAGGTAGCGCCAGCACCGACCTACCCAGCGGTAGCGCCAAGCTACCCAGCCGTGGCGCCGACCTACTTAGCGGTGGCGCCGTCCTACTTAAAGGTAGCGCCGACCTAATAAATGGTAGCGCCGACGTAATCAGAAGTAGCGCCGACCTACTCAGCGGTAGCGCCATCCTATTCAAAGGTAGCGCCAACCTACTTAAATGTAGCGCAGACCTACTAAAAGGTAGCGCCGTCGTACTCAGAGGTAGCGCCGACCTACTCAGCGGTAGCGCCGACTTACACAGCGTTAGTGCCGACCTACTCAGCGGTAGCGCCGACTTACTCAGCGTTAGCGCCGACCTACTCAAAGGTAGCGCCGACCTACTAAAAGGTAGCGCCGACATACTCAGCTGTAGCGCCGACCTACTCAGTGGTAGCGCACACCTACCCTGCGGTTGCGCCGACCTACCCAGCGGTAGCGCCGACTTACTCAGCGTTAGCGCCGATCTACTCAGCGGTAGCGCCGACCTACTTAGCGGTGGCGCTGACCTACTCAAAGGTAGCGCCGACCTACTTAGCGGTGGCGCCGACCTAATTAAAGGTAGCGCAGACCTACTCAAAGGTAGCGCAGACCTACTCAAAGGTAGCGCCGACGTACTCAGAGGTAGCGTCGACCTACTCAGCGGTAGCGCCGACCTACCCAGCGGTAGCGCCGACCTACTTAGCGGTGGCGACGACCTACTCAAAGGTAGCGCCGGCCTACCTAGCGGTAGCGCCGACCTAGTTGGCGGTGGCGCCGACTTACTCAAAGGTAGCGCCGACGTACTCAGAGGTAGCGCCAGCACCGACCTACCCAGCGGTAGCGCCAAGCTACCCAGCCGTGGCGCCGACCTACTTAGCGGTGGCGCCGTCCTACTTAAAGGTAGCGCCGACCTAATAAATGGTAGCGCCGACGTAATCAGAAGTAGCGCCGACCTACTCAGCGGTAGCGCCATCCTATTCAAAGGTAGCGCCAACCTACTTAAATGTAGCGCAGACCTACTAAAAGGTAGCGCCGTCGTACTCAGAGGTAGCGCCGACCTACTCAGCGGTAGCGCCGACTTACACAGCGTTAGTGCCGACCTACTCAGCGGTAGCGCCGACTTACTCAGCGTTAGCGCCGACCTACTCAAAGGTAGCGCCGACCTACTAAAAGGTAGCGCCGACATACTCAGCTGTAGCGCCGACCTACTCAGTGGTAGCGCACACCTACCCTGCGGTTGCGCCGACCTACCCAGCGGTAGCGCCGACTTACTAAGCGTTAGCGCCGATCTACTCAGCGGTAGCGCCGACCTACTTAGCGGTGGCGCTGACCTACTCAAAGGTAGCGCCGACCTACTTAGCGGTGGCGCCGATCTGCTCAAAGGTAGCGCAGACCTACTCAAAGGTAGCGCCGACCTACTCAGCGGTAGCGCCGACCTACCCAGCGGTAGCGCCGGCCTACCCAGCGGTAGCGCCGACCTACTTAGTAGTGGCGCCGACCTACTCAAAGGTAGCGCCGACCTACTTAAAGGTAGCGCCGACGTACTCAGAGGTAGCGCCGACCTAATCAGCGGTAGCGCCGACCCACCCAGCGGTAGCGCCGACCTACCCAGCGGTAGCGCCGACCTACCCGGCGGTAGCGACGACCTACTTAGCGGTGGCGCCTACCTACTCAAAGGTAGCGCCGGCCTACCCAGCGGTAGCGCCGACCTACTTAGCGGTGGCGCTGACCTACTCAAAGGTAGCGCCGACGTACTCAGAGGTAGCGCCGACCTACTCAGCGGTAGCGCCGACCTACCCAGCGTTAGCGCCGACCTACCCAGCGGTAGCGCCGACCTTCCCAGCGGTAGCGCCGATCTACTTAGCGGTGGCGCCGACCTACTCCAAGGTAGCGCCGACCTACTAAAAGGTAGCGCCGACGTACTCAGAGGTAGCACCGACCTTCTCAGCAGTAGCGCCGACTTACACAGCGTTAGCGTCGACCTACTCAGCGGTAGCGCCGACTTACTCAGCGTTTGCGCCGACCTACTCAGCGGTAGCGCCGACCTACTTAGCGGTGGCGCTGACCTACTCAAAGGTAGCGCCGACCTACTTAGCGGTGGCGCTGACCTACTCAAAGGTAGCGCAGACCTACTCAAAGGTAGCGCCGACGTACTCAGAGGTAGCGCCGACCTACTCAGCGGTAGCGCCGACCTACCCAGCGGTAGCGGCGACCTACCCAGCGGTAGCGCCGACCTACCCAGCGGTAGCGCCGACCTACTTAGCGGTGGCGCCGACTTACTCAAAGGTAGCGCCGAAGTACTCAGAGGTAGCGCCGACCTACTCAGCGGTAGCGCCGACCTACCCAGCGTTAGCGCCGACCTACCTAGCGGTAGCGCCGACCTACCCAGCGGTAGCGCCGACCTACCCAGCGGTAGCGCCGATCTTTTTAGCGGTGGCGCCGACCTACTCCAAGGTAGCGCCGACCTACTTAAAGGTAGCGCCGACGTACTCAGAGGTAGCGCCGACCTACTCAGCGGTAGCATCGACCAACCCAGCGGTAGCGCCGACCCACCCAGCGGCAGCACCGACCTACCCAGCGGTAGCGCCGACCTACCCAGCGGTAGCGCCGACCTACTTAGCGGTGGCGCCGACCTACTCAAAGGTAGCACCGGCCTACCCAGTGGTAGCGCCGACCTACTTAGCGGTGGCGCCGACTTACTCAAAGGTAGCGCCGAAGTACTCAGAGGTAGCGCCGACCTACTCAGCGGTAGCGCCGACCTACCCAGCGGTAGCGCCGATCTTTTTAGCGGTGGCGCCGACCTACTCCAAGGTAGCGCCGACCTACTAAAAGGTAGCGCAGATCTACTTAGTGGTGCCGCCGACCTACTCAAAGGTAGCGCCGACCTACTTAAAGGTAGCGCCGACGTACTCAGAGGTAGCGCCGACCTACTCAGCGGTAGCACCGACCAACCCAGCGGTAGCGCCGACCCACCCAGCGGCAGCACCGACCTACCCAGCGGTAGCGCCGACCTACCCAGCGGTAGCGCCGACCTACTTAGCGGTGGCGCCGTCCTACTCAAAGGTAGCGCCGACCTATTAAATGGTAGCGCCGACGTAATCAGAGGTAGCGCCGACCTACTCAGCGGTAGCGCCATCCTATTCAAAGGTAGCGCCAACCTACTTAAATGTAGCGCAGACCTACTAAAAGGTAGCGCCGTCGTACTCAGAGGTAGCGCCGACCTACTCAGCGGTAGCGCCGACGAACACAGCGTTAGCGCCGACCTACTCAGCGGTAGCGCCGACTTACTTAGCGTTAGCGCCGACCTACTCAAAGGTAGCGCCGACCTACTAAAAGGTAGCGCCGACGTACTCAGCTGTAGCGCCGACCTACTCAGTGGTAGCGCACACCTACCCAGCGGTTGCGCCGACCTACCCAGCGGTAGCGCCGACTTACTAAGCGTTAGCGACGACCTATCCAGCGGTAGTGCCGATTTACTCAGCGTTAGCGCCGATCTACTCAGCGGTAGCGCCAACCTACTTAGCGGTGGCGCTGACCTACTCAAAGGTAGCGCCGACCTACTTAGCGGTGGCGCCGATCTACTCAAAGGTAGCGCAGACCTACTCAAAGGTAGCGCCGACGTACTCAGAGGTAGCGCCGACCTACTCAGCGGTAGCGCCGACCTACCCAGCGGTAGCGCCGACCTACCCAGCGGTAGCGCCGGCGTACCCAGCGGTAGCGCCGACCTACTTAGTAGTAACGCCGACCTACTCAAAGGTAGCGCCGACCAACTTAAAGGTAGCGCCGACGTACTCAGAGGTAACGCCGACCTACTCAGCGGTAGCGCCGACCTACCCAGCGGTAGCGCCGACCTACTTAGCGGTGGCGCCTCTCTACTCAAAGGTAGCGCCGGCCTACCCAGCGGTAGCGCCGACCTACTTAGCGGTGGCGCCGACCTACTCAAAGGTAGCGCCGACGTACTCAGAAGTAGCGCCGACCTACTAAGCGGTAGCGCCGACCTACCCAGCGTTAGCGCCGACCTACCCAGCGGTAGCGCCGACCTTCCCAGCGGTAGTGCCGATCTACATAGCGGTGGCGCCGACCTACTCCAAGGTAGCGCCGACCTACTAAAAGGTAGCGCCGACGTACTCAGAGGTAGCGCCGACCTACTCAGCAGTAACGCCGACTTACACAGCGTTAGCGCCGACCTACTCAGCGGTAGCGCCGACTTACTCAGCGTTTGCGCCGACCTACTTAGCGGAGGCGCCGACCTACTTAAAGGTAGCGCCGACCTACTAAAAGGTAGCGCCGACGTACTCAGCTGTAGCGCCGACCTACTCAGAAGTAGCGCCCACCTACCCAGCTGTTGCGCCGACCTACCCAGCGGTAGCGCCGACTTACTAAGCGTTAACGCCGACCTATCCAGCGGTAGTGCCGACTTACTCAGCGTTAGCGCCGATCTACTCAGCGGTAGCGCCGACCTACTTAGCGGTGGCGCTGACCTACTCAAAGGTAGCGCCGACCTACTTAGCGGTGGCGCCGACCTACTCAAAGGTAGCGCAGACCTACTCAAAGGTAGCGCCGACGTACTCAGAGGTAGCGCCGACCTACTCAGCGGTAGCGCCGACCTACCCAGCGGTAGCGCCAACCTACTTAAATGTAGCGCAGACCTACTAAAAGGTAGCGCCGTCGTACTCAGAGGTAGCGCCGACCTACTCAGCGGTAGCGCCGACGAACACAACGTTAGCGCCGACCTACTCAGCGGTAGCGCCGACTTACTTAGCGTTAGCGCCGACCTACTCAAAGGTAGCGCCGACCTACTAAAAGGTAGCGCCGACGTACTCAGCTGTAGCGCCGACCTACTCAGTGGTAGCGCACACCTACCCAGCGGTTGCGCCGACCTACCCAGCGGTAGCGCCGACTTACTCAGCGTTAGCGCCGATCTACTCAGTGGTAGCGCCGACCTACTTAGCGGTGGCGCTGACCTACTCAAAGGTAGCGCAAACCTACTTAGCGGTGGCGCCGATCTGCTCAAAGGTAGCGCAGACCTACTCAAAGGTAGCGCCGACCTACTCAGCGGTAGCGCCGACCTACCCAGCGGTAGCGCCGGCCTACCCAGCGGTAGCGCCGACCTACTTAGTAGTGGCGCCGACCTACTCAAAGGTAGCGCCGACCTACTTAAAGGTAGCGCCGACGTACTCAGAGGTAGCGCCGACCTACTCAGCGGTAGCGCCGACCCACCCAGCGGTAGCGCCGACCTACCCAGCGGTAGCGCCGACCTACCCAGCGGTAGCGCCGACCTACCCAGCGGTAGCGCCGACTTACTCAGCGTTTGCGCCGACCTACTCAGCGGTAGCGCCGACCTACTTAGCGGTGGCGCTGACCTACTCAAAGGTAGCGCCGACCTACTTAGCGGTGGCGCCGACCTACTCAAAGGTAGCGCAGACCTACTCAAAGGTAGCGCCGACGTACTCAGAGGTAGCGCCGACCTACTCAGCGGTAGCGCCGACCTACCCAGCGGTAGCGGCGACCTACCCAGCGGTAGCGCCGACCTACCCAGCCGTAGCGCCGACCTACTTAGCGGTGGCGCCGACCTACTCAAAGTTAGCACCGGCCTACCCAGCGGTAGCGCCGACCTACTTAGCGGTGGCGCCGACTTACTCAAAGGTAGCGCCGAAGTACTCAGAGGTAGCGCCGACCTACTCAGCGGTAGCGCCGACCTACCCAGCGTTAGCGCCGACCTACCTAGCGGTAGCGCCGACCTACCCAGCGGTAGCGCCGACCTACCCAGCGGTAGCGCCGATCTTTTTAGCGGTGGCGCCGACCTACTCCAAGGTAGCGCTGACCTACTAAAAGGTAGCGCAGATCTACTTAGTGGTGCCGCCGACCTACTCAAAGGTAGCGCCGACCTACTTAAAGGTAGCGCCGACGTACTCAGAGGTAGCGCCGACCTACTCAGCGGTAGCACCGACCAACCCAGCGGTAGCGCCGACCCACCCAGCGGCAGCACCGACCTACCCAGCGGTAGCGCCGACCTACCCAGTGGTAGCGCCGACCTACTTAGCGGTGGCGCCGACTTACTCAAAGGTAGCGCCGAAGTACTCAGAGGTAGCGCCGACCTACTCAGCGGTAGCGCCGACCTACCCAGCGTTAGCGCCGACCTACCTAGCGGTAGCGCCGACCTACCCAGCGGTAGCGCCGATCTTTTTAGCGGTGGCGCCGACCTACTCCAAGGTAGCGCCGACCTACTAAAAGGTAGCGCAGATCTCATTAGTGGTGCCGCCGACCTACTTAAAGGTAGCGCCGACCTACTTAAAGGTAGCGCCGACGTACTCAGAGGTAGCGCCGACCTACTCAGCGGTAGCACCGACCAACCCAGCGGTAGCGCCGACCCACCCAGCGGCAGCACCGACCTACCCAGCGGTAGCGCCGACCTACCCAGCGGTAGCGCCGACCTACTTAGCGGTGGCGCCGTCCTACTCAAAGGTAGCGCCGACCTATTAAATGGTAGCGCCGACGTAATCAGAGGTAGCGCCGACCTACTCAGCGGTAGCGCCATCCTATTCAAAGGTAGCGCCAACCTACTTAAATGTAGCGCAGACCTACTAAAAGGTAGCGCCGTCGTACTCAGAGGTAGCGCCGACCTACTCAGCGGTAGCGCCGACGAACACAGCGTTAGCGCCGACCTACTCAGCGGTAGCGCCGACTTACTTAGCGTTAGCGCCGACCTACTCAAAGGTAGCGCCGACCTACTAAAAGGTAGCGCCGACGTACTCAGCTGTAGCGCCGACCTACTCAGTGGTAGCGCACACCTACCCAGCGGTTGCGCCGACCTACCCAGCGGTAGCGCCGACTTACTCAGCGTTAGCGCCGATCTACTCAGCGGTAGCGCAGACCTACTCAAAAGTAGCGCCGACGTACTCAGAGGTAGCGCCGACCTACTCAGCGGTAGCGCCGACCTACCCAGCGGTAGCGGCGACCTACCCAGCGGTAGCGCCGACCTACCCAGCGGTAGCGCCGACCTACTTAGCGGTGGCGCCGACTTACTCAAAGGTAGCGCCGACCTACTCAGCGGTAGCGCTGACCTACCCAGCGGTAGCGCCGGCCTACCCAGCGGTAGTGCCGACCTACTTAGTAGTGGCGCCGACCTACTCAAAGGTAGCGCCGACCTACTTAAAGGTAGCGCCGACGTACTCAGAGGTAGCGCCGACCTACTTAGCGGTAGCGCCGACCCACCCAGCGGTAGCGCCGACCTACCCAGCGGTAGCGCCGACCTACCCAGCGGTAGCGCCGACCTACCCAGCGGTAGCGCCGACTTACTCAGCGTTTGCGCCGACCTACTCAGCGGTAGCGCCGACCTACTTAGCGGTGGCGCTGACCTACTCAAAGGTAGCGCCGACCTACTTAGCGGTGGCGCCGACCTACTCAAAGGTAGCGCAGACCTACTCAAAGGTAGCGCCGACGTACTCAGAGGTAGCGCCGACCTACTCAGCGGTAGCGCCGACCTACCCAGCGGTAGCGGCGACCTACCCAGCGGTAGCGCCGACCTACCGAGCGGTAGCGCCGACCTACTTAGCGGTGGCGCCGACCTACTCAAAGGTAGCACCGGCCTACCCAGCGGTAGCGCCGACCTACTTAGCGGTGGCGCCGACTTACTCAAAGGTAGCGCCGAAGTACTCAGAGGTAGCGCCGACCTACTCAGCGGTAGCGCCGACCTACCCAGCGTTAGCGTTGACCTACCTAGCGGTAGCGCCGACCTACCCAGCGGTAGCGCCGATCTTTTTAGCGGTGGCGCCGACCTACTCCAAGGTAGCGCCGACCTACTAAAAGGTAGCGCAGATCTACTTAGTGGTGCCGCCGACCTACTCAAAGGTAGCGCCGACCTACTTAAAGGTAGCGCCGACGTACTCAGAGGTAGCGCCGACCTACTCAGTGGTAGCACCGACCAACCCAGCGGTAGCGCCGACCCACCCAGCGGCAGCACCGACCTACCCAGCGGTAGCGCCGACCTACCCAGCGGTAGCGCCGACCTACTTAGCGGTGGCGCCGTCCTACTCAAAGGTAGCGCCGACCTACCCAGCGGTAGCGCCGACGTAATCAGAGGTAGCGCCGACCTACTCAGAAGTAGCGCCATCCTATTCAAAGGTAGCGCCAACCTACTTAAATGTAGCGCAGACCTACTAAAATGTAGCGCCGTCGTACTCAGAGGTAGCGCCGACCTACTCAGCGGTAGCGCCGACGAACACAGCGTTAGCGCCGACCTACTCAGCGGTAGCGCCGACTTACTTAGCGTTAGCGCCGACCTACTCAAAGGTAGCGCCGACCTACTAAAAGGTAGCGCCGACGTACTCAGCTGTAGCGCCGACCTACTCAGTGGTAGCGCACACCTACCCAGCGGTTGCGCCGACCTACCCAGCGGTAGCGCCGACTTACTAAGCGTTAGCGACGACCTATCCAGCGGTAGTGCCGATTTACTCAGCGTTAGCGCCGATCAACTCAGCGGTAGCGCCGACCAACATAGCGGTGGCGCCGTCCTACTCAAAGGTAGCGCCGACCTATTAAATGGTAGCGCCGACGTAATCGGAGGTAGCGCCGACCTACTCAGCGGTAGCGCCATCCTATTCAAAGGTAGCGCCAACCTACTTAAATGTAGCGCAGACCTACTAAAAGGTAGCGCCGTCGTACTCAGAGGTAGCGCCGACCTACTCAGCGGTAGCGCCGACTTACTCAGCGGTAGCGCCGATCTACTCAGCGGTAGCGCCGACCTACTCAGCGGTAGCGCCGACCTACTTAGCGGTGGCGCTGACCTACTCAAAGGTAGCGCCGACCTACTTAGCGGTGGCGCCGACCTACTCAAAGGTGGCGCAGACCTACTCAAAGGTAGCGCCGACGTACTCAGAGGTAGCGCCGACCTACTCAGCGGTAGCGCCGACCTACCCAGCGGTTGCGCCGACCTACCCAGCGGTAGCGCCGGCCTACCCAGCGGTAGCGCCGACCTACTTAGTAGTGGCGCCGAACTACTCAAAGGTAGCGCCGACCTACTTAAAAGTAGCGCCGACGTACTAAGAGGTAGCGCCGACCTACTCAGCGGTAGCGCCGACCCACCCAGCGGTAGCGCCGACCTACCCAGCGGTAGCGCCGACCTACTTAGCGGTGGCGCCTACCTACTCAAAGGTAGCGCCGGCCTACCCGGCGGTAGCGCCGACCTACTTAGCGGTGGCGCCGACCTACTCAAAGGTAGCTTCGACGTACTCAGAGGTAGCGCTGACCTACTCAGCGGTAGCGCCGACCTACCCAGCGTTAGCGCCGACCTACCCAGCGGTAGCGCCGACCTTCCCAGCGGTAGCGCCGATCTACTTAGCGGTGGCGCCGACCTACTCCAAGGTAGCGCCGACCTACTAAAAGGTAGCGCCGACGTACTCAGAGGTAGCGCCGACCAACTCAGCTGTAGCGCCGACCTACCCAGCGGTAGCGCCGACCTACCCAGCGGTAGCGCCGACCTACCCAGCGTTTGCGTCGACCAACTTAGCGGTGGCGCCGACCTACTCAAAGGTAGCGCCGACCTAACCAGCGGTAGCGCCGACCTACCCAACGGTAGCGCCGACCTAGCCAGCGGTGGCACCGACCTACCCAGCGGTAGCGCCGACCTACTCAGCGGTAGCACCGACCAACCCAGCGGTAGCGCCGACCCACCCAGCGGCAGCGCCGACCTACCCAGCGGTAGCGCCGACCTACCCAGCGGTAGCGCCGACCTACTTAGCGGTGGCGCCGTCCTACTCAAAGGTAGCGCCGACCTATTAAATGGTAGCGCCGACGTAATCAGAGGTAGCGCCATCCTATTCAAAGGTAGCGCCAACCTACTTAAAGGTAGCGCAGACCTACTCAAAGGTAGCGCCGTCGTACTCAGAGGTAGCGCCGACCTACTCAGCGGTAGCGCCGACCTACCCAGCGGTAGCGCCAACCTACCCAGCGGTAGCGCCGGCCTACCCAGCGGTACCGCCGACCTACTTAGCAGTGGCGCCGGCCTACTCAAAGGTAGCGCCGACCTTCTCAAAGGTAGCGCTGACGTACTCAGAGGTAGCGCCGACCTACTCAGCGGTAGCGCCCACCTACCCAGCGGTTGCGCCTACCTACCTAGCGGAAGCGCTGACTAACTTAGCGTTGGCGCCGACCTACTCAAAAATAGCGCCGACCTACTCAAAGGTAGCGCAGACCTACTCAAAGGTAGCGCCGACGTACTCAGAGGTAGCGCCGACCTACTCAGCGGTAGCGCCGACCTACCCAGCGGTAGCGCCGACATACCCAGCCGTAGCGCCGGCCTACCCAGCGGTAGCGCCGACCTACTTAGCGGTGGCGCCGACCTACTCAAAGGTTGCGCCGACCTACTAAAAGGTAGCGCTGACGTACTCAGAGGTAGCGCCCACCTACCCAGCGGTTGAGCCGACCTACCCAGCGGTAGCGCCGACTTACTAAGCGTTAGCGCCGACCTACCCAGCGGTAGCGCCGACTTACTCAGCGTTAGCGCCGATCTACTCAGCGGTAGCGCCGACCTACCCAGCGGTAGCGCCGACATACCCGGCGGTAGCGCCGACCTACTTAGAGGTGGCGCCGACATACTCAGCGGTAGCGCCGACCTACTTAGCGGTAGCGCCGACCTACGCAAAGGAAGCGCCGGCCTACCCAGCGGTAGCGCCGACCTACTTAGTATTGGCGCCGACCTACTCAAAGGTAGCGCCGACCTACTTAAAGGTAGCGCCGACGTACTCAGAGGTAGCGCCGACCTACTCAGCGGTAGCGCCGACCCACCCAGCGGTAGCGCCGACCTTCCCAGCGGTAGCGTCGACCTACCCAGCGGTAGCGCCGACCTACTTAGCGGTGGCGCCTACCTACTCAAAGGTAGCGCCGGCCTACCCAGCGGTAGCGCCGACCTACTTAGCGGTGGCGCCGACCTACTCAAAGGTAGCGCCGACATACTCAGAGGTAGCTCCGACCTACTCAGCGGTAGCGCCGACCTACCCAGCGTTAGCGCCGACCTACCCAGCGAAAGCGCCGACCTTCCCAGCGGTAGCGCCGATCTACTTAGCGTTGCGCCGACCTACTCCAAGGTAGCGCCGACCTACTAAAAGGTAGCGCCGACGTACTCAGCTGTAGCGCCGACCTACTCAGTGGTAGCGCCCACCTACCCAGCTGTTGCGCCGACCTACCCAGTGGTAGCTCCGACTTACTCAGCGTTTGCGCCGACCTACTCAGCGGTATCGCCGACCTACTTAGCGGTGGCGCCAACCTACTCAAAGGTAGCGCCGACCTACTAAAAGGTAGCGCCGACGTACTCAGCTGTAGCGCCGACCTACTCAGTGGTAGCGCCCACCTACCCAGCTGTTGCGCCGACCTACCCAGTGGTAGCGCCGACTTACTAAGCGTTAACGCCGACCTATCCAGCGGTAGTGCCGACTTACTCAGCGTTAGCGCCGATCTACTCAGAGGTAGCGTCGACCTACTCAGCGGTAGCGCCGACTTACTCAGCGTTTGCGCCGACCTACTCAGCCGTAGCGCCGACCTTCTTAGCGGTGACGCCGACCTACTCAAAGGTAGCGCTGACCTACTAAAAGGTAGCGCCGACGTACTCAGCTGTAGCGCCGACCTACTCAGTGGTAGCGCCCACCTACCCAGCTGTTGCGCCGACCTACCCAGTGGTAGCGCCGACTTACTAAGCGTTAACGCCGACCTATCCAGCGGTAGTGCCGACTTACTCAGCGTTAGCGCCGATCTACTCAGCGGTAGCGCCGACCTACTTAGCGGTGGCGCTGACCTACTCAAAGGTAGCGCCGACCTACTTAGCGGTGGCGCCGACCTACTCAAAAGTAGCGCAGACCTACTCAAAGGTAGCGCCGACGTACTTAGCGGTGGCGCCGACTTACTCAAAGGTAGCGCCGAAGTACTCAGCCGTAGCACCGACCAACCCAGCGGTAGCGCCGACCCACTCAGCGGCAGCACCGACCTACCCAGCGGTAGCGCCGACCTACCCAGCGGTAGCGCCGATCTTTTTAAAGGTGGCGCCGACCTACTCCAAGGTAGCGCCGACCTACTAAAAGGTAGCGCAGATCTACTTAGTAGTGCCGCCGACCTACTCAAAGGTAGCGCCGACCTACTTAAAAGTAGCGCCGACGTACTCAGAGGTAGCGCCGACCTACTCAGCGGTAGCGCTGACCTACCCAGCGGTTGCGCCGACCTACCCAGCGGTAGCGCCGGCCTACCCAGCGGTAGCGCCGACCTACTTAGTAGT
Organism: Anisus vortex; assembly: GCA_949126835.1. Taxonomy (NCBI): domain Eukaryota; kingdom Metazoa; phylum Mollusca; class Gastropoda; family Planorbidae; genus Anisus; species Anisus vortex. The sequence continues at coordinate 36,109,432 of OX421506.1, read as the reverse complement.
GGCGCCGAACTACTCAAAGGTAGCGCCGACCTACTTAAAGGTAGCGCCGACGTACTAAGAGGTAGCGCCGACCTACTCAGCGGTAGCGCCGACCCAACCAGCGGTAGCGCCGACCTACCCAGCGGTAGCGCCGACCTACTTAGCGGTGGCGCCTACCTACTCAAAGGTAGCGCCGGCCTACCCGGCGGTAGCGCCGACCTACTTAGCGGTGGCGCCGACCTACTCAAAGGTAGCTTCGACGTACTCAGAGGTAGCGCTGACCTACTCAGCGGTAGCGCCGACCTACCCAGCGTTAGCGCCGACCTACCCAGCGGTAGCGCCGACCTTCCCAGCGGTAGCGCCGATCTACTTAGCGGTGGCGCCGACCTACTCCAAGGTAGCGCCGACCTACTAAAAGGTAGCGCCGACGTACTCAGAGGTAGCGCCGACCAACTCAGCTGTAGCGCCGACCTACCCAGCGGTAGCGCCGACCTACCCAGCGGTAGCGCCGACCTACCCAGCGTTTGCGTCGACCAACTTAGCGGTGGCGCCGACCTACTCAAAGGTAGCGCCGACCTAACCAGCGGTAGCGCCGACCTACCCAACGGTAGCGCCGACCTAGCCAGCGGTGGCACCGACCTACCCAGCGGTAGCGCCGACCTACTCAGCGGTAGCACCGACCAACCCAGCGGTAGCGCCGACCCACCCAGCGGCAGCGCCGACCTACCCAGCGGTAGCGCCGACCTACCCAGCGGTAGCGCCGACCTACTTAGCGGTGGCGCCGTCCTACTCAAAGGTAGCGCCGACCTATTAAATGGTAGCGCCGACGTAATCAGAGGTAGCGCCATCCTATTCAAAGGTAGCGCCAACCTACTTAAAGGTAGCGCAGACCTACTCAAAGGTAGCGCCGTCGTACTCAGAGGTAGCGCCGACCTACTCAGCGGTAGCGCCGGCCTACCCAGCGGTACCGCCGACCTACTTAGCAGTGGCGCCGGCCTACTCAAAGGTAGCGCCGACCTTCTCAAAGGTAGCGCTGACGTACTCAGAGGTAGCGCCGACCTACTCAGCGGTAGCGCCCACCTACCCAGCGGTTGCGCCTACCTACCTAGCGGAAGCGCTGACTAACTTAGCGTTGGCGCCGACCTACTCAAAAATAGCGCCGACCTACTCAAAGGTAGCGCAGACCTACTCAAAGGTAGCGCCGACGTACTCAGAGGTAGCGCCGACCTACTCAGCGGTAGCGCCGACCTACCCAGCGGTAGCGCCGACATACCCAGCCGTAGCGCCGGCCTACACAGCGGTAGCGCCGACCTACTTAGCGGTGGCGCCGACCTACTCAAAGGTTGCGCCGACCTACTAAAAGGTAGCGCTGACGTACTCAGAGGTAGCGCCCACCTACCCAGCGGTTGAGCCGACCTACCCAGCGGTAGCGCCGACTTACTAAGCGTTAGCGCCGACCTACCCAGCGGTAGCGCCGACTTACTCAGCGTTAGCGCCGATCTACTCAGCGGTAGCGCCGACCTACCCAGCGGTAGCGCCGACATACCCGGCGGTAGCGCCGACCTACTTAGAGGTGGCGCCGACATACTCAGCGGTAGCGCCGACCTACTTAGCGGTAGCGCCGACCTACGCAAAGGAAGCGCCGGCCTACCCAGCGGTAGCGCCGACCTACTTAGTATTGGCGCCGACCTACTCAAAGGTAGCGCCGACCTACTTAAAGGTAGCGCCGACGTACTCAGAGGTAGCGCCGACCTACTCAGCGGTAGCGCCGACCCACCCAGCGGTAGCGCCGACCTTCCCAGCGGTAGCGCCGACCTACCCAGCGGTAGCGCCGACCTACTTAGCGGTGGCGCCTACCTACTCAAAGGTAGCGCCGGCCTACCCAGCGGTAGCGCCGACCTACTTAGCGGTGGCGCCGACCTACTCAAAGGTAGCGCCGACATACTCAGAGGTAGCTCCGACCTACTCAGCGGTAGCGCCGACCTACCCAGCGTTAGCGCCGACCTACCCAGCGAAAGCGCCGACCTTCCCAGCGGTAGCGCCGATCTACTTAGCGTTGCGCCGACCTACTCCAAGGTAGCGCCGACCTACTAAAAGGTAGCGCCGACGTACTCAGCTGTAGCGCCGACCTACTCAGTGGTAGCGCCCACCTACCCAGCTGTTGCGCCGACCTACCCAGTGGTAGCTCCGACTTACTCAGCGTTTGCGCCGACCTACTCAGCGGTATCGCCGACCTACTTAGCGGTGGCGCCAACCTACTCAAAGGTAGCGCCGACCTACTAAAAGGTAGCGCCGACGTACTCAGCTGTAGCGCCGACCTACTCAGTGGTAGCGCCCACCTACCCAGCTGTTGCGCCGACCTACCCAGTGGTAGCGCCGACTTACTAAGCGTTAACGCCGACCTATCCAGCGGTAGTGCCGACTTACTCAGCGTTAGCGCCGATCTACTCAGAGGTAGCGTCGACCTACTCAGCGGTAGCGCCGACTTACTCAGCGTTTGCGCCGACCTACTCAGCCGTAGCGCCGACCTTCTTAGCGGTGACGCCGACCTACTCAAAGGTAGCGCTGACCTACTAAAAGGTAGCGCCGACGTACTCAGCTGTAGCGCCGACCTACTCAGTGGTAGCGCCCACCTACCCAGCTGTTGCGCCGACCTACCCAGTGGTAGCGCCGACTTACTAAGCGTTAACGCCGACCTATCCAGCGGTAGTGCCGACTTACTCAGCGTTAGCGCCGATCTACTCAGCGGTAGCGCCGACCTACTTAGCGGTGGCGCTGACCTACTCAAAGGTAGCGCCGACCTACTTAGCGGTGGCGCCGACCTACTCAAAAGTAGCGCAGACCTACTCAAAGGTAGCGCCGACGTACTTAGCGGTGGCGCCGACTTACTCAAAGGTAGCGCCGAAGTACTCAGCCGTAGCACCGACCAACCCAGCGGTAGCGCCGACCCACTCAGCGGCAGCACCGACCTACCCAGCGGTAGCGCCGACCTACCCAGCGGTAGCGCCGATCTTTTTAAAGGTGGCGCCGACCTACTCCAAGGTAGCGCCGACCTACTAAAAGGTAGCGCAGATCTACTTAGTAGTGCCGCCGACCTACTCAAAGGTAGCGCCGACCTACTTAAAAGTAGCGCCGACGTACTCAGAGGTAGCGCCGACCTACTCAGCCGTAGCACCGACCAACCCAGCGGTAGCGCCGACCCACCTAGCGGCAGCACCGACCTACCCAGCGGTAGCGCCGACCTACCCAGCGGTAGCGCCGACCTACTTAGCGGTGGCGCCGTCCTACTCAAAGTTAGCGCCGACCTATTAAATGGTAGCGCCGACGTAATCAGAGGTAGCGCCGACCTACTCAGCGGTAGCGCCATCCTATTCAAAGTTAGCGCCAACCTACTTAAATGTAGCGCAGACCTACTAAAAGGTAGCGCCGTCGTACTCAGAGGTAGCACCGACCTACTCAGCGGTAGCGCCGACTTACACAGCGTTAGCGCCGACCTACTCAGCGGTAGCGCCGACTTACTCAGCGTTAGCGCCGACCTACTCAAAGGTAGCGCCGACCTACTAAAAGGTAGCGCCGACGTACTCAGCTGTAGCGCCGACCTACTCAGTGGTGGCGCCGACATACTCAGCGGTAGCGCCGACCTACTTAGCGGTAGCGCCGACCTACGCAAAGGAAGCGCCGGCCTACCCAGCGGTAGCGCCGACCTACTTAGTATTGGCGCCGACCTACTCAAAGGTAGCGCCGACCTACTTAAAGGTAGCGCCGACGTACTCAGAGGTAGCGCCCACCTACCCAGCTGTTGCGCCGACCTACCCAGTGGTAGCGCCGACTTACTAAGCGTTAACGCCGACCTATCCAGCGGTAGTGCCGACTTACTCAGCGTTAGCGCCGATCTACTCAGCGGTAGCGCCGACCTACTTAGCGGTGGCGCTGACCTACTCAAAGGTAGCGCCGACCTACTTAGCGGTGGCGCCGACCTACTCAAAGGTAGCGCAGACCTACTCAAAGGTAGCGCCGACGTACTTAGCGGTGGCGCCGACTTACTCAAAGGTAGCGCCGAAGTACTCAGCCGTAGCACCGACCAACCCAGCGGTAGCGCCGACCCACTCAGCGGCAGCACCGACCTACCCAGCGGTAGCGCCGACCTACCCAGCGGTAGCGCCGATCTTTTTAAAGGTGGCGCCGACCTACTCCAAGGTAGCGCCGACCTACTAAAAGGTAGCGCAGATCTACTTAGTAGTGCCGCCGACCTACTCAAAGGTAGCGCCGACCTACTTAAAAGTAGCGCCGACGTACTCAGAGGTAGCGCCGACCTACTCAGCCGTAGCACCGACCAACCCAGCGGTAGCGCCGACCCACCTAGCGGCAGCACCGACCTACCCAGCGGTAGCGCCGACCTACCCAGCGGTAGCGCCGACCTACTTAGCGGTGGCGCCGTCCTACTCAAAGTTAGCGCCGACCTATTAAATGGTAGCGCCGACGTAATCAGAGGTAGCGCCGACCTACTCAGCGGTAGCGCCATCCTACTCAAAGTTAGCGCCGACCTATTAAATGGTAGCGCCGACGTAATCAGAGGTAGCGCCGATCTACTCAGCGGTAGCGCCGACCTACTTAGCGGTGGCGCTGACCTACTCAAAGGTAGCGCCGACCTACTTAGCGGTGGCGCCGACCTACTCAAAGGTAGCGCAGACCTACTCAAAGGTAGCGCCGACGTACTTAGCGGTGGCGCCGACTTACTCAAAGGTAGCGCCGAAGTACTCAGCCGTAGCACCGACCAACCCAGCGGTAGCGCCGACCCACTCAGCGGCAGCACCGACCTACCCAGCGGTAGCGCCGACCTACCCAGCGGTAGCGCCGATCTTTTTAAAGGTGGCGCCGACCTACTCCAAGGTAGCGCCGACCTACTAAAAGGTAGCGCAGATCTACTTAGTAGTGCCGCCGACCTACTCAAAGGTAGCGCCGACCTACTTAAAAGTAGCGCCGACGTACTCAGAGGTAGCGCCGACCTACTCAGCCGTAGCACCGACCAACCCAGCGGTAGCGCCGACCCACCTAGCGGCAGCACCGACCTACCCAGCGGTAGCGCCGACCTACCCAGCGGTAGCGCCGACCTACTTAGCGGTGGCGCCGTCCTACTCAAAGTTAGCGCCGACCTATTAAATGGTAGCGCCGACGTAATCAGAGGTAGCGCCGACCTACTCAGCGGTAGCGCCATCCTATTCAAAGTTAGCGCCAACCTACTTAAATGTAGCGCAGACCTACTAAAAGGTAGCGCCGTCGTACTCAGAGGTAGCGCCGACCTACTCAGCGGTAGCGCCGACTTACACAGCGTTAGCGCCGACCTACTCAGCGGTAGCGCCGACTTACTCAGCGTTTGCGCCGACCTACTCAAAGGTAGCGCCGACCTACTAAAAGGTAGCGCCGACGTACTCAGCTGTAGCGCCGACCTACTTAGCGGTGGCGCTGACCTACTCAAAGGTAGCGCCGACCTACTTAGCGGTGGCGCCGACCTACTCAAAGGTGGCGCAGACCTACTCAAAGGTAGCGCCGACGTACTCAGAGGTAGCGCCGACCTACTCAGCGGTAGCGCCGACCTACCCAGCGGTTGCGCCGACCTACCCAGCGGTAGCGCCGGCCTACCCAGCGGTAGCGCCGACCTACTTAGTAGTGGCGCCGAACTACTCAAAGGTAGCGCCGACCTACTTAAAGGTAGCGCCGACGTACTAAGAGGTAGCGCCGACCTACTCAGCGGTAGCGCCGACCCACCCAGCGGTAGCGCCGACCTACCCAGCGGTAGCGCCGACCTACTTAGCGGTGGCGCCTACCTACTCAAAGGTAGCGCCGGCCTACCCGGCGGTAGCGCCGACCTACTTAGCGGTGGCGCCGACCTACTCAAAGGTAGCTTCGACGTACTCAGAGGTAGCGCTGACCTACTCAGCGGTAGCGCCGACCTACCCAGCGTTAGCGCCGACCTACCCAGCGGTAGCGCCGACCTTCCCAGCGGTAGCGCCGATCTACTTAGCGGTGGCGCCGACCTACTCCAAGGTAGCGCCGACCTACTAAAAGGTAGCGCCGACGTACTCAGAGGTAGCGCCGACCAACTCAGCGGTAGCGCCGACCTACCCAGCGGTAGCGCCGACCTACCCAGCGGTAGCGCCGACCTACTTAGCGGTAGCGCCGACCTACGCAAAGGAAGCGCCGGCCTACCCAGCGGTAGCGCCGACCTACTTAGTATTGGCGCCGACCTACTCAAAGGTAGCGCCGACCTACTTAAAGGTAGCGCCGACGTACTCAGAGGTAGCGCCCACCTACCCAGCTGTTGCGCCTACCTACCCAGTGGTAGCGCCGACTTACTAAGCGTTAACGCCGACCTATCCAGCGGTAGTGCCGACTTACTCAGCGTTAGCGCCGATCTACTCAGCGGTAGCGCCGACCTACTTAGCGGTGGCGCTGACCTACTCAAAGGTAGCGCCGACCTACTTAGCGGTGGCGCCGACCTACTCAAAGGTAGCGCAGACCTACTCAAAGGTAGCGCCGACGTACTTAGCGGTGGCGCCGACTTACTCAAAGGTAGCGCCGAAGTACTCAGCCGTAGCACCGACCAACCCAGCGGTAGCGCCGACCCACTCAGCGGCAGCACCGACCTACCCAGCGGTAGCGCCGACCTACCCAGCGGTAGCGCCGATCTTTTTAAAGGTGGCGCCGACCTACTCCAAGGTAGCGCCGACCTACTAAAAGGTAGCGCAGATCTACTTAGTAGTGCCGCCGACCTACTCAAAGGTAGCGCCGACCTACTTAAAAGTAGCGCCGACGTACTCAGAGGTAGCGCCGACCTACTCAGCCGTAGCACCGACCAACCCAGCGGTAGCGCCGACCCACCTAGCGGCAGCACCGACCTACCCAGCGGTAGCGCCGACCTACCCAGCGGTAGCGCCGACCTACTTAGCGGTGGCGCCGTCCTACTCAAAGTTAGCGCCGACCTATTAAATGGTAGCGCCGACGTAATCAGAGGTAGCGCCGACCTACTCAGCGGTAGCGCCATCCTACTCAAAGTTAGCGCCGACCTATTAAATGGTAGCGCCGACGTAATCAGAGGTAGCGCCGATCTACTCAGCGGTAGCGCCGACCTACTTAGCGGTGGCGCTGACCTACTCAAAGGTAGCGCCGACCTACTTAGCGGTGGCGCCGACCTACTCAAAGGTAGCGCAGACCTACTCAAAGGTAGCGCCGACGTACTTAGCGGTGGCGCCGACTTACTCAAAGGTAGCGCCGAAGTACTCAGCCGTAGCACCGACCAACCCAGCGGTAGCGCCGACCCACTCAGCGGCAGCACCGACCTACCCAGCGGTAGCGCCGACCTACCCAGCGGTAGCGCCGATCTTTTTAAAGGTGGCGCCGACCTACTCCAAGGTAGCGCCGACCTACTAAAAGGTAGCGCAGATCTACTTAGTAGTGCCGCCGACCTACTCAAAGGTAGCGCCGACCTACTTAAAAGTAGCGCCGACGTACTCAGAGGTAGCGCCGACCTACTCAGCCGTAGCACCGACCAACCCAGCGGTAGCGCCGACCCACCTAGCGGCAGCACCGACCTACCCAGCGGTAGCGCCGACCTACCCAGCGGTAGCGCCGACCTACTTAGCGGTGGCGCCGTCCTACTCAAAGTTAGCGCCGACCTATTAAATGGTAGCGCCGACGTAATCAGAGGTAGCGCCGACCTACTCAGCGGTAGCGCCATCCTATTCAAAGTTAGCGCCAACCTACTTAAATGTAGCGCAGACCTACTAAAAGGTAGCGCCGTCGTACTCAGAGGTAGCGCCGACCTACTCAGCGGTAGCGCCGACTTACACAGCGTTAGCGCCGACCTACTCAGCGGTAGCGCCGACTTACTCAGCGTTTGCGCCGACCTACTCAAAGGTAGCGCCGACCTACTAAAAGGTAGCGCCGACGTACTCAGCTGTAGCGCCGACCTACTTAGCGGTGGCGCTGACCTACTCAAAGGTAGCGCCGACCTACTTAGCGGTGGCGCCGACCTACTCAAAGGTGGCGCAGACCTACTCAAAGGTAGCGCCGACGTACTCAGAGGTAGCGCCGACCTACTCAGCGGTAGCGCCGACCTACCCAGCGGTTGCGCCGACCTACCCAGCGGTAGCGCCGGCCTACCCAGCGGTAGCGCCGACCTACTTAGTAGTGGCGCCGAACTACTCAAAAGTAGCGCCGACCTACTTAAAGGTAGCGCCGACGTACTAAGAGGTAGCGCCGACATACTCAGCGGTAGCGCCGACCCACCCAGCGGTAGCGCCGACCTACCCAGCGGTAGCGCCGACCTACTTAGCGGTGGCGCCTACCTACTCAAAGGTAGCGCCGGCCTACCCGGCGGTAGCGCCGACCTACTTAGCGGTGGCGCCGACCTACTCAAAGGTAGCTTCGACGTACTCAGAGGTAGCGCTGACCTACTCAGCGGTAGCGCCGACCTACCCAGCGTTAGCGCCGACCTACCCAGCGGTAGCGCCGACCTTCCCAGCGGTAGCGCCGATCTACTTAGCGGTGGCGCCGACCTACTCCAAGGTAGCGCCGACCTACTAAAAGGTAGCGCCGACGTACTCAGAGGTAGCGCCGACCAACTCAGCGGTAGCGCCGACCTACCCAGCGGTAGCGCCGACCTACCCAGCGGTAGCGCCGACCTACCCAGCGTTTGCGTCGACCAACTTAGCGGTGGCGCCGACCTACTCAAAGGTAGCGCCGACCTAACCAGCGGTAGCGCCGACCTACCCAACGGTAGCGCCGACCTAGCCAGCGGTGGCACCGACCTACCCAGCGGTAGCGCCGACCTACTCAGCGGTAGCACCGACCAACCCAGCGGTAGCGCCGACCCACCCAGCGGCAGCGCCGACCTACCCAGCGGTAGCGCCGACCTACCCAGCGGTAGCGCCGACCTACTTAGCGGTGGCGCCGTCCTACTCAAAGGTAGCGCCGACCTATTAAATGGTAGCGCCGACGTAATCAGAGGTAGCGCCATCCTTTTCAAAGGTAGCGCCAACCTACTTAAAGGTAGCGCAGACCTACTCAAAGGTAGCGCCGTCGTACTCAGAGGTAGCGCCGACCTACTCAGCGGTAGCGCCGACCTACCCAGCGGTAGCGCCAACCTACCCAGCGGTAGCGCCGGCCTACCCAGCGGTAGCGCCGGCCTACCCAGCGGTACCGCCGACCTACTTAGCAGTGGCGCCGGCCTACTCAAAGGTAGCGCCGACCTTCTCAAAGGTAGCGCTGACGTACTCAGAGGTAGCGCCGACCTACTCAGCGGTAGCGCCCACCTACCCAGCGGTTGCGCCTACCTACCTAGCGGAAGCGCTGACTAACTTAGCGTTGGCGCCGACCTACTCAAAAATAGCGCCGACCTACTCAAAGGTAGCGCAGACCTACTCAAAGGTAGCGCCGACGTACTCAGAGGTAGCGCCGACCTACTCAGCGGTAGCGCCGACCTACCCAGCGGTAGCGCCGACATACCCAGCCGTAGCGCCGGCCTACCCAGCGGTAGCGCCGACCTACTTAGTGGTGGCGCCGACCTACTCAAAGGTTGCGCCGACCTACTAAAAGGTAGCGCTGACGTACTCAGAGGTAGCGCCCACCTACCCAGCGGTTGAGCCGACCTACCCAGCGGTAGCGCCGACTTACTAAGCGTTAGCGCCGACCTACCCAGCGGTAGCGCCGACTTACTCAGCGTTAGCGCCGATCTACTAAGCGGTAGCGCCGACCTACCCAGCGGTAGCGCCGACATACCCGGCGGTAGCGCCGACCTACTTAGAGGTGGCGCCGACATACTCAGCGGTAGCGCCGACCTACTTAGCGGTAGCGCCGACCTACGCAAAGGAAGCGCCGGCCTACCCAGCGGTAGCGCCGACCTACTTAGTATTGGCGCCGACCTACTCAAAGGTAGCGCCGACCTACTTAAAGGTAGCGCCGACGTACTCAGAGGTAGCGCCGACCTACTCAGCGGTAGCGCCGACCCACCCAGCGGTAGCGCCGACCTTCCCAGCGGTAGCGCCGACCTACCCAGCGGTAGCGCCGACCTACTTAGCGGTGGCGCCTACCTACTCAAAGGTAGCGCCGGCCTACCCAGCGGTAGCGCCGACCTACTTAGCGGTGGCGCCGACCTACTCAAAGGTAGCGCCGACATACTCAGAGGTAGCTCCGACCTACTCAGCGGTAGCGCCGACCTACCCAGCGTTAGCGCCGACCTACCCAGCGAAAGCGCCGACCTTCCCAGCGGTAGCGCCGATCTACTTAGCGTTGCGCCGACCTACTCCAAGGTAGCGCCGACCTACTAAAAGGTAGCGCCGACGTACTCAGAGGTAGCGCCGACCTATTCAGCAGTAGCGCCGACTTACACAGCGTTAGCGTCGACCTACTCAGCGGTAGCTCCGACTTACTCAGCGTTTGCGCCGACCTACTCAGCGGTATCGCCGACCTACTTAGCGGTGGCGCCAACCTACTCAAAGGTAGCGCCGACCTACTAAAAGGTAGCGCCGACGTACTCAGCTGTAGCGCCGACCTACTCAGTGGTAGCGCCCACCTACCCAGCTGTTGCGCCGACCTACCCAGTGGTAGCGCCGACTTACTAAGCGTTAACGCCGACCTATCCAGCGGTAGTGCCGACTTACTCAGCGTTAGCGCCGATCTACTCAGAGGTAGCGTCGACCTACTCAGCGGTAGCGCCGACTTACTCAGCGTTTGCGCCGACCTACTCAGCCGTAGCGCCGACCTTCTTAGCGGTGGCGCCGACCTACTAAAAGGTAGCGCCGACGTACTCAGCTGTAGCGCCGACCTACTCAGTGGTAGCGCCCACCTACACAGCTGTTGCGCCGACCTACCCAGTGGTAGCGCCGACTTACTAAGCGTTAACGCCGACCTATCCAGCGGTAGTGCCGACTTACTCAGCGTTAGCGCCGATCTACTCAGCGGTAGCGCCGACCTACTTAGCGGTGGCGCTGACCTACTCAAAGGTAGCGCCGACCTACTTAGCGGTGGCGCCGACCTACTCAAAGGTAGCGCAGACCTACTCAAAGGTAGCGCCGACGTACTTAGCGGTGGCGCCGACTTACTCAAAGGTAGCGCCGAAGTACTCAGCCGTAGCACCGACCAACCCAGCGGTAGCGCCGACCCACTCAGCGGCAGCACCGACCTACCCAGCGGTAGCGCCGACCTACTTAGCGGTAGCGCCGATCTTTTTAAACGTTGCGCCGACCTACTCCAAGGTAGCGCCGACCTACTAAAAGGTAGCGCAGATCTACTTAGTAGTGCCGCCGACCTAACCAAAGGTAGCGCCGACCTACTTAAAAGTAGCGCCGACGTACTCAGAGGTAGCGCCGACATACTCAGCCGTAGCACCGACCAACCCAGCGGTAGCGCCGACCCACCTAGCGGCAGCACCGACCTACCCAGCGGTAGCGCCGACCTACCCAGCGGTAGCGCCGACCTACTTAGCGGTGGCGCCGTCCTACTCAAAGTTAGCGCCGACCTATTAAATGGTAGCGCCGACGTAATCAGAGGTAGCGCCGACCTACTCAGCGGTAGCGCCATCCTATTCAAAGTTAGCGCCAACCTACTTAAATGTAGCGCAGACCTACTAAAAGGTAGCGCCGTCGTACTCAGAGGTAGCACCGACCTACTCAGCGGTAGCGCCGACTTACACAGCGTAAGCGCCGACCTACTCAGCGGTAGCGCCGACTTACTCAGCGTTAGCGCCGACCTACTCAAAGGTAGCGCCGACCTACTAAAAGGTAGCGCCGACGTACTCAGCTGTAGCGCCGACCTACTCAGTGGTAGCGCACACCTACCCAGCGGTTGCGCCGACCTACCTAGTGGTAGCGCCGACTTACTAAGCGTAAGCGCCGACCTATCCAGCGGTAGTTCCGACTTACTCAGCGTTAGCGCCGATCTACTCAGCGGTAGCGCCGACCTACTTAGCGGTGGCGCTGACCTACTCAAAGGTAGCGCCGACCTACTTAGCGGTGGCGCCGATCTACTCAAAGGTAGCGCCGACGTACTCAGAGGTAGCGCCGACCTACTCAGCGGTAGCGCCGACCTACCCAGCGGTAGCGCCGACCTACCCAGCGGTAGCGCCGACCTACCCAGCGGTAGCGCCGGCCTACATAGCGGTAGCGCCGACCTACTTAGTAGTGGCGCCGACCTACTCAAAGGTAGCGCCGACCTACTTAAAGGTAGCGCCGACGTACTCAGAGGTAGCGCCGACCTACTCAGCGGTAGCGCCGACCTACCCATCGGTAGCGCCGACCTACCCAGCGGTAGCGCCGACCTACCCAGCGGTAGAGCCGACCTACTTAGCGGTGGCGCCGACCTACTTAGCGGTGGCGCCGACCTACTCCAAGGTAGCACCGACCTACTAAAAGGTAGCGCCGACGTACTCAGAGGTAGCGCCGACCTACTCAGCAGTAGCGCCGACTTACACAGCGTTAGCGCCGACCTACTCAGCGGTAGCGCCGACTTACTCAGCGTTTGCGCCGACCTACTCAGCGGTAGCGCCGACCTACTTAGCGGTGGCGCCGACCTACCCAGCGTTAGCGCCGACCTACCCAGCGGTAGCTCCGACCTTCCCAGCGGTAGCGCCGATCTACTTAGCGGTGGCGCCGACCTACTCAAAGGTAGCGCCGACCTACTAAAAGGTAGCGCCGACGTACTCAGAGGTAATGCCGACCTACTCAGCAGTAGCGCCGACTTACACAGCGTTAGCGCCGACCTACTCAGCGGTAGCGCCGACTTACTCAGCGTTTGCGCCGACCTACTCAGCGGTAGCGCCGACCTACTTAGCGGTGGCACCGACCTACTCAAAGGTAGCGCCGACCTACTAAAAGGTAGCGCCGAAGTACTCAGCTGTAGCGCCGACCTACTCAGTGGTAGCGCCCACCTACCCAGCTGTTGCGCCGACCTACCCAGCGGTAGTGCCGACTTACTCAGCGTTAGCGCCGATCTACTCAGCGGTAGCGCCGACCTACTTAGCGGTGGCGCTGACCTACTCAAAGGTAGCGCCGACCTACTTAGCGGAGGCGCCGACCTACTTAAAGGTAGCGCAGACCTACTCAAAGGTAGCGCAGACCTACTCAAAGGTAGCGCCGACGTACTCAGAGATAGCGTCGACCTACTCAGCGGTAGCGCCGACCTACCCAGCGGTAACGCCGACCTACTTAGCGGTGGCGACGACCTACTCAAAGGTAGCGCCGGCCTACCTAGCGGTAGCGCCGACCTAGTTAGCGGTTGCGCCGATTTACTCAAAGGTAGCGCCGACGTACTCAGAGGTAGCGCCGACCTACTCAGCGGTAGCGCCGACCTACCCAGCGTTAACGCCGACCTACGCAGCGGTAGCGCCGACTTACTCAGCGTTTGCGCCGACCTACTCAGAGGTAGCGCCGACTTATTTAGCGGTGGCGCTGACCTACTCAAAGGTAGCGCCGACCTACTTAGCGGTGTCACCGACCTACTCAAAGGTAGCGCAGACCTACTCAAAGGTAGCGCCGACGTACTCAGAGGTAGCGCCGACCTACTCAGCGGTAGCGCCGACCTACCCAGCGGTAGCGACGACCTACCCAGCGGTAGCGCCGACCTACCCAGCGGTAGCGCCGACCTACTTAGCGGTGGCGCCGACCTACTCAAAGGTAGCGCCGACCTACCCAGTGTTAACGCTGACCTACCCAGCGGTAGCGCCGACCTACCCAGCGGTAGCGCCGATCTTCTTAGCGGTGGCGCCGACCTACTCCAAGGTAGCGCCGACCTACTAAAAGGTAGCGCAGATCTACTTAGTAGTGCCGCCGACCTACTCAAAGGTAGCGCCGACCTACTTAAAGGTAGCGCCGACGTCCTCAGAGGTAGCGCCGACCTACTCAGCGGTAGCACCGACCAACCCAGCGGTAGCGCCGACCCACCCAGCGGCAGCACCGACCTACCCAGGGGTAGCGCCGACCTACCCAGCGGTAGCGCCGACCTACTTAGCGGTGGCGCCGTCCTACTGAAAGGTAGCGCCGACCTATTAAATGGTAGCGCCGACGTAATCAGAGGTAGCGCCGACCTACTCAGCGGTAGCGCCATCCTATTCAAAGGTAGCGCCAACCTACTTAAATGTAGCGCAGACCTACTAAAAGGTAGCGCCGTCGTACTCAGAGGTAGTGCCGACCTACTCAGCGCTAGCGCCGACTTACACAGCGTTAGCGCCGACCTACTCAGCGGTAGCGCCGACTTACTCAGCGTTAGCGCCGACCTACTCAAAGGTAGCGCCGACCTACTAAAAGGTAGCGCTGACGTACTCAGCGGTTGCGCCGACCTACCCAGCGGTAGCGCCGACTTACTAAGCGTAAGCGCCGACCTATCCAGCGGTAGTGCCGACTTACTCAGCGTTAGCGCCGATCTACTCAGCGGTAGCGCCGACCTACTTAGCGGTGGCGCTGACCTACTCAAAGGTAGCGCCGACCTACGTAGCGGTGGCGCCGATCTGCTCAAAGGTAGCGCAGACCTACTCAAAGGTAGCGCCGACCTACTCAGCGGTAGCGCCCACCTACCCATCGGTAGCGCCGGCCTACCCAGCGGTAGCGCCGACCTACTTAGTAGTGGCGCCGACCTACTCAAAGGTAGCGCCGACCTACTTAAAGGTAGCGCCGACGTACTCAGAGGTAGCGCCGACCTACTCAGCGGTAGCGACGACCCACCCAGCGGTAGCGCCGACCTACCCAGCGGTAGCGCCGACCTACCCAGCGGTAGCGCCGACCTACTTAGCGGTGGCGCCTACCTACTTAATGAAGCGCCGGCCTACCCAGCGGTAGCGCCGACCTACTTAGCGGTGGCGCCGACCTACTCAAAGGTAGCGCCGACATACTCAGAGGTAGCGCCGACCTACTCAGCGGTAGCGCCGACCTACCCAGCGTTAGCGCCGACCTACCCAGCGGTAGCGCCGACCTTCCCAGCGGTAGCGCCGATCTACTTAGCGGTGGCGCCGACCTACTCCAAGGTAGAGCCGACCTACTAAAAGGTAGCGCCGACGTACTCAGAGGTAGCACCGACCTACTCAGCAGTAGCGCCGACTTACACAGCGTTAGCGCCGACCTACTCAGCGGTAGCGCCGACTTACTCAGCGTTTGCACCGACCTACTCAGCGGTAGCGCCGACCTACTTAGCGGTGGCGCTGACCTACTCAAAGGTGGCGCCGACCTACTTAGCGGTGGCGCCGACCTACTCAAAGGTAGCGCAGACCTACTCAAAGGTAGCGCCGACGTACTCAGAGGTAGCGCCGACCTACTCAGCGGTAGCGCCGACCTACCTAGCGGTAGCGGCGACCTACCCAGCGGTAGCGCCGACCTACCCAGCGGTAGCGCCGACCTACTTAGCGGTGGCGCCGACCTACTCAAAGGTAGCACCGGCCTACCCAGCGGTAGCGCCGACCTACTTAGCGGTGGCGCCGACTTACTCAAAGGTAGCGCCGAAGTACTCAGAGGTAGCGCCGACCTACTCAGCGGTAGCGCCGACCTACCCAGCGTTAGCGCCGACCTACCTAGCGGTAGCGCCGACCTACCCAGCGGTAGCGCCGACCTACTTAGCGGTGGCGCCGTCCTACTCAAAGGTAGCGCCGACCTATTAAATGGTAGCGCCGACGTAATCAGAGGTAGCGCCGACCTACTCAGCGGTAGCGCCATCCTATTCAAAGGTAGTGCCAACCTACTTAAATGTAGCGCAGACCTACTAAAAGGTAGCGCCGTCGTACTCAGAGGTAGCGCCGACCTACTCAGCGGTAGCGCCGACTTACTCAGCGTTAGCGCCGACCTACTCAAAGGTAGCGCCGACCTACTAAAAGGTAGCGCCGACCTACTCAGCGGTAGCGCCGACCTACCCAGCGGTAGCGGCGACCTACCCAGCGGTAGCGCCGACCTACCCAGCGGTAGCGCCGACCTACTTTGCGGTGGCGCCGACCTACTCAAAGGTAGCGCCGACCTACCCAGTGTTAACGCTGACCTACCCAGCGGTAGCGCCGACCTACCCAGCGGTAGCGCCGATCTTCTTAGCGGTGGCGCCGACCTACTCCAAGGTAGCGCCGACCTACTAAAAGGTAGCGCAGATCTACTTAGTAGTGCCGCCGACCTACTCAAAGGTAGCGCCGACCTACTTAAAGGTAGCGCCGACGTCCTCAGAGGTAGCGCCGATCTACTCAGCGGTAGCACCGACCAACCCAGCGGTAGCGCCGACCCACCCAGCGGCAGCACCGACCTACCCAGGGGTAGCGCCGACCTACCCAGCGGTAGCGCCGACCTACTTAGCGGTGGCGCCGTCCTACTGAAAGGTAGCGCCGACCTATTAAATGGTAGCGCCGACGTAATCAGAGGTAGCGCCGACCTACTCAGCGGTAGCGCCATCCTATTCAAAGGTAGCGCCAACCTACTTAAATGTAGCGCAGACCTACTAAAAGGTAGCGCCGTCGTACTCAGAGGTAGTGCCGACCTACTCAGCGCTAGCGCCGACTTACACAGCGTTAGCGCCGACCTACTCAGCGGTAGCGCCGACTTACTCAGCGTTAGCGCCGACCTACTCAAAGGTAGCGCCGACCTACTAAAAGGTAGCGCTGACGTACTCAGCGGTTGCGCCGACCTACCCAGCGGTAGCGCCGACTTACTAAGCGTAAGCGCCGACCTATCCAGCGGTAGTGCCGACTTACTCAGCGTTAGCGCCGATCTACTCAGCAGTAGCGCCGACCTACTTAGCGGTGGCGCTGACCTACTCAAAGGTAGCGCCGACCTACGTAGCGGTGGCGCCGATCTGCTCAAAGGTAGCGCAGACCTACTCAAAGGTAGCGCCGACCTACTCAGCGGTAGCGCCCACCTACCCATCGGTAGCGCCGGCCTACCCAGCGGTAGCGCCGACCTACTTAGTAGTGGCGCCGACCTACTCAAAGGTAGCGCCGACCTACTTAAAGGTAGCGCCGACGTACTCAGAGGTAGCGCCGACCTACTCAGCGGTAGCGACGACCCACCCAGCGGTAGCGCCGACCTACCCAGCGGTAGCGCCGACCTACCCAGCGGTAGCGCCGACCTACTTAGCGGTGGCGCCTACCTACTTAATGAAGCGCCGGCCTACCCAGCGGTAGCGCCGACCTACTTAGCGGTGGCGCCGACCTACTCAAAGATAGCGCCGACATACTCAGAGGTAGCGCCGACCTACTTAGCGGTAGCGCCGACCTACCCAGCGTTAGCGCCGACCTATCCAGCGGTAGCGCCGACCTTCCCAGCGGTAGCGCCGATCTACTTAGCGGTGGCGCCGACCTACTCCAAGGTAGAGCCGACCTACTAAAAGGTAGCGCCGACGTACTCAGAGGTAGCACCGACCTACTCAGCAGTAGCGCCGACTTACACAGCGTTAGCGCCGACCTACTCAGCGGTAGCGCCGACTTACTCAGCGTTTGCACCGACCTACTCAGCGGTAGCGCCGACCTACTTAGCGGTGGCGCTGACCTACTCAAAGGTGGCGCCGACCTACTTAGCGGTGGCGCCGACCTACTCAAAGGTAGCGCAGACCTACTCAAAGGTAGCGCCGACGTACTCAGAGGTAGCGCCGACCTACTCAGCGGTAGCGCCGACCTACCTAGCGGTAGCGGCGACCTACCCAGCGGTAGCGCCGACCTACCCAGCGGTAGCGCCGACCTACTTAGCGGTGGCGCCGACCTACTCAAAGGTAGCACCGGCCTACCCAGCGGTAGCGCCGACCTACTTAGCGGTGGCGCCGACTTACTCAAAGGTAGCGCCGAAGTACTCAGAGGTAGCGCCGACCTACTCAGCGGTAGCGCCGACCTACCCAGCGTTAGCGCCGACCTACCTAGCGGTAGCGCCGACCTACCCAGCGGTAGCGCCGACCTACTTAGCGGTGGCGCCGTCCTACTCAAAGGTAGCGCCGACCTATTAAATGGTAGCGCCGACGTAATCAGAGGTAGCGCCGACCTACTCAGCGGTAGCGCCATCCTATTCAAAGGTAGTGCCAACCTACTTAAATGTAGCGCAGACCTACTAAAAGGTAGCGCCGTCCTACTCAGCGGTAGCGCCGACTTACTCAGCGTTAGCGCCGACCTACTCAAAGGTAGCGCCGACCTACTAAAAGGTAGCGCCGACCTACTCAGCGGTAGCGCCGACCTACCCAGCGGTAGCGGCGACCTACCCAGCGGTAGCGCCGACCTACCCAGCGGTAGCGCAAACCTACTTAGCGGTGGCGCCGACCTACTCAAAGGTAGCGCCGACCTACCCAGCGCTAACGCCGACCTACCCAGCGGTAGCGCCGACCTACCCAGCGGTAGCGCCGATCTTCTTAGCGGTGGCGCCGACCTACTCCAAGGTAGCGCCGACCTACTAAAAGGTAGCGCAGATCTACTTAGTGGTGCCGCCGACCTACTCAAAGGTAGCGCCGACCTACTTAAAGGTAGCGCCGACGTCCTCAGAGGTAGCGCCGACCTACTCAGCGGTAGCACCGACCAACCCAGCGGTAGCGCCGACCCACCCAGCGGCAGCACCGACCTACCCAGCGGTAGCTCCGACCTACCCAGCGGTAGCGCCGACCTACTTAGCGGTGGCGCCGTCCTACTTAAAGGTAGCGCCGACCTATTAAATGGTAGCGCCGACGTAATCAGAGGTAGCGCCGACCTACTCAGCGGTAGCGCCATCCTATTCAAAGGTAGCGCC
The DNA here is from genome assembly GCA_949126835.1 of Anisus vortex. Lineage (NCBI taxonomy): Eukaryota > Metazoa > Mollusca > Gastropoda > Planorbidae > Anisus > Anisus vortex. Next base: position 36,090,740 of record OX421506.1, on the reverse strand, counting down.
AACCTACTTAAATGTAGCGCAGACCTACTAAAAGGTAGCGCCGTCGTACTTAGAGGTAGCGCCGACCTACTCAGCGGTAGCGCCGACTTACACAGCGTTAGCGCCGACCTACTCAGCGGTAGCGCCGACTTACTCAGCGTTAGCGCCGACCTACTCAAAGGTAGCGCCGACCTACTCAAAGGTAGCGCCGGCCTACCCAGCGGTAGCGCCGACCTACTTAGCGGTGGCGCCGACCTACTCAAAGGTAGCACCGACGTACTCAGAGGTAGCGCCGACGTACTCAGAGGTAGCGCCGACTTACTCAGCAGTAGCGCCGACTTACACAGCGTTAGCGACGACCTACTCAGCGGTAGCGCCGACTTACTCAGCGTTTGCGCCGACCTACTCAGCGGTAGCGCCGACCTACTTAGCGGTGGCGCCGACCTACTCAAAGGTAGCGCCGACCTACTAAAAGGTAGCGCCGACGTACTCAGCTGTAGCGCCGACCTACTCAGTGGTAGCGCCCACCTACCCAGCTGTTGCGCCGACCTACCCAGTGGTAGCGCCGACTTACTAAGCGTTAACGACGACCTATCCAGCGGTAGTGCCGACTTACTCAGCGTTAGCGCCGATCTACTCAGAGGTAGCGCCGACCTACTCAGCAGTAGCGCCGACTTACACAGCGTTAGCGACGACCTACTCAGCGGTAGCGCCGACTTACTCAGCGTTTGCGCCGACCTACTCAGCGGTAGCGCCGACCTACTTAGCGGTGGCGCCGACCTACTCAAAGGTAGCGCCGACCTACTAAAAGGTAGCGCCGACGTACTCAGCTGTAGCGCCGACCTACTCAGTGGTAGCGCCCACCTACCCAGCTGTTGCGCCGACCTACCCAGTGGTAGCGCCGACTTACTAAGCGTTAACGCCGACCTATCCAGCGGTAGTGCCGACTTACTCAGCGTTAGCGCCGATCTACTCAGCGGTAGCGCCGACCTACTTAGCGGTGGCGCTGACCTACTCAAAGGTAGCGCCGACCTACTTAGCGGTGGCGCCGACCTACTCAAAGGTAGCGCAGACCTACTCAAAGGTAGCGCCGACGTACTCAGAGGTAGCGCCGACCTACTCAGCGGTAGCGCCGACCTACCCAGCGGAAGCGCCGACCTACCCAGCGGTAGCGCCGACCTACCCAGCGGTAGCGACGACCTACTTAGCGGTGGCGCCGACCTACTCAAAGGTAGCACCGGCCTACCCAGCGGTAGCGCCGACCTACTTAGCGGTGGCGCCGACTTACTCAAAGGTAGCGCCGATCTACTCAGAGGTAGCGCCGATCTACTTAGCGGTGGCGCCGACCTACTCCAAGGTAGCGCCGACCTACTAAAAGGTAGCGCCGACGTACTCAGAGGTAGCGCCGACCTATTCAGCAGTAGCGCCGACTTACACAGCGTTAGCGCCGACCTACTCAGCGGTAGCGCCGACTTACTCAGCGTTTGCGCCGACCTACTCAGCGGTAGCGCCGATCTACTTAGCGGTGGCGCCGACATACTCAAAGGTAGCGCCGACCTACTAAAAGGAAGCGCCGACGTACTCAGCTGTAGCGCCGACCTCCTCAGTGGTAGCGCCCACCTACCCAGCTGTTGCGCCGACCTACCCAGCGGTAGCGCCGACTTACTAAGCGTTAACGCCGACCTATCCAGCGGTAGTGCAGACTTACTCAGCGTTAGCGCCGATCTACTCAGCGGTAGCGCCGACATACTTAGCGGTGGCGCTGACCTACTCAAAGGTAGCGCCGACCTACTTAGCGGTGGCGCCGACCTACTTAAAGGTAGCGCAGACCTACTCAAAGGTAGCGCAGACCTACTCAAAGGTAGCGCCGACGTACTCAGAGGTAGCGTCGACCTATTCAGCGGTAGCGCCGACCTACCCAGCGGTAGCGCCGACCTACTTAGCGGTGGCGACGACCTACTCAAAGGTAGCGCCGGCCTACCTAGCGGTAGCGCCGACCTAGTTAGCGGTGGCGCCGACTTACTCAAAGGTAGCGCCGACGTACTCAGAGGTAGCGCCGACCTACTCAGCGGTAGCGCCGACCTACCCAGCGTTAACGCCGACATACTCAGCGGTAGCGCCGACTTACTCAGCGTTTGCGCCGACCTACTCAGCGGTAGCGCCGACCTACTTAGCGGTGGTGCTGACCTACTCAAAGGTAGCGCCGACCTACTTAGCGGTGGCGCCGACCTACTCAAAGGTAGCGCAGACCTACTCAAAGGTAGCGCCGACGTACTCAGAGGTAGCTCCGACCTACTCAGCGGTAGCGCCGACCTACCCAGCGGTAGCGGCGACCTACCCAGCGGTAGCGCCGACCTACCCAGCGGTAGCGCCGACCTACTTAGCGGTGGCGCCGACCTACTCAAAGGTATCGCCGACCTACCCAGCGTTAACGCCGACCTACCCAGCGGTAGCGCCGACCTACCCAGCGGTAGCGCCGACCTACTTAGCGGTGGCGCTGACCTACCCAGCGGTAGCGACGACCTACTTAGCGGTGGCGCCGACCTACTCAAAGGTAGCACCGGCCTACCCAGCGGTAGCGCCGACCTACTTAGCGGTGGCGCCGACCTACTCCAAGGTTGCGCCGACCTACTAAAAGGTAGCGCCGACGTACTCAGAGGTAGCGCCGACCTACTCAGCAGTAGCGCCGACTTACACAGCGTTAGCGCCGACCTACTCAGCGGTAGCGCCGACTTACTCAGCGTTTGCGCCGACCTATTCAGCGGTAGCGCCGATCTACTTAGCGGTGGCGCCGACCTACTCAAAGGTAGCGCCGACCTACTAAAAGGAAGCGCCGACGTACTCAGCTGTAGCGCCGACCTACTCAGTGGTAGCGCCTACCTACCCAGCTGTTGCGCCGACCTACCCAGCGGTAGCGCCGACTTACTAAGCGTTAACGCCGACCTATCCAGCGGTAGTGCAGACTTACTCAGCGTTAGCGCCGATCTACTCAGCGGTAGCGCCGACATACTTAGCGGTGGCGCTGACCTACTCAAAGGTAGCGCCGACCTACTTAGCGGTGGCGCCGACCTACTTAAAGGTAGCGCAGACCTACTCAAAGGTAGCGCAGACCTACTCAAAGGTAGCGCCGACGTACTCAGAGGTAGCGTCGACCTACTCAGCGGTAGCGCCGACCTACCCAGCGGTAGCGCCGACCTACTTAGCGGTGGCGACGACCTACTCAAAGGTAGCGCCGGCCTACCTAGCGGTAGCGCCGACCTAGTTAGCGGTGGCGCCGACTTACTCAAAGGTAGCGCCGACGTACTTAGAGGTAGCGCCGACCTACTCAGCGGTAGCGCCGACCTACCCAGCGGTAGCGCCGACCTACTTAGCGGTGGCGCCGTCCTACTCAAAGTTAGCGCCGACCTATTAAATGGTAGCGCCGACGTAATCAGAGGTAGCGCCGACCTACTCAGCGGTAGCGCCATCCTATTCAAAGTTAGCGCCAACCTACTTAAATGTAGCGCAGACCTACTAAAAGGTAGCGCCGTCGTACTCAGAGGTAGCGCCGACCTACTCAGCGGTAGCGCCGACTTACACAGCGTTAGCGCCGACCTACTCAGCGGTAGCGCCGACTTACTCAGCGTTAGCGCCGACCTACTCAAAGGTAGCGCCGACCTACTAAAAGGTAGCGCCGACGTACTCAGCTGTAGCGCCGACCTACTCAGTGGTAGCGCACACCTACCCAGCGGTTGCGCCGACCTACCTAGTGGTAGCGCCGACTTACTAAGCGTAAGCGCCGACCTATCCAGCGGTAGTTCCGACTTACTCAGCGTTAGCGCCGATCTACTCAGCGGTAGCGCCGACCTACTTAGCGGTGGCGCTGACCTACTCAAAGGTAGCGCCGACCTACTTAGCGGTGGCGCCGATCTACTCAAAGGTAGCACCGACGTACTCAGAGGTAGCGCCGACCTACTCAGCGGTAGCGCCGACCTACCCAGCGGTAGCGCCGACCTACCCAGCGGTAGCGCCGACCTACCCAGCGGTAGCGCCGGCCTACCCAGCGGTAGCGCCGACCTACTTAGTAGTGGCGCCGACCTACTCAAAGGTAGCGCCGACCTACTTAAAGGTAGCGCTGACGTACACAGAGGTAGCGCCGACCTACTCAGCGGTAGCGCCGACCTACCCAGCGGTAGCGCCGACCTACCCAGCGGTAGCGCCGACCTACCCAGCGGTAGAGCGGACCTACTTAGCGGTGGCGCCGACCTACTTAGCGGTGGCGCCGACCTACTCCAAGGTAGCGCCGACCTACTAAAAGGTAGCGCCGACGTACTCAGAGGTAGCGCCGACCTACTCAGCAGTCGCGCCGACTTACACAGCGTTAGCGCCGACCTACTCAGCGGTAGCGCCGACTTACTCAGCGTTTGCGCCGACCTACTCAGCGGTAGCGCCGACCTACTTAGCGGTGGCGCCGACCTACCCAGCGTTAGCGCCGACCTACCCAGCGGTAGCTCCGACCTTCCCAGCGGTAGCGCCGATCTACTTAGCGGTGGCGCCGACCTACTCAAAGGTAGCGCCGACCTACTAAAAGGTAGCGCCGACGTACTCAGAGGTAATGCCGACCTACTCAGCAGTAGCGCCGACTTACACAGCGTTAGCGCCGACCTACTCAGCGGTAGCGCCGACTTACTCAGCGTTTGCGCCGACCTACTCAGCGGTAGTGCCGACCTACTTAGCGGTGGCGCCGACCTACTCAAAGGTAGCGCCGACCTACTAAAAGGTAGCGCCGAAGTACTCAGCTGTAGCGCCGACCTACTCAGTGGTAGCGCCCACCTACCCAGCTGTTGCGCCGACCTACCCAGCGGTAGTGCCGACTTACTCAGCGTTAGCGCCGATCTACTCAGCGGTAGCGCCGACCTACTTAGCGGTGGCGCTGACCTACTCAAAGGTAGCGCCGACCTACTTAGCGGAGGCGCCGACCTACTTAAAGGTAGCGCAGACCTACTCAAAGGTAGCGCAGACCTACTCAAAGTTAGCGCCGACGTACTCAGAGATAGCGTCGACCTACTCAGCGGTAGCGCCGACCTACCCAGCGGTAGCGCCGACCTACTTAGCGGTGGCGACGACCTACTCAAAGGTAGCGCCGGCCTACCTAGCGGTAGCGCCGACCTAGTTAGCGGTGGCGCCGATTTACTCAAAGGTAGCGCCGACGTACTCAGAGGTAGCGCCGACCTACTCAGCGGTAGCGCCGACCTACCCAGCGTTAACGCCGACCTACTCAGCGGTAGCGCCGACTTACTCAGCGTTTGCGCCGACCTACTCAGAGGTAGCGCCGACTTACTTAGCGGTGGCGCTGACCTACTCAAAGGTAGCGCCGACCTACTTAGCGGTGTCACCGACCTACTCAAAGGTAGCGCAGACCTACTCAAAGGTAGCGCCGACGTACTCAGAGGTAGCGCCGACCTACTCAGCGGTAGCGCCGACCTACCCAGCGGTAGCGACGACCTACCCAGCGGTAGCGCCGACCTACCCAGCGGTAGCGCCGACCTACTTAGCGGTGGCGCCGACCTACTCAAAGGTAGCGCCGACCTACCCAGTGTTAACGCTGACCTACCCAGCGGTAGCGCCGACCTACCCAGCGGTAGCGCCGATCTTCTTAGCGGTGGCGCCGACCTACTCCAAGGTAGCGCCGACCTACTAAAAGGTAGCGCAGATCTACTTAGTAGTGCCGCCGACCTACTCAAAGGTAGCGCCGACCTACTTAAAGGTAGCGCCGACGTCCTCAGAGGTAGCGCCGACCTACTCAGCGGTAGCACCGACCAACCCAGCGGTAGCGCCGACCCACCCAGCGGCAGCACCGACCTACCCAGGGGTAGCGCCGACCTACCCAGCGGTAGCGCCGACCTACTTAGCGGTGGCGCCGTCCTACTGAAAGGTAGCGCCGACCTATTAAATCGGAGCGCCGACGTAATCAGAGGTAGCGCCGACCTACTCAGCGGTAGCGCCATCCTATTCAAAGGTAGCGCCAACCTACTTAAATGTAGCGCAGACCTACTAAAAGGTAGCGCCGTCGTACTCAGAGGTAGCGCCGACCTACTCAGCGCTAGCGCCGACTTACACAGCGTTAGCGCCGACCTACTCAGCGATAGCGCCGACTTACTCAGCGTTAGCGCCGACCTACTCAAAGGTAGCGCCGACCTACTAAAAGGTAGCGCTGACGTACTCAGCGGTTGCGCCGACCTACCCAGCGGTAGCGCCGACTTACTAAGCGTAAGCGCCGACCTATCCAGCGGTAGTGCCGACTTACTCAGCGTTAGCGCCGATCTACTCAGCGGTAGCGCCGACCTACTTAGCGGTGGCGCTGACCTACTCAAAGGTAGCGCCGACCTACGTAGCGGTGGCGCCGATCTGCTCAAAGGTAGCGCAGACCTACTTAAAGGTAGCGCCGACCTACTCAGCGGTAGCGCCCACCTACCCATCGGTAGCGCCGGTCTACCCAGCGGTAGCGCCGACCTACTTAGTAGTGGCGCCGACCTACTCAAAGGTAGCGCCGACCTACTTAAAGGTAGCGCCGACGTACTCAGAGATAGCGCCGACCTACTCAGCGGTAGCGACGACCCACCCAGCGGTAGCGCCGACCTACCCAGCGGTAGCGCCGACCTACCCAGCGGTAGCGCCGACCTACTTAGCGGTGGCGCCTACCTACTTAATGAAGCGCCGGCCTACCCAGCGGTAGCGCCGACCTACTTAGCGGTGGCGCCGACCTACTCAAAGGTAGCGCCGACATACTCAGAGGTAGCGCCGACCTACTTAGCAGTGGCGCCGACCTACTCCAAGGTAGAGCCGACCTACTAAAAGGTAGCGCCGACGTACTCAGAGGTAGCACCGACCTACTCAGCAGTAGCGCCGACTTACACAGCGTTAGCGCCAACCTACTCAGCGGTAGCGCCGACTTACTCAGCGTTTGCACCGACCTACTCAGCGGTAGCGCTGACCTACTTAGCGGTGGCGCTGACCTACTCAAAGGTGGCGCCGACCTACTTAGCGGTGGCGCCGACCTACTCAAAGGTAGCGCAGACCTACTCAAAGGTAGCGCCGACGTACTCAGAGGTAGCGCCGACCTACTCAGCGGTAGCGCCGACCTACCTAGCGGTAGCGGCGACCTACCCAGCGGTAGCGCCGACCTACCCAGCGGTAGCGCCGACCTACTTAGCGGTGGCACCGACCTACTCAAAGGTAGCACCGGCCTACCCAGCGGTAGCGCCGACCTACTTAGCGGTGGCGCCGACTTACTCAAAGGTAGCGCCGAAGTACTCAGAGGTAGCGCCGACCTACTCAGCGGTAGCGCCGACCTACCCAGCGTTAGCGCCGACCTACCTAGCGGTAGCGCCGACCTACCCAGCGGTAGCGCCGACCTACTTAGCGGTGGCGCCGTCCTACTCAAAGGTAGCGCCGACCTATTAAATGGTAGCGCCGACGTAATCAGAGGTAGCGCCGACCTACTCAGCGGTAGCGCCATCCTATTCAAAGGTAGTGCCAACCTACTTAAATGTAGCGCAGACCTACTAAAAGGTAGCGCCGTCGTACTCAGAGGTAGCGCCGACCTACTCAGCGGTAGCGCCGACTTACTCAGCGTTAGCGCCGACCTACTCAAAGGTAGCGCCGACCTACTAAAAGGTAGCGCCGACCTACTCAGCGGTAGCGCCGACCTACCCAGCGGTAGCGGCGACCTACCCAGCGGTAGCGCCGACCTACCCAGCGGTAGCGCAAACCTACTTAGCGGTGGCGCCGACCTACTCAAAGGTAGCGCCGACCTACCCAGCGCTAACGCCGACCTACCCAGCGGTAGCGCCGACCTACCCAGCGGTAGCGCCGATCTTCTTAGCGGTGGCGCCGACCTACTCCAAGGTAGCGCCGACCTACTAAAAGGTAGCGCAGATCTACTTAGTGGTGCCGCCGACCTACTCAAAGGTAGCGCCGACCTACTTAAAGGTAGCGCCGACGTCCTCAGAGGTAGCGCCGACCTACTCAGCGGTAGCACCGACCAACCCAGCGGTAGCGCCGACCCACCCAGCGGCAGCACCGACCTACCCAGCGGTAGCTCCGACCTACCCAGCGGTAGCGCCGACCTACTTAGCGGTGGCGCCGTCCTACTTAAAGGTAGCGCCGACCTATTAAATGTTAGCGCCGACGTAATCAGAGGTAGAAACGACCTACTCAGCGGTAGCGCCATCCTATTCAAAGGTAGCGCCAACCTACTTAAATGTAGCGCAGACCTACTAAAAGGTAGCGCCGTCGTACTTAGAGGTAGCGCCGACCTACTCAGCGGTAGCGCCGACTTACACAGCGTTAGCGCCGACCTACTCAGCGGTAGCGCCGACTTACTCAGCGTTAGCGCCGACCTACTCAAATTTAGCGCCGACCTACTCAAAGGTAGCGCCGGCCTACCCAGCGGTAGCGCCGACCTACTTAGCGGTGGCGCCGACCTACTCAAAGGTAGCGCCGACGTACTCAGAGGTAGCGCCGACGTACTCAGAGGTAGCGCCGACTTACTCAGCAGTAGCGCCGACTTACACAGCGTTAGCGACGACCTACACAGCGTTAGCGCCGACCTACTCAGCGGTAGCGCCAACTTACTCAGCGTTTGCGCCGACCTACTTAGCGGAGGCGCCGACCTACTCAAAGGTAGCGCCGACCTACTAAAAGGTAGCGCCGACGTACTCAGCTGTAGCGCCGACCTACTCAGTGGTAGCGCCCACCTACCCAGCTGTTGCGCCGACCTACCCAGCGGTAGCGCCGACTTACTAAGCGTTAACGCCGACCTATCCAGCGGTAGTGCCGACTTACTCAGCGTTAGCGCCGATCTACTCAGCCGTAGCGCCGACCTACTTAGCGGTGGCGCTGACCTACTCAAAGGTAGCGCCGACCTACTTAGCGGTGGCGCCGACCTACTCAAAGGTAGCGCAGACCTACTCAAAGGTAGCGCCGACGTACTCAGAGGTAGCGCCGACCTACTCAGCGGTAGCGCCGACCTACCCAGCGGTAGCGCCGACCTACCCAGCGGTAGCGCCGGCCTACCCAGCGGTAGCGCCGACCTACTTAGTAGTGGCGCCGACCAACTCAAAGGTAGCGCCGACCTACTTAAAGGTAGCGCCGATGTACTCAGAGGTAGCGCCGACCTACTCAGCGGTAGCGCCGACCCACCCAGCGGTAGCGCCGACCTACCCAGCGGTAGCGCCGACCTACCCTGCGGTAGCGCCGATCTACTTAGCGGTGGCGCCTACCTACTCAAAGGTAGCGCCGGCCTACCCAGCGGTAGCGCCGACCTACTTAGCGGTGGCGCCGACCTACTCAAAGGTAGCGCCGACGTACTAAGAGGTAGCGCCGACCTACTCAGCGGTAGCGCCGACCTACCCAGCGTTAGCGCCGACCTACCCAGCGGTAGCGCCGACCTTCCCAGCGGTAGCGCCGACCTACTCAGCGGTAGCGCCGACTTACTCAGCGTTTGCGCCCACCTGCTCAGCGTTAGCGCCGACCTACTTAGTGGTAGCGCCCACCTACCCAGCTGTTGCGCCGACCTACCCAGCGGTAGCGCCGACTTACTAAGCAGTAACGCCGACCTATCCAGCGGTAGTGCCTACTTACTCAGCGTTAGCACCGATCTACTCAGCGGTAGCGCCGACCTACTTAGCGGTGGCGCTGACCTACTCAAAGGTAGCGCCGACCTACTTAGCGGTGGCGCCGACCTACTCAAAGGTAGCGCCGACCTACTTAAAGGTAGCGCCGACGTACTCAGAGGTAGCGCCGACCTACTCAGCGGTAACGCCGACCAACCCAGCGGTAGCGCCGACCCACCCAGCGGCAGCACCGACCTACCCAGCGGTAGCGCCGACCTACCCAGCGGTAGCGCCGACCTACTTAGCGGTGGCGCCGTCCTACTCAAAGGTAGCGCCGACCTATTAAATGGTAGCGCCGACGTAATCGGAGGTAGCGCCGACCTACTCAGCGGTAGCGCCATCCTATTCAAAGGTAGCGCCAACCTACTTAAATGTAGCGCAGACCTACTAAAAGGTAGCGCCGTCGTACTCAGCGTTAGCGCCGACCTACTCAGCGGTAGCGCCGACTTACTCAGCGTTAGCGCCGACCTACTCAAAGGTAGCGCCGACCTACTAAAAGGTAGCGCCGACGTACTCAGCTGTAGCGCCGACCTACTCAGTTGTAGCGCACACCTACCCAGCGGTTGCGCCGACCTACCCAGCGGTAGCGCCGATTTACTAAGCGTAAGCGCCGACCTATCCAGCGGTAGTGCCGACTTACTCAGCGTTAGCGCCGATCTAGTCAGCGGTAGCCCCGACCTACTTAGCGGTGGCGCTGACCTACTCAAAGGTAGCGCCGACCTACTTAGCGGTGGCGCCGATCTGCTCAAAGGTAGCGCAGACCTACTCAAAGGTAGCGCCGACCTACTCAGCGGTAGCGCCGACCTACCCATCGGTAGCGCCGGCCTACCCAGCGGTAGCGCCGACCTACTTAGCGGTGGCGCCGACCTACTCAAAGGTAGCGCCGACCTACTAAAAGGTAGCGCCGACCTACTCAGCGGTAGCGGCGACCTACCCAGCGGTTGCGCCGACCTACCCAGCGGTAGCGCCGATTTACTAAGCGTAAGCGCCGACCTATCCAGCGGTAGTGCCGACTTACTCAGCGTTAGCGCCGATCTAGTCAGCGGTAGCCCCGACCTACTTAGCGGTGGCGCTGACCTACTCAAAGGTAGCGCCGACCTACTTAGCGGTGGCGCCGATCTGCTCAAAGGTAGCGCAGACCTACTCAAAGGTAGCGCCGACCTACTCAGCGGTAGCGCCGACCTACCCATCGGTAGCGCCGGCCTACCCAGCGGTAGCGCCGACCTACTTAGCGGTGGCGCCGACCTACTCAAAGGTAGCGCCGACCTACTAAAAGGTAGCGCCGACCTACTCAGCGGTAGCGGCGACCTACCCAGCGGTAGAGCCGACCTACCCAGCGGTAGCTCCGACCACGTCAGCGGTAGCGCCGACCTACCCAGCGGTAGCGAGGTCCTACTCAGCGGTAGAGCCGACCTAGTTAGCGGTGGCACCAACCTACTCAAAGGAAGCGCCGACATACTAAAAGGTAGCGCCGACATACTTAGCGGTAGCGCCGACCTACTCAGCGGTAGCGCCGACCTACCCAGCGGTAGCGTCGAAATACCCAGCGGTAGCGCCGACCTACTTAGCGGTGGCGCTGACCTACCCAGCGGTAGCGTCGACCTACCCAGCGGTAGCGCCGACCTACCCGGCGGAAGCGCCGACCTACCCAGCGGTAGCGCCGACCTATTCAAAGGTAGCGCCGACCTACTAAAAGGTAGCGACGACGTACTCAGAGGTAGCGCCGACCTACTAAGCGGTAGCGCCGACCTACTTAGCGGTAGTGCCAACCTACTTTGCGGTGGCGCCGACCTACTCAAAGGTAGCGCCGACCTACTAAATGGTAGCGCCGACGTACTCAGCTGTAGCGCCGACCTACTCAGCGGTAGCGCCGACCTACCCAGCGGTAGCGCCGACCTACCCAGCTGTAGCGCCGACCTACCCAGCTGTAGCGCCGTCCTACCCGGCGGAAGCGCCGACCTACCCAGCGGTAGCGCCGACCTATTTAAAGGTAGCGCCGACCTACTAAAAGGTAGCGACGACGTACTCAGAGGTAGCGTCGACCTACCCAGCGATAGCGCCGACCTACCCAGCGGTAGCGCCCACCTACCCAGTGGTAGCGCCGACCTACTTAGCGGTGGCGCCGACCTACTTAAAGGTAGCGCCGACCTACTAAAAGGTAGCGCCGACGTACACAGAGGTAGCGCCGACCTACCCAGCGGTATCGACGACCTACTTAGCGGTGGCGCTGACCTACCCAGCGGTAGCGACGACCTACTTAGCGGTGGCGCCGACCTACCAAGCGGTAGCGCCGAACTACCCAGCGGTAGCGCCGACCTACTTAGCGGTGGCGCTGACCTACCCAGCGGTAGCGCCGACCTACTTAGCGGTGGCGCCGACCTACTCAAAGGTAGCGCCGACCTACTAAAAGGTAGCGCCAACGTACTCAAAGGTAGCGCCAACCTACTAAAAGGTAGTGCCGACGTACTTAGAGGTAGCGCCGACCAAGTCAGCGGTAGCGCCGACCTACCCAGCGGTAGCGCCGTCCTACTCAGCGGTAGAGCCGACCTAGTTAGCGATGGCACTGACATACTCAAAGGAAGCGCCGACCTACTAAAAGGTAGCGCCGACCTACCTAGCGGTGGCGCCGACCTACTCAAAGGTAGCGCCGACCTACTAAAAGGCAGCGCCGACGTACTCATCTGTAGCGCCAACCTACTTAGCGGTAGAGCCGACCAACCCAGCGGTAGCGCCGACCTACCCAGCGGTAGCGCTGAACTACCCGGCGGTAGCGCCGACCTACCCAGCGGTAGCGCGGACAAACCCAGCGGTAACGCCGACCTACCAGGCTGTAGCGCCAACCTACCCGGCGGTTGCGCCGACCTACTCAGAGGAAGCGCCGACCTACTCAGCGGTAGCGCCGACCTATTCAAAGGTAGCGCCGACCTACTAAAAGGTAGCGACGACGTACTCAGAGGTAGCGTCGACCTACCCAGCGATAGCGCCGACCTACCCAGCGGTAGCACCCACCTACCCAGTGGTAGCACCGACCTACTTAGCGGTGGCGCCGACCTACTTAAAGGTAGCGCCGACCTACTAAAAGGTAGCGCCGACGTACTCAGAGGTAGCGCCGACCTACCCAGCGGTAGCGCCGACCTACCCAGCGGTAGCGCCGACCTACTCAGCGGAAGCGCCGACCTACTCAGCGGTAGCGCCGACCTACCCAGCGGTATCGCCGACCTACTTAGCGGTGGCGCTGACCTACCCAGCGGTAGCGACGACCTACTTAGCGGTGGCGCCGACCTACCAAGCGGTAGCGCCGAACTACCCAGCGGTAGCGCCGACCTACTTAGCGGTGGCGCTGACCTACCCAGCGGTAGCGCCGACCTACTTAGCGGTGGCGCCGACCTACTCAAAGGTAGCGCCGACCTACTAAAAGGTAGCGCCAACGTACTCAAAGGTAGCGCCAACCTACTAAAAGGTAGTGCCGACGTACTCAGCGGTAGCGCCGACCTATTCAAAGGTAGCGCCGACCTACTAAAAGGTAGCGACGACGTACTCAGAGGTAGCGTCGACCTACCCAGCGATAGCGCCGACCTACCCAGCGGTAGCGCCCACCTACCCAGTGGTAGCGCCGACCTATTCAAAGGTAGCACCGACCTACTAAAAGGTAGCGACGACGTACTCAGAGGTAGCGTCGACCTACCCAGCGATAGCGCCGACCTACCCAGCGGTAGCGCCCACCTACCCAGTGGTAGCGCCGACCTACTTAGCGGTGGCGCCGACCTACTTAAAGGTAGCGCCGACCTACTAAAAGGTAGCGCCGACCTACTCAGCGGTAGCGCCGACCTACCCAGCGGTAGCGCCGACCTACCCAGCTGTAGCGCCGACCTACCCAGCTGTAGCGCCGACCTATCCGGCGGAAGCGCCGACCTACCCAGCGGTAGCGCCGACCTATTCAAAGGTAGCGCCGACCTACTAAAAAGTAGCGACGACGTACTCAGAGGTAGCGTCGACCTACCCAGCGATAGCGCCGACCTACCCAGCGGTAGCGCCCACCTACCCAGTGGTAGCGCCGACCTTCTTAGCGGTGGCGCCGACCTACTTAAAGGTAGCGCCGACCTACTAAAAGGTAGCGCCGACGTACTCAGAGGTAGCGCCGACCTACCCAGCGGTAGCGCCGACCTACCCAGCGGTAGCGCCGACCTACTCAGCGGAAGCGCCGACCTACTCAGCGGTAGCGCCGACCTACCCAGCGGTATCGCCGACCTACTTAGCGGTGGCGCTGACCTACCCAGCGGTAGCGACGACCTACTTAGCGGTGGCGCCGACCTACCAAGCGGTAGCGCCGAACTACCCAGCGGTAGCGCCGACCTACTTAGCGGTGGCGCTGACCTACCCAGCGGTAGCGCCGACCTACTTAGCGGTGGCGCCGACCTACTCAAAGGTAGCGCCGACCTACTAAAAGGTAGCGCCAACGTACTCAAAGGTAGCGCCAACCTACTAAAAGGTAGTGCCGACGTACTTAGAGGTAGCGCCGACCAAGTCAGCGGTAGCGCCGACCTACCCAGCGGTAGCGCCGTCCTACTCCGCGGTAGAGCCGACCTAGTTAGCGATGGCACTGACATACTCAAAGGAAGCGCCGACCTACTAAAAGGTAGCGCCGACCTACTTAGCGGTGGCGCCGACCTACTCAAAGGTAGCGCCGACCTACTAAAAGGCAGCGCCGACGTACTCATCTGTAGCGCCAACCTACTTAGCGGTAGAGCCGACCAACCCAGCGGTAGCGCCGACCTACCCAGCGGTAGCGCTGAACTACCCGGCGGTAGTGCCAACCTACCCGTCGGTAGCGCCGACCTACTCAGCGGTAGCGCCGACTTACGCAGCAGTAGCGCCGACCTACCCAGCGGTAGCGCCGACTTACTCAGCAGTAGCGCCGACCTACCCGGCGGTAGCGACGACCTACTAAAAGGTAGCTCCGACGTACTCAGCTGTAATGCCGACCTACTCAGCGGTAGCGCCCACCTACCCAACGTTAGCGCCGACCTACCCAGCGGTAGCGCGGACAAACCCAGCGGTAACGCCGACCTACCAGGCTGTAGCGCCAACCTACCCGGCGGTTGCGCCGACCTACTCAGCGGTAGCGCCGACTTATTCAGCGTTAACGCCGACCTACTCAGCGGTAGCGCCTACCTACTCAGCGGTAGCGCCGACCTACTCAAAGGTAGCGCCGACCTACTCAAAGGTAGTGCCGACCTTCTCAAAGGTAGCGCCGACGTACTCAGAGGAAGCGCCGACCTACTCAGCGGTAGCGCCGACCTACCCAGCGGTAGCGCCGACCTACCTAGCGGTATCGCCGACCTACCCAGCGGTAGCGCCGACCTACCCCGCGGTAGCGCCGACCTACTTAGCGGTGGCGCCAACCTACTCAAAGGTAGCGCCGACCTACTAAAAGGTAGCGCCGACGTACTCACAGGTAGCGCCGACCTACCCAGTGGTTGCGCCGACCTACTCAAAGGTAGCGCCGACCTACTAAAAGGCAGCGCCGACGTACTAAGCTGTAGCCCTGACCTACTTAGCGGTAGCGCCGACCTACCCAGCGGTAGTGCTGACCTACCCAGCGGTAGCGCCGACCTACCCGGCGGTAGCGCCGACCTACCCAGCGTCAGCGCCGACCTACCCAGCGGTAGTGCCGACCTACTTAGCGGTAGCGCCGACCTACTAAACGGTAGCGCCGACCTACTAAAAGGTAGCGCCGACGTATTTAGAGGTAGTGCCGACCTACCCGGCGGTAGCGCCGACATACTCAGCGTTATCGCCGACCTACTCAGCGGTAGCGCCGACCTACCCAGCGGTAGCGTCGACCTACCCAGCGGTAGCGCCGACCTATTTAGCGGTGGCGCCGACCTACTCAAAGGTAGCGCCGACCTACTAAAAGGTAGCGCCGACGTACTCAGAGGTAGCGCCTAACCCTCAGCGGTAGCGCCGACCTACTCAAAGGTAGTGCCGACGTACTCAGAGGTAGCGCCGACCTACTCAGCGGTAGCGCCGACCTACTCAGCGGTAGCGCCGACTTACTCAGCGTTAGCGACGACCTACTCAGCGGTAGCGCCTACCCACCCGGCGGTAGCGCCGACATATTCAGCGGTAGGGCCGACTTACTCACCTTTAGCGCCGACCTACTAAAAGGTAGCGCCGACGTACTCAGAGGTAGCGCCGACCTGCCCAGCGGTAGCGCCGACCTACCCAGCGGTAGCGCCGACCTACCCGGCTGTAGCGCCAAAATACCCGGCGGTTGCGCCGACCTACTCAGCGGTAGCGCCGACTTATTCAGCGTTAACGCCGACCTACTCAGCGGTAGCGCCGACCTACTCAAAGGTAGTGCCGACCTACTCAAAGGTAGCGCCGACGTACTCAGAGGTAGGGCCGACCTACTCAGCGGTAGCGCCGACCTACCCAGCGGTAGCGCCGACCTACCTAGCGGTATCGCCGACCTACCCAGCGGTAGCGCCGACCTACCCCGCGGTAGCGCAGACCTACTTAGCTGTGGCGCCGACCTACTCAAAGGTAGCGCCGACCTACTAAAAGGTAGCGCCGACGTACTTAGAGGTAGCGCCGACCTACCCGGTGGTAGCGCCGACCTACTCAGCGTTATCGCCGACCTACTCAGCGGTAGCGCCGACCTACCCAGCGGTAGCGTCGACCTACCCAGCGGTAGCGCCGACCTACTTAGCGGTGGCGCCGACCTACTCAAAGGTGGTGCCTACCTACTAAAAGGTAGCGCCGACGTACTCAGAGGTAGCGCCGACCTACCCAGCGGTAGCGCCGACCTACTCAAAGGTAGCGCCGACCTACTAAAAGGCAGCGCCGACGTACTCATCTGTAGCGCCGACCTACTTTGCGGTGGAGCCGACCTACTCAAAGGTAGCGCCGACCTACTCAAAGGTAGCGCCGACCTACTAAAAGGTAGCGCCGACGTACTCAGCTGTAGCGCCGACCTACACAGCGGTAGCGCCGACCTACCCAGCGGTAGCGCCGACCTACCCAGCTGTAGCGCCGACCTACTAAAAGGTAGCGCCGACCTACTAAAAGGTAGCGCCGACCTACTAAAAGGTAGCGCCGACGTACTCAGAGGTAGCGCCGACCTACCCAGCGGTAGCGCCGACCTACCCAGCGGTAGCGCCGACTTACTCAGCGGTGGCGCTGACCTACCCAGCGGTAGCGACGACCTACTTAGCGGTGGCGCCGACCTACCCAGCGGTAGCGCCGACCTACCCAGCGGTAGCGCCGACCTACTTAGCGGTGGCGCCGACCTTCTCAAAGGTAGCGCCGACCTACTAAAAGGTAGTGCCGACGTACTTAGAGGTAGCGCCGACCAAGTCAGCGGTAGCACCGACCTACCCAGCGGTAGCGCCGTCCTACTCAGCGGTAGAGCCGACCTAGTTAGCGGTGTCACCGACATACTCAAAGGAAGCGCCGACCTACTAAAAGGTAGCGCCGACCTACTTAGCGGTGGCGCCGACCTACTCAAAGGTAGCGCCGACCTACTAAAAGGCAGCGCCGACGTACTCATCTGTAGCGCCGACCTACTTAGCGGTAGAGCCGACCAACCTAGCGGTAGCGCCGACCTACCCAGCGGTAGCGCTGAACTACCCGGCGGTACCGCCAACCTACCCGTCGGTAGCGCCGACCTACTCAGCGGTAGCGCCGACTTACGCAACTGTTATGGACACTCTAATGATGACTATTATTACGACTCGTTAAATCGGATTCAATGAATATAGTTGTATCTTTATTAGAAGTCTCTAGATTCTGCTAATCTGTAGCCCAAGCTAGGGGTTCCTTGACTGACAGGTCTATGAGGCAATGTAGTTATATTCGTGATTATTATCTTCAACACCTTTCTCAACAATGATAGATCAAACAACTCCTGTTGTTGAATAAACAATTTTATTTAAATTGTAGACTCAATATAAACGATCAATAAATGCCTCAACTGATGGCAACATAAGTATCAATAAAATGACATGAAATATACACGTATCAATATAGCGACTTCACTCTACAAACTTTCAAACTGAACTAACTTTAAGGAGGTGGCGACTTTACAAAGAAAACTATCATCGAAGATTCTACAGCGTCTTAATACGCATTTTAATCCTTTCTCTATAGAATACTGCGATTCAGAATTATCCTCCAATTTCATCGGGCTTGGACGAATTATTTTATTTAAACTGCCCTCAGGGCACAAAGGTCAAACCTTGGTCGCCTTGGACTCTAATACGCACTTGTTAAGAGGTCAATGCCTTACTACGTCAATCATTTATGACCAATATTCGTAACACAGCAGTAGCGCCGACCTACCCAGCGGTAGCGCCGACTTTCTCAGCAGTAGCGCCGATCTACCCAGCGGTAGCGACGACCTACTAAAAGGTAGCTCCGACGTACTCAGCTGTAATGCCGACCTACTCAGCGGTAGCGCCCACCTACCCAACGTTAGCGCTGACCTACCCAGCGGTAGCGCGGATCAACCCAGCGGTAGCGCCGACCTACCCGGCTGTAGCGCCAACCTACTCAAAGGTAGCGCCGACCTACTCAAAGGTAGTGCCGACCTACTCAAAGGTAGCGCCGACGTACTCAGAGGTAGGGCCGACCTTCTCAGCGGTAGCGCCGACCTACCCAGCGGTAGCGCCGACCTACCTAGCGGTATCGCCGACCAACCCAGCGGTAGCGCCGACCTACACCGCGGTAGCGCAGACCTACTTAGCGGTGGCGCCGACCTACTCAAAGGTAGCGCCGACCTACTAAAAGGTAGCGCCGACGTACTCAGAGGTAGCGATGACCTACCCAGCGGTTGCGCCGACCTACTAAAAGGTAGCGCCGACCTACTTAGCGGTGGCGCCGACCTACTCAAAGGTAGCGTCGACCTACTAAAAGGCAGCGCCGACGTACTAAGCTGTAGCGCTGACCTACTTAGCGGTAGCGCCGACTTACTCAGCTGTAGCGCCGACCTACCCGGCGGTAGCGACGACCTACTAAAAGGTAGCTCTGACGTACTCAGCTGTAATGCCGACCTACTCAGCAGTAGCGCCCACCTACCCAACGTTAGCGCCGACCTACCCAGCGGTAGCGCGGACCAGCCCAGCGGTAGCGCCGACCTACCCGGCTGTAGCGCCAACCTAGGCGGTGGTTGCGCCGACCTACTTAGCGGGAGCGCCGACCTACTCAAAGGTAGTGCCGACCTACTCAAAGGTAGCGCCGACGTACTCAGAGGTAGCCCCGACCTACTCAGCGGTAGCGCCGACCTACCCAGCGGTAGCGCCGACCTACCTAGCGGTATCGCCGACCTACCCAGCGGTAGCGCCGACCTACCCCGCGGTTGCGCCGACCTACTCAAAGGTAGCACCGACCTACTAAAAGGTAGCGCCGACGTACTCAGAGGTAGAGCCGACCTACTAAAAGGTAGCGCCGACCTACTTAGCGGAGGCGCCGACCTACTCAAAGGTAGCGCCGACCTACTAAAAGGCAGCGCGGACGTACTTATCTGTAGCGCCGACCTACTTAGCGGTAGAGCCGACCAACCCAGCGGTAGCGCCGACCTACCCAGCGGTAGCGCCGACTTACTCAGCTGTAGCGCCGACCTACCCGGCGGTAGTGCTGACCTACCCAGCGGTAGCGCCGACCTACCCGGCGGTAGCGCCGACCTACCCAGCGTCAGCGCCGACCTACCCAGCGGTAGCGCCGACCTACTTAGCGGTAGCGCCGACCTACTAAAAGGTAGCGCTGACCTACTTAAAGGTAGCACCGACGTACTTAGAGGTAGCGCCGACCTACCCGGCGGTAGCGCCGACCTATTCAGCGTTATCGCCGACTTACTCAGCGCTAGCGCCAACCTACCCAGCGGTAGCGTCGACCTACCCAGCGGTAGCGCCGACCTACTCAGCGGTAGCGCCGACCTACTTAGCGGTAGCCCCAACCTACTTTGCGGTGGCGCCGACCTACTCAAAGGTAGCGCCGACCTACTAAAAGTTAGCGCCGACGTACTCAGCTGTAGCGCCGACCTACTCAGCGGTAGCGCCGACCTACCCAGCGGTAGCGCTGACCTACCCAGCGGTAGCGCCGACCTACCCAGCTGTAGTGCTGACCTACCCAGCGGTAGCGCCGACCTACCCGGCGGTAGCGCCGACCTACCCAGCGTCAGCGCCGACCTACCCAGCGGTAGCGCCGACCTACTTAGCGGTAGCGCCGACCTACTAAAAGGTAGCGCTGACCTACTTAAAGGTAGCACCGACGTACTTAGAGGTAGCGCCGACCTACCCGGCGGTAGCGCCGACCTATTCAGCGTTATCGCCGACTTACTCAGCGCTAGCGCCAACCTACCCAGCGGTAGCGTCGACCTACCCAGCGGTAGCGCCGACCTACTCAGCGGTAGCGCCGACCTACTTAGCGGTAGCCCCAACCTACTTTGCGGTGGCGCCGACCTACTCAAAGGTAGCGCCGACCTACTAAAAGTTAGCGCCGACGTACTCAGCTGTAGCGCCGACCTACTCAGCGGTAGCGCCGACCTACCCAGCGGTAGCGCCGACCTACCCAGCGGTAGCGCCGACCTACCCAGCTGTAGCGCCGACCTACCCAGCGGTAGCGCCGACCTATTCAAAGGTAGCGCCGACCTACTAAAAGGTAGCGCCGACGTACTCAGAGGTAGCGCCGACCTACCCAGCGGTAGCGCCGACCTACCGAGCGGTAGCGCCGACCTACTCAGCGGTAGCGCCGACCTACTCAGCGGTAGCGCCGACCTACCCAGCGGTAGCGACGACCTGATTAGCGGTGGCGCTGACCTACCCAGCGGTAGCGACGACCTACTTTGCGGTGGCGCCGACCTACCCAGCGGTAGCATCGACCTACCCAGCGGTAGCGCCGACCTACTTAGCGGTGGCGCCGACCTACTCAAAGGTAGCGCCGACCTACTAAAAGGTAGCGCCAACGTACTCAAAGGTAGCGCCGACCTACTAAAAGGTAGTGCCGACGTACTAAGAGGTAGCGCCGACCAAGTCAGCGGTAGCGCTGACCTACCCAGCGGTTGCGCCGACCTACTAAAAGGTAGCGCCGACCTACTTAGCGGTGGCGCCGACCTACTCAAAGGTAGCGCCGACCTAATAAAAGGCAGCGCCGACGTACTAAGCTGTAGCGCTGACCTACTTAGCAGTAGCGCCGACTTACCCAGCGGTAGTGCCGACCTACCCAGCGGTAGCACTGACCTACCCAGCGGTAGCGCCGACCTACCCGGCGGTAGCGCCTACCTACCCAGCGTCAGCGCCGACCTACCCAGCGGTAGCGCCGACCTACTTAGCGGTAGCGCCGACCTAATAAAAGCAAAGCCGACCTACTAAAAGGTAACGCCGACGTACTTAGAGGTAGCGTCGACCTACCCAGCGATAGCGCCGACCTACCCAGCGGTAGCGCCGACCTACCCAGTGGTAGCGCCGAACTACTTAGCGGTGACGCCGACCTACTCAAAGGTAGCGCCGACCTACTAAAAGGTAGCGCCGACGTACTCAGAGGTAGCGTTGACCTACCCAGCGGTAGCGCCGACCTACCCAGCGGTAGCGCCGACCTACCCAGCGGTAGCGCCGACCTACTCAGCGGTAGCGCTGACCTACCCAGCGGTAGCGATGACCTACTTAGCGGTGGCGCCGACCTACTTAAAGGTGGCGCCGACCTACTTAAAGGTAGCGCCGACCTACTCAAAGGTAGCGCCAACGTACTCAAAGGTAGCGCCGACCTACTAAAAGTTAGTGCCGACGTACTTAGAGGTAGCGCCGACCAAGTCAGCGGTAGCGCCGACCTACCCAGCGGTAGCGCCGTCCTACTCAGCGGTGTAGCCGACCTAGTTAGCGGTGGCTCTGACATACTCAAAGGAAGCGCCGACCTACTAAAAGGTAGCGCCGACCTACCTAGCGGTGGCGCCGACCTGCACAAAGGTAGCGCCGACCTACTAAAAGGCAGCGCGGACGTACTTATCTGTAGCGCCGACCTACTTAGCGGTAGAGCCGACCAACCCAGCGGTAGCGCCGACCTACCCAGCGGTAGCGCCGACTTACTCAGCTGTAGCGCCGACCTACCCGGCGGTAGCGACGACCTACTAAAAGGTAGCTCTGACGTACTCAGCTGTAATGCCGACCTACTCAGCGGTAGCGCCCACCTACCCAACGTTAGCGCCGACCTACCCAGCGGTAGCGCGGACCAACCCAGCGGTAGCGCCGACCTACCTGGCTGTAGCGCCAACCTACCCGGCGGTTGCGCCGACCTACTCAGCGGTAGCGCCGACCTACCCAGCGGTAGCACTGACCTACCCAGCGGTAGCGCCTACCTACCCAGCGTCAGCGCCGACATACCCAGCGGTAGCGCCGACCTACTTAGCGGTAGCCCCAACCTACTTTGCGGTGGCGCCGACCTACTCAAAGGTAGCGCCGACCTACTAAAAGGTAGCGCCGACGTACTCAGCTGTAGCGCCGACCTACCCAGCGGTAGCGCCGACCTACCCAGCGGTAGCGCCGACTTACTCAGCTGTAGCGCCGACCTACCCGGCGGTAGCGACGACCTACTAAAAGGTAGCTCTGACGTACTCAGCTGTAATGCCGACCTACTCAGCGGTAGCGCCCACCTACCCAACGTTTGCGCCGACCTACCCAGCGGTAGCGCGGACCAACCCAGCGGTAGCGCCGACCTACCCGGCTGTAGCGCCAACCTACCCGGCGGTTGCGCCGACCTACTCAGCGGTAGCGCCGACCTACTCAAAGGTAGTGCCGACCTTCTCAAAGGTAGCGCCGACGTACTCAGAGGTAGCGCCGACCTACTCAGCGGTAGCGCCGACCTACCCAGCGGTAGCGCCGACCTACCTAGCGGTATCGCCGTCCTACCCAGCGGTAACGCCGACCTACCCCGCAGTAGCGCCGACCTACTTAGCGGTTGCGCCGACCTACTCAAAGGTAGCACCGACCTACTAAAAGGTAGCGCCGACTTACTCAGAGGTAGAGCCGACCTACTAAAAGGTAGCGCCGACCTACTTAGCGGTGGCGCCGACCTACTCAAAGGTAGCGCCGACCTACTAAAAGGCAGCGCCGACGTACTAAGCTGTAGCGCTGACCTACTTAGCGGTAGCGCCGACCTAACCAGCGGTAGTGCTGACCTAACCAGCGGTAGCGCCGACCTACCCGGCGGTAGCGCCGACCTACCCAGCGTCAGCGCCGACCTACCCAGCGGTAGCGCCGACCTACTTAGCGGTAGCGCCGACCTACTAAAAGGTAGCGCTGACCTACTAAAAGGTAGCACCGACGTACTTAGAGGTAGCGCCGACCTACCCGGCGGTAGCGCCGACCTATTCAGCGTTATCGCCGACTTACTCAGCGGTAGCGCCGACCTACCCAGCGGTAGCGCCGACCTACCCAGCGGTAGCGTCGACCTACCCAGCGGTAGCGCCGACCTACTCAGCGGTAGCGCCGACCTACTTAGCGGTAGCGCCAACCTACTTTGCGGTGGCGCCGACCTACTCAAAGGTAGCGCCGACCTACTTAAAGGTAGCGCCGACGTACTCAGCTGTAGCGCCGACCTACTCAGCGGTAGCGCCGACCTACCTAGCGGTAGCGCCGACCTACCCAGCGGTAGCGCCGACCTACCCAGCGGTAGCGCCGACCTATTCAAAGGTAGCGCCGACCTACTAAAAGGTAGCGACGACGTACTCAGAGGTAGCGAGGACCTACCCAGCGATAGCGCCGACCTACCCAGCGGTAGCGCCCACCTACCCAGTGGTAGCGCCGACCTACTTAGCGGTGGTGCCGACCTACTTAAAGGTAGCGCCGACCTACTAAAAGGTAGCGCCGACGTACTCAGAGGTAGCGCCGACCTACCCAGCGGTAGCGCCGACCTACCCAGCGGTAGCGCCAACCTACTCAGCGGAAGCGCCGACCTGCTCAGCGTTAGCGCCGACCTACCCAGCGGTATCGCCGACCTACTTAGCGGTGGCGCTGACCTACCCAGCGGTAGCGACGACCTACTTAGCGGTGGCGCCGACCTACCAAGCGGTAGCGCCGAACTACCCAGCGGTAGCGCCGACCTACTTAGCGGTGGCGCTGACCTACCCAGCGGTAGCGCCGACCTACTTAGCGGTGGCGCCGACCTACTCAAAGGTAGCGCCGACCTACTAAAAGGTAGCGCCAACGTACTCAAAGGTAGCGCCAACCTACTAAAAGGTAGTGCCGACGTACTTAGAGGTAGCGCCGACCAAGTCAGCGGTAGCGCCGACCTACCCAGCGGTAGCGCCGTCCTACTCAGCGGTAGAGCCGACTAAGTTAGCGATGGCACTGACATACTCAAAGGAAGCGCCGACCTACTAAAAGGTAGCGCCGACCTACCTAGCGGTGGCGCCGACCTACTCAAAGGTAGCGCCGACCTACTAAAAGGCAGCGCCGACGTACTCATCTGTAGCGCCAACCTACTTAGCGGTAGAGCCGACAAACCCAGCGGTAGCGCCGACCTAACCAGCGGTAGCGCTGAACTACCCGGCGGTAGTGCCAACCTACCCGTCGGTAGCGCCGACCTACTCAGCGGTAGCGCCGACTTACGCAGCAGTAGCGCCGACCTACCCAGCGGTAGCGCCGACTTACTCAGCAGTAGCGCCGACCTACCCGGCGGTAGCGACGACCTACTAAAAGGTAGCTCCGACGTACTCAGCTGTAATGCCGACCTACTCAGCGGTAGCGCCCACCTACCCAACGTTAGCGCCGACCTACCCAGCGGTAGCGCGGACAAACCCAGCGGTAACGCCGACCTACCAGGCTGTAGCGCCAACCTACCCGGCGGTTGCGCCGACCTACTCAGCGGTAGCGCCGACTTATTCAGCGTTAACGCCGACCTACTCAGGGGTAGCGCCGACCTACTCAGCGGTAGCGCCGACCTACTCAAAGGTAGCGCCGACCTACTCAAAGGTAGTGCCGACCTACTCAAAGGTAGCGCCGACGTACTCAGAGGAAGCGCCGACCTACTCAGCGGTAGCGCCGACCTACCCAGCGGTAGCGCCGACCTACCTAGCGGTATCGCCGACCTACCCAGCGGTAGCGCCGACCTACCCCGCGGTAGCGCCGACCTACTTAGCGGTGGCGCCGACCTACTCAAAGGTAGCGCCGACCTACTAAAAGGTAGCGCCGACGTACTCACAGGTAGCGCCGACCTACCCAGTGGTTGCGCCGACCTACTCAAAGGTAGCGCCGACCTACTAAAAGGCAGCGCCGACGTACTAAGCTGTAGCCCTGACCTACTTAGCGGTAGCGCCGACCTACCCAGCGGTAGTGCTGACCTACCCAGCGGTAGCGCCGACCTACCCGGCGGTAGCGCCGACCTACCCAGCGTCAGCGCCGACCTACCCAGCGGTAGTGCCGACCTACTTAGCGGTAGCGCCGACCTACTAAACGGTAGCGCCGACCTACTAAAAGGTAGCGCCGACGTATTTAGAGGTAGTGCCGACCTACCCGGCGGTAGCGCCGACATACTCAGCGTTATCGCCGACCTACTCAGCGGTAGCGCCGACCTACCCAGCGGTAGCGTCGACCTACCCAGCGGTAGCGCCGACCTATTTAGCGGTGGCGCCGACCTACTCAAAGGTAGCGCCGACCTACTAAAAGGTAGCGCCGACGTACTCAGAGGTAGCGCCTAACCCTCAGCGGTAGCGCCGACCTACTCAAAGGTAGTGCCGACGTACTCAGAGGTAGCGCCGACCTACTCAGCGGTAGCGCCGACCTACTCAGCGGTAGCGCCGACTTACTCAGCGTTAGCGACGACCTACTCAGCGGTAGCGCCTACCCACCCGGCGGTAGCGCCGACATATTCAGCGGTAGGGCCGACTTACTCACCTTTAGCGCCGACCTACTAAAAGGTAGCGCCGAAGTACTCAGAGGTAGCGCCGACCTGCCCAGCGGTAGCGCCGACCTACCCAGCGGTAGCGCCGACCTACTCAGCGGTAGCGCCGACCTACTCAGCGGTAGCGCCGACCTACCCAGCGGTAGCGCCGACCTACCCAGCGGTAGCGCCGACCTACTTAGCGGTGGCGCTGACCTACCCAGCGGTAGCGACGACCTACCTAGCGGTGGCGCCGACCTACCCAGCGGTAGCGCCGACCTACCCAGCGGTAGCGCCGACCTACTTAGCGGTGGCGCCGACCTACTCAAAGGTAGCGCCGACCTACTAAAAGGTAGCCCCAACGTACTCAAAGGTAGCGCCGACCTACTAAAAGGTAGTGCCGACGTACTTAGAGGTAGCGCCGATCAAGTCAGCGGTAGCGCCGTCCTACTCAGCGGTAGAGCCGACCTAGTTAGCGGTGGCACCGAAATACATAAAGGAAGCGCCGACCTACTAAAAGGTAGCGCCGACCTACTTAGCGGTGGCGCCGACCTACTCAAAGGTAGCGCCGACCTACTAAAAGGCAGCGCCGACGTACTCATCTGTAGCGCCGACCTACTTAGTGGTAGAGCCGACCAACCCAGCGGTAGCGCCGACCTACCCAGCGGTAGCGCTGAACTACCCGGCGGAAGCGCCAACCTACCCGTCGGTAGCGCCGACCTACTCAGCGGTAGCGCCGACTTACGCAGAAGTAGCGCCGACCTACCCAGCGGTATCACCGACTTACTCAGCAGTAGCGCCGACCTACCCGGCGGTAGCGACGACCTACTAAAAGGTAGCTCCGACGTACTCAGCTGTAATGCCGACCTACTCAGCGGTAGCGCCCACCTACCCAACGTTAGCGCCGACCTACCCAGCGGTAGCGCGGACCAACCCAGCGGTAGCGCCGACCTACCCGGCTGTAGCGCCAACCTACCCGGCGGTTGCGCCGACCTACTCAGCGGTAGCGCCGACTTATTCAGCGTTAACGCCGACCTACTCAGCGGTAGCGCCGACCTACTCAAAGGTAGTGCCGACCTACTCAAAGGTAGCGCCGACGTACTCAGAGGTAGGGCCGACCTACTCAGCGGTAGCGCCGACCTACCCAGCGGTAGCGCCGACCTACCTAGCGGTATCGCCGACCTACCCAGCGGTAGCGCCGACCTACCCCGCGGTAGCGCAGACCTACTTAGCTGTGGCGCCGACCTACTCAAAGGTAGCGCCGACCTACTAAAAGGTAGCGCCGACGTACTTAGAGGTAGCGCCTACCTACCCGGTGGTAGCGCCGACCTACTCAGCGTTATCGCCGACCTACTCAGCGGTAGCGCCGACCTACCCAGCGGTAGCGTCGACCTACCCAGCGGTAGCGCCGACCCACTCAGCAGTAGCGCCGACCTACCCGGCGGTAGCGACGACCTACTAAAAGGTAGCTCCGACGTACTCAGCTGTAATGCCGACCTACTCAGCGGTAGCGCCCACCTACCCAACGTTAGCGCCGACCTACCCAGCGGTAGCGCGGACCAACCCAGCGGTAGCGCCGACCTACCCGGCTGTAGCGCCAACCTACCCGGCGGTTGCGCCGACCTACTCAGCGGTAGCGCCGACTTATTCAGCGTTAACGCCGACCTACTCAGCGGTAGCGCCGACGTACTCAAAGGTAGTGCCGACCTACTCAAAGGTAGCGCCGACATACTCAGAGGTAGGGCCGACCTACTCAGCGGTAGCGCCGACCTACCCAGCGGTAGCGCCGACCTACCTAGCGGTATCGCCGACCTACCCAGCGGTAGCGCCGACCTACCCCGCGGTAGCGCAGACCTACTTAGCTGTGGCGCCGACCTACTCAAAGGTAGCGCCGACCTACTAAAAGGTAGCGCCGACGTACTTAGAGGTAGCGCCGACCTACCCGGTGGTAGCGCCGACCTACTCAGCGTTATCGCCGACCTACTCAGCGGTAGCGCCGACCTACCCAGCGGTAGCGTCGACCTACCCAGCGGTAGCGCCGACCTACTTAGCGGTGGAGTCGACCTACTCAAAGGTGGTGCCTACCTACTAAAAGGTAGCGCCGACGTACTCAGAGGTAGCGCCGACCTACCCAGCGGTAGCGCCGACATACTCAAAGGTAGCGCCGACCTACTAAAAGGCAGCGCCGACGTACTCATCTGTAGCGCCGACCTACTTTGCGGTGGCGCCGACCTACTCAAAGGTAGCGCCGACCTACTCAAAGGTAGCGCCGACCTACTAAAAGGTAGCGCCGCCGTACTCAGCTGTAGCGCCGACCTACTCAGCGGTAGCGCCGACCTACACAGCGGTAGCGCCGACCTACCCAGCGGTAGCGCCGACCTACCCAGCTGTAGCGCCGACCTACTAAAAGGTAGCGCCGACCTACTAAAAGGTAGCGCCGACGTACTCAGAGGTAGCGCCGACCTACCCAGCGGTAGCGCCGACCTACCCAGCGGTAGCGCCGACCTACTCAGCGGTGGCGCTGACCTACCCAGCGGTAGCGACGACCTACTTAGCGGTGGCGCCGACCTACCCAGCGGTAGCGCCGACCTACCCAGCGGTAGCGCCGACCTACTTAGCGGTGGCGACGACCTACTTAGCGGTGGCGCCGACCTACCCAGCGGTAGCGCCGACCTACCCAGCGGTAGCGCCGACCTACTTAGCGGTGGCGCCGACCTACTCAAAGGTAGCGCCGACCTACTAAAAGGTAGTGCCGACGTACTTAGAGGTAGCGCCGACCAAGTCAGCGGTAGCACCGACCTACCCAGCGGTAGCGCCGTCCTACTCAGCGGTAGAGCCGACCTAGTTAGCGGTGTCACCGACATACTCAAAGGAAGCGCCGACCTACTAAAAGGTAGCGCCGACCTACTTAGCGGTGGCGCCGACCTACTCAAAGGTAGCGCCGACCTACTAAAAGGCAGCGCCGACGTACTCATCTGTAGCGCCGACCTACTTAGCGGTAGAGCCGACCAACCTAGCGGTAGCGCCGACCTACCCAGCGGTAGCGCTGAACTACCCGGCGGTACGGCCAACCTACCCGTCGGTAGCGCCGACCTACTCAGCGGTAGCGCCGACTTACGCAACTGTTATGGACACTCTAATGATGACTATTATTACGACTCGTTAAATCGGATTCAATGATTATAGTTGTATCTTTATTAGAAGTCTCTAGATTCTGCTAATCTGTAGCCCAAGCTAGGGGTTCCTTGACTGACAGGTCTATGAGGCAATGTAGTTATATTCGTGATAATTATCTTCAACATCTTTCTCAACAATGATAGATCAAACAACTCCTGTTGTTGAATAAACAATTTTATTTAAATTGTAGACTCAATATAAACGATCAATAAATGCCTCAACTGATGGCAACATAAGTATCAATAAAATGACATGAAATATACACGTATCAATATAGCGACTTCACTCTACAAACTTTCAAACTGAACTAACTTTAAGGAGGTGGCGACTTTACAAAGAAAACTATCATCGAAGATTCTACAGCGTCTTAATACGCATTTTAATCCTTTCTCTATAGAATACTGCGATTCAGAATTATCCTCCAATTTCATCGGGCTTGGACGAATTATTTTATTTAAACTGCCCTCAGGGCACAAAGGTCAAACCTTGGTCGTCTTGGACTCTAATACGCACTTGTTAAGAGGTCAATGCCTTACTACGTCAATCATTTATGACCAATATTCGTAACACAGCAGTAGCGCCGACCTACCCAGCGGAAGCGCCGACTTTCTCAGCAGTAGCGCCGACCTACCCAGCGGTAGCGACGACCTACTAAAAGGTAGCTCCGACGTACTCAGCTGTAATGCCGACCTACTCAGCGGTAGCGCCCACCTACCCAACGTTAGCGCTGACCTACCCAGCGGTAGCGCGGACCAACCCAGCGGTAGCGCCGACCTACCAAGCTGTAGCGCCAACCTACTCAAAGGTAGTGCCGACCTACTCAAAGGTAGTGCCGACCTACTCAAAGGTAGCGCCGACGTACTCACAGGTAGGGCCGACCTTCTCACCGGTAGCGCCGACCTACCCAGCGGTAGCGCCGACCTACCTAGCGGTATCGCCGACCAACCCAGCGGTAGCGCCGACCTACCCCGCGGTAGCGCAGACCTACTTAGCGGTGGCGCCGACCTACTCAAAGGTAGCGCCGACCTACTAAAAGGTAGCGCCGACGTACACAGAGGTAGCGATGACCTACCCAGCGGTTGCGCCGACCTACTAAAAGGTAGCGCCGACCTACTTAGCGGTGACGCCGACCTACTCAAAGGTAGCGTCGACCTACTAAAAGGCAGCGCCGACGTACTAAGCTGTAGCGCTGACCTACTTAGCGGTAGCGCCGACTTACTCAGCTGTAGCGCCGACCTACCCGGCGGTAGCGACGACCTACTAAAAGGTAGCTCTGACGTACTCAGCTGTAATGCCGACCTACTCAGCAGTAGCGCCCACCTACCCAACGTTAGCGCCGACCTACCCAGCGGTAGCGCGGACCAGCCCAGCGGTAGCGCCGACCTACCCGGCTGTAGCGCCAACCTAGGCGGTGGTTGCGCCGACCTACTCAGCGGTAGCGCCGACCTACTCAAAGGTAGTGCCGACCTACTCAAAGGTAGCGCCGACGTACTCAGAGGTAGCCCCGACCTACTCAGCGGTAGCGCCGACCTACCCAGCGGTAGCGCCAACCTACCTAGCGGTATCGCCGACCTACCCAGCGGTAGCGCCGACCTACCCCGCGGTTGCGCCGACCTACTCAAAGGTAGCACCGACCTACTAAAAGGTAGCGCCGACGTACTCAGAGGTAGAGCCGACCTACTAAAAGGTAGCGCCGACCTACTTAGCGGAGGCGCCGACCTACTCAAAGGTAGCGCCGACCTACTAAAAGGCAGCGCCGACGTACTAAGCTGTAGCGCTGACCTACTTAGCGGTAGCGCCGACCTAACCAGCGGTAGTGCTGACCTACCCAGCGGTAGCGCCGACCTACCCGGCGGTAGCGCCGACCTACCCAGCGTCAGCGCCGACCTACCCAGCGGTAGCGCCGACCTACTTAGCGGTAGCGCCGACCTACTAAAAGGTAGCGCTGACCTACTTAAAGGTAGCACCGACGTACTTAGAGGTAGCGCCGACCTACCCGGCGGTAGCGCCGACCTATTCAGCGTTATCGCCGACTTACTCAGCGCTAGCGCCAACCTACCCAGCGGTAGCGTCGACCTACCCAGCGGTAGCGCCGACCTACTCAGCGGTAGCGCCGACCTACTTAGCGGTAGCCCCAACCTACTTTGCGGTGGCGCCGACCTACTCAAAGGTAGCGCCGACCTACTAAAAGTTAGCGCCGACGTACTAAGCTGTAGCGCCGACCTACTCAGCGGTAGCGCCGACCTACCCAGCGGTAGCGCCGACCTACCCTGCGGTAGCGCGGACCAACCCAGCGGTAGCGCCGACCTACCCGGCTGTAGCGCCAACCTACCCGGCGGTTGCGCCGACCTACTCAGCGGTAGCGCCGACCTACTCAAAGGTAGTGCCGACCTTCTCAAAGGTAGCGCCGACGTACTCAGAGGTAGCGCCGACCTACTCAGCGGTAGCGCCGACCTACCCAGCGGTAGCGCCGACCTACCTAGCGGTATCGCCGACCTACCCAGCGGTAACGCCGACCTACCCCGCGGTAGCGCCGACCTACTTAGCGGTTGCGCCGACCTACTCAAAGGTAGCACCGACCTACTAAAAGGTAGCGCCGACGTACTCAGAGGTAGAGCCGACCTACTAAAAGGTAGCGCCGACCTACTTAGCGGTGGCGCCGACCTACTCAAAGGTAGCGCCGACCTACTAAAAGGCAGCGCCGACGTACTAAGCTGTAGCGCTGACCTACTTAGCGGTAGCGCCGACCTAACCAGCGGTAGTGCTGACCTAACCAGCGGTAGCGCCGACCTACCCGGCGGTAGCGCCGACCTACCCAGCGTCAGCGCCGACCTACCCAGCGGTAGCGCCGACCTACTTAGCGGTAGCGCCGACCTACTAAAAGGTAGAGCCGACCTAGTTAGCGGTGGCACCGACATACTCAAAGGAAGCGCCGACCTTCTTAGCGGTGGCGCCGACCTACTCAAAGGTAGCGCCGACCTACTAAAAGGCAGCGCCGACGTACTCATCTGTAGCGCCGACCTACTTAGCGGTAGAGCCGACCAACCCAGCGGTAGCGCCGACCTACTAAGCGGTAGCGCCGACTTACGCAGCAGTAGCGCCGACCTACCCAGCGGTAGCGCCGACTTACTCAGCATTAGCGCCGACCTACCCGGCGGTAGCGACGACCTACTAAAAGGTAGCTCCGACGTACTCAGCTGTAATGCCGACCTACTCAGCGGTAGCGCCCACCTACCCAACGTTAGCGCCGACCTACCCGGCTGTAGCGCCAACCTACCCGGCGGTTGCGCCGACCTACTCAGCGGTAGCGCCGATTTATTCAGCGTTAAGCCTGACCTACTCAGCGGTAGCGACGACCTACTCAGCGGTAGCGCCGACCTACTCAAAGGTAGCGCCGACCTACTCAAAGGTAGTGCCGACCTACTCAAAGGTAGCGCCGACGTACTCAGAGGTAGGGCCAACCTACTCAGCGGTAGCGCCGACCTACCCAGCGGTAGCGCCGACCTACCTAGCAGTATCGCCGACCTACCCAGCGGTAGCGCTGACCTACCCCGCGGTAGCGCAGACCTACTTAGCGGTGGCGCCGACCTACTCAAAGGTAGCGCCGACGTACTCAGAGGTAGCGCCGACCTACCCAGCGGTTTCGCCGACCTACTTAAAGGTAGCGCCGACGTAATCAGCTGTAGCGCCGACCTATTTAGCGTTGCGCCGACCTACCCAGCGGTAGCGCCGACCTACCCAGCGGTAGCGCCGACCTACCCAGCTGTAGCGCCGACCTACCCGGCGGAAGCGCCGACCTACCCAGCGGTTGCGCCGACCTACTAAAAGGTAGCGCCGACGTACTCAGCTGTAGCGCCGACCTACTCAGCGGTAGCGACGACCTACCCAGCGGTAGCGACGACCTACCCAGCGGTAGCGCCGACCTACCCAGCGGTAGCGCCGACCTACCCAGCTGTAGCGCCGACCTACCCGGCGGAAGCGCCGACCTACCCAGCGGTAGCGCCGACCTATTCAAAGGTAGCGCCGACCTACTAAAAGGTAGCGACGACGTACTCAGAGGTAGCGTCGACCTTCCCAGCGATAGCGCCGACCTACCCAGCGGTAGCGCTTACCTACCCAGTGGTAGCGCCGACCTACTTAGCGGTGGCGCCGACCTACTCAAAGGTAGCGCCGACCTACTCAGCGGTAGCGCCGACCTACTCAGCGGTAGCGCCGACCTACCCAGCGGAAGCGCCGACCTACCCAGCGGTAGCGCCGACCTACTTAGCGGTGGCGCTGACCTACCCAGCGGTCGCGACGACCTACTTAGCGGTGGCGCCGACCTACCCAGCGGTAGCGCCGACCTACCCAGCGGTAGCGCCGACCTACTTAGCGGTGGCGCTGACCTACCCAGCGGTCGCGACGACCTACTTAGCGGTGGCGCCGACCTACCCAGCGGTAGCGCCGACCTACCCAGCGGTAGCGCCGACCTACTAAAAGGTAGCGCCAACGTACTCAAATGTAGCGCCGACCTACTAAAACGTAGTGCCGACGTACTTAGAGGTAGCGCCGACCAAGTCAGCGGTAGCGCCGACCTACCAAGCGGTAGCACCGTCCTACTCAGCGGTAGAGCCGACCTAGTTAGCGGTGGCACCGACATACTCAAAGGAAGCGCCGACCTTCTTAG
This sequence comes from Anisus vortex, assembly GCA_949126835.1. Taxonomy (NCBI): domain Eukaryota; kingdom Metazoa; phylum Mollusca; class Gastropoda; family Planorbidae; genus Anisus; species Anisus vortex. The sequence goes on along the minus strand of OX421506.1, from coordinate 36,057,392 downwards.
CGGTGGCGCCGACCTACTCAAAGGTAGCGCCGACCTACTAAAAGGCAGCGCCGACATACTCATCTGTAGCGCCGACCTACTTAGCGGTAGAGCCGACCAACCCAGCGGTAGCGCCGACCTACTAAGCGGTAGCGCCGACTTACGCAGCAGTAGCGCCGACCTACCCAGCGGTAGCGCCGACTTACTCAGCATTAGCGCCGACCTACCCGGCGGTAGCGACGACCTACTAAAAGGTAGCTCCGACGTACTCAGCTGTAATGCCGACCTACTCAGCGGTAGCGCCCACCTACCCAACGTTAGCGCCGACCTACCCGGCTGTAGCGCCAACCTACCCGGCGGTTGCGCCGACCTACTCAGCGGTAGCGCCGATTTATTCAGCGTTAAGCCTGACCTACTCAGCGGTAGCGACGACCTACTCAGCGGTAGCGCCGACCTACTCAAAGGTAGCGCCGACCTACTCAAAGGTAGTGCCGACCTACTCAAAGGTAGCGCCGACGTACTCAGAGGTAGGGCCAACCTACTCAGCGGTAGCGCCGACCTACCCAGCGGTAGCGCCGACCTACCTAGCAGTATCGCCGACCTACCCAGCGGTAGCGCTGACCTACCCCGCGGTAGCGCAGACCTACTTAGCGGTGGCGCCGACCTACTCAAAGGTAGCGCCGACGTACTCAGAGGTATCGCCGACCTACCCAGCGGTTTCGCCGACCTACTTAAAGGTAGCGCCGACGTAATCAGCTGTAGCGCCGACCTATTTAGCGGTAGCGCCGACCTACCCAGCGGTAGCGCCGACCTACCCAGCGGTAGCGCCGACCTACCCAGCTGTAGCGCCGACCTACCCGGCGGAAGCGCCGACCTACCCAGCGGTTGCGCCGACCTACTAAAAGGTAGCGCCGACGTACTCAGCTGTAGCGCCGACCTACTCAGCGGTAGCGACGACCTACCCAGCGGTAGCGACGACCTACCCAGCGGTAGCGCCGACCTACCCAGCGGTAGCGCCGACCTACCCAGCTGTAGCGCCGACCTACCCGGCGGAAGCGCCGACCTACCCAGCGGTAGCGCCGACCTATTCAAAGGTAGCGCCGACCTACTAAAAGGTAGCGACGACGTACTCAGAGGTAGCGTCGACCTTCCCAGCGATAGCGCCGACCTACCCAGCGGTAGCGCTTACCTACCCAGTGGTAGCGCCGACCTACTTAGCGGTGGCGCCGACCTACTCAAAGGTAGCGCCGACCTACTAAAAGGTAGCGCCGACTTACTCAGAGGTAGCGCCGACCTACCCAGCGGTAGCGCCGACCTACCCAGCTGTAGCGCCGACCTACCCAGCGGTAGCGCCGACCTACCCAGCTGTAGCGCCGACCTACCCAGCGGTAGCGCCGACCTATTCAAAGGTAGCGCCGACCTACTAAAAGGTAGCGACGACGTACTCAGAGGTAGCGTCGACCTACCCAACGATAGCGCCGACCTACCCAGCGGAAGCGCCCACCTACCCAGTGGTAGCGCCGACCTACTTAGCGGTGGCGCCGACCTACTCAAAGGTAGCGCCGACCTACTAAAAGGTAGCGCCGACGTACTCAGAGGTAGCGCCGACCTACCCAGCGGTAGCGCCGACCTACCGAGCGGTAGCGCCGACCTACTCAGCGGTAGCGCCGACCTACTCAGCGGTAGCGCCGACCTACCCAGCGGTAGCGACGACCTGATTAGCGGTGGCGCTGACCTACCCAGCGGTAGCGACGACCTACATTGCGGTGGCGCCGACCTACCCAGCGGTAGCATCGACCTACCCAGCGGTAGCGCCGAGCTACTTAGCGGTGGCGCCGACCTACTCAAAGGTAGCGCCGACCTACTAAAAGGTAGCGCCAACGTACTCAAAGGTAGCGCCGACCTACTAAAAGGTAGTGCCGACGTACTAAGAGGTAGCGCCGACCAAGTCAGCGGTAGCGCCGATCTACCCAGCGGTTGCGCCGACCTACTAAAAGGTAGCGCTGACCTTCTTAGCGGTGGCGCCGACCTACTTAGCGGTGGCGCCGACTTACTCAAACGTAGCGCCGACCTACTAAAAGGCAGCGCCGACGTACTAAGCTGTAGCGCTGACCTACTTAGCAGTAGCGCCGACCTACCCAGCGGTAGTGCCGACCTACCCAGCGGTAGTGCCGACCTACCCAGCGTCAGCGCCGACCTACCCAGCGGTAGCGCCGACCTACTTAGCGGTAGCGCCGATCTACTTAGCGGTGGCGCCGACCTACTCAAAGGTAGCGCCGACCTACTTAAAGGTAGCGCCGACGTACTCAGTGGTAGCGGCGACCTACCTAGCGGTAGCGCCGACCTACCCAGCGGTAGCGCCGACCTACTCAGCGGTAGCGCCGACCTACTTAGCGGTAGCGCCAACCTTTTTTGCGGTGGCGCCGACCTACTCAAAGGTAGCGCCGACCTACTAAAAGGTAGCGCCGTTGTACTCAGCTGTAGCACCGACCTACTCAGCGGTAGCGCCGACCTACCCAGCGGTAGCGCCGACTTACCCAGCGGTAGCGCCGACCTACCCAGCTGTAGCGCCGACCTACCCAGCGGAAGCGCCGACCTATTCAAAGGTAGCGCCGACCTATTCAAAGGTAGCGCCGACCTACTAAAAGGTAGCGACGACGTACTCAGAGGTAGCGTCGACCTACCCAGCGATAGCGCCGACCTACCCTGCGGTAGCGCCCACCTACCCAGTGGTAGCGCCGACCTACTTAGCGGTGGCGCCGACCTACTCAAAGGTAGCGCCGACCTACTAAAAGGTAGCGCCGACTTACTCAGAGGTAGCGCCGACCTACCCAGCGGTAGCGGCGACCTACCCAGCGGTAGCGCCGACCTACTCAGCGGTAGCGCCGACCTACTCAGCGGTAGCGCCGACCTACCCAGCGGTAGCGCCGACCTACCCAGCGGTAGCGCCGACCTACTTAGCGGTGGCGCTGACCTACCCAGCGGTCGCGACGACCTACTTAGCGGTGGCGCCGACCTACCCAGCGGTAGCGCCAACCTACCCAGCGGTAGCGCCGACCTACTTAGCGGTGGCGCCGACCTACTCAAAGGTAGCGCCGACCTACTAAAAGGTAGCGCCAACGTACTCAAAGGTAGCGCCGACCTACTAAATGGTAGTGCCAACGTACTTAGAACTAGCGCCGACCAAGTCAGCGGTAGCGCCGACCTACCCAGCGGTAGCGCCGTCCTACTCAGCGGTAGAGCCGACCTAGTTAGCGGTGGCACCGACATACTCAAAGGAAGCGCCGACCTACTAAAAGGTAGCGCCGACCTACTTAGCGGTGGTGCCGACCTACTGAAAGGTAGCGCCGACCTACTAAAAGGCAGCGCCGACGTACTCATCTGTAGCGCCGACCTACTTAGCGGTAGAGCCGACCAACCCAGCGGTAGCGCCGACCTACCCAGCGGTAGCGCTGAACTACCCGGCGGTAGCTCAACCTACCTGTCGGTAGCGCCGACCTACTAAGCGGTAGCGCCGACTTACGCAGCAGTAGCGCCGACCTACCCAGCGGTAGCGCTGACTTACTCAGCAGTAGCGCCGACCTACCCAGCGGTAGCTCCGACGTACTCAGCTGTAATGCCGACCTACTCAGCGGTAGCGCCCACCTACCCAACGTTAGCGCCGACCTACCCGGCTGTAGCGCCAACCTACCCGGCGGTTGCGCCGACCTACTCAGCGGTAGCGCCGACTTATTCAGCGTTAACGCCGACCTACTCAGCGGTAGCGCCGACCTACTCAGCGGTAGCACCGACCTACAGACAGGTAGCGCCGACCTACTCAAAGGTAGTGCCGACCAACTTAGCGGTGACGCCGACCTACTCAAAGGTAGCGCCGACATACTAAAAGGTAGCGCCAACGTACTCAAAGGTAGCGCCGACATACTAAAAGGTAGCGCCGACGTACTTAGAGGTAGCGCCGACCTACCCAGCGGTAGCGCTGAACTACCTGGCGGAAGCGCCAACCTACCCGTCGGTAGCGCCGACCTACTCAGCGGTAGCGCCGACTTACGCAGCAGTAGCGCCGACCTACCCAGCGGTAGCGCCTACTTACTCAGCTGTAGCGCCGACCTACCCGGCGGTAGCGACGACCTACTAAAAGGTAGCTCTGACGTACTCAGCTGTAATGCCGACCTACTCAGCGGTAGCGCCCACCTACCCAACGTTAGCGCCGACCTACCCAGCGGTAGCGCGGACCAACCCAGCGGTAGCGCCGACCTACCTGGCTGTAGCGCCAACCTACCCGGCGGTTGCGCCGACCTACTCAGCGGTAGCGCCGACCTACCCAGCGGTAGCACTGACCTACCCAGCGGTAGCGCCTACCTACCCAGCGTCAGCGCCGACCTACCCAGCGGTAGCGCCGACCTACTTAGCGGTAGCCCCAACCTACTTTGCGGTGGCGCCGACCTACTCAAAGGTAGCGCCGACCTACTAAAAGGTAGCGCCGACGTACTCAGCTGTAGCGCCGACCTACTCAGCGGTAGCGCCGACCTACCCAGCGGTAGCGCCGACCTACCCAGCGGTAGCGCCGACCTACCCAGCTGTAGCGCCGACCTACCCAGCGGTAGCGCCGACCTATTCAAAGGTAGCGCCGACCTACTAAAAGGTAGCGACGACGTACTCAGAGGTAGCGTCGACCTACCCAACGATAGCGCCGACCTACCCAGCGGAAGCGCCCACCTACCCAGTGGTAGCGCCGACCTACTTAGCGGTGGCGCCGACCTACTCAAAGGTAGCGCCGACCTACTAAAAGGTAGCGCTGACCTACTAAAAGGTAGCACCGACGTACTTAGAGGTAGCGCCGACCTACTCAGCGTTATCGCCGACTTACTCAGCGGTAGCGCCGACCTACCCAGCGGTAGCGTCGACCTACCCAGCGGTAGCGCCGACCTACTTAGCGGTGGCGCCGACGTACTCAGAGGTAGCGCCGACCTACCTAGCGGTAGCGCCTACCTACCGAGCGGTAGCGCCGACCTAGTCAGCGGTAGCGCCGACCTACTCAGCGGTAGCACCGACCTACCCAGTGGTAGCGCCGACCTGCTTAGCGGTGGCGCTGACCTACCCAGCGGTAGCGACGACCTACTTAGCGGTGGCGCCGACCTACCCAGCGGTAGCATCGACCTACCCAGCGGTAGCGCCGAAGTACTCAGCGGTAGCGCCGACGTACTCAGCGGTAGCGCCGACGCACTCAGCGGTAGCGCCGACATACTTAGCGGTAATTGATGCTATATTACTAGATTTTCCAAAAGCATTTGATAAAGTTCATCATTCTAGTCTTCTTAAAAAACTTAAATACTTTGGCATCTCTGGTCCCTTACATCAGTGGATTCAGGACTTTCTTATAGGCAGAGAACAAACAGTGATAATAAATGGCTCTAAGTCATCACCAATAACAGTAAACTCAGGAGTTCCACAAGGAACTGTTCTAGGGCCCCTACTATTTCTAATTTACATTAATGATCTGCCAAATTGCATCAACACAGGCACAAAAGTAAGATTATTTGCTGATGATTGCATAATTTATAGAATAATAAAGACAGGAAAAGATAGTGAACTTTTACAAAAAGACCTAGATGAACTACAAAAATGGGAATCAAACTGGAGTATGTCTTTTCACCCAGAAAAATGCCAACTAATAAGGGTATCCAAGAAAAAGAAACAAATAATAACAAACTACTTCATTCATGGTAAAGAACTAACTCAAACTAGCAATGCTAAGTATCTAGGAGTAATAATAAATGAAAAGTTATCTTGGAACCCTCACATTGATGAAGTAATTAAAAAATCAAACAAAACATTAGACTCTAGGATTCATAAAAAGGAACTTTTACAAATGTAATAAGAATATAAAACTAAAATGCTATCTCACATTAGTTAGGCCTATGCTAGAATATGCAGGATCTGTATGGGACCCATCAACTAAGGAAAACATTAAAAGATTAGAACAAATTCAAAAAAGAGCTGCAAGGTTTATAACTAGTGAATATTCCCAATTGACAAGAGTAACACCATTAGTCAAATCACTAAACCTAGAAACACTAGAGGACAGAAGGGCAAAGAGTAAAGTAGTAATAATACATAAGGCATTAAACTCTAATTTAGAAATACAACCCAATAACAACCTGTTGCAAAGCTCAGATAAACATAAAGACAAAAACACCTTCCTTGTCCCTTATGCGAGAACAAATGCATATAAGTACTCTTTCTTCCCGAGTGGCATTCGGGCATGGAATGGGTTGCCTGAACAAACCAGGAAAACCAATAACCTAACATCATTTAAAACATTAATAAAAATGCAAGACTAGACTCGGACCACGGATGAGCGTAGGACGCAATAATCTTCTTTATAGAAGGAGCGTCTGTAATGTATAAGATAAGATAAGAATATTAGTCTTAAAATAAGAGTTGGCATTGCACTTTTCTAAAGGCAAAGTACGTTTTAAAACATGCATTCATGCAACCGATTTGAAAATTTTTTATTAGTGATTAACACGTAGTTTTATTCCGACCCCTCTTTCAACCCGCAGATTTATTAGGTACATAATCTTGGTTATTTATAGTGTAGAAAGAAGTCCTAATTGAATGATGAAATTACTGTTGATATTTTATTACACATAACTTTGCAATTAGGATTTAAACTACCATTAGAACAATACGCAAACTTAAAATTAAAGGTTATTACTACTCTATATATTATTATAATTTCCAGCAATGTTCTTTCAGTTAAAATTATTTTTTTTATACCTGTTGCTATTAAGCTCTAGTGCTTCCTCATTAATTCTGTAATAGTTAAGTATTAGTATAGTAGACTCTAGACAAACACATATGTTTGGGGGGGGGGGGGGCGAAATGATTTTTAAGGACTCTTTGCCAATAAGTCAATTAAATGACAATGTGAAGAGTTTGTAGCACTAGATTTAATTATTTAATGGGCTTTATGCATAAGTATTTCCGGGTCACGTGATCAATCCAGGAAGTGTTTTTTTTTAATGGTGAAATTATAAGAAGTTTTCTTAGAGTGATCCAATTCCGACGTTAAATCTTCATAAAAGAAAACGAAACTATGCTTTCATCGATATCCACTGATAGATACAAACTTCCTTAATGCATGGCATGCCAAAAGAAGGCAAAATAACAGAGTATATTATGTTCCAAACACTTCGAAGACGAAGACTGAGACTTCCTGGTTTCAACCTTTCACTAGTTTCACTGATCACTGGCGACACTGGTAGTTAGTAGTGGTAGGCCTAAGCGACGGTAAGTGTACTTGCCATTGATTTAGATTTTTTTTTATCTTAAGTCAATGATAAAATGATTTCATAAAATCATTCGCTTAGGCAATTTTTATGTGTGGTTAGCTATGTTACGAATCTCGGTCATAAATGAATGACGTAGTAAGGCATTGACCTCTTAACAAGTGCGTATCAGAGTCCAAGGCGACCAAGGTTTGACCTTTATGCCCTGAGGGCAGTTTAAATAAAATAATTCGTTCAAATCCCGTGGAAATTGGAGGATAATTCTGGATCGTAGTAATTATAGAGAAAGAGGTTAAAATGCGTATTAAGACCCTGTAGAATCTTCGATGATAGTTTTGTTTGGAAAGTCCCGACCTCCTTAAAGTTAGTTCAGTTTGGAAGTTTGTCGAGTGAAGTCGCTATATTCATTTGTATATTGTATGCCATTGTATTGAAACTTATGTTGCCATCAGTTGATGAAGTTTATTGATCGTTTATATTGAGTCTACAATTTAAATAAAATTGTTTATTCAACAACTGGAGTTGTTTGATCTATCATTGTTGAGAAAGGTGTTGAAGATAATTATCACGAATATAACTACATTGCTGCATAGACCTGTCAGTCAAGGAACCCCTAGCTTGGGCTACAGATTAGCAGAATCTAGAGACTTCTAATAAAGATACAACTATATTCATTGAATCCGATTTAACGAGTCGTAATAATAGTCATCATAATAGAGGGCCATAACAGTTTGCGGGCTGCGTCCGATATAGTTGTATAGTGAAGCATATATTCAAGTTGTGTTGTGTTGTGTGTTGGAGCAGTGACCTACTGAGCAAGCCTAATAACGCTGAATTCATTCTTCCGATTGGAAAAACGTAAGTTGGAAAAATTTACCATTTTATAAATCTCTTAACTAAAGAATGGAATTTATTGAAAATCCAGAAGAAGAGGTTCTGAAAACTATATCAATAAAGAAGTTAAAAGAGATCGCTGAGATCTTGAAGATAGAAGTTACTGAAACTACACCATCCAGAACTGTGTTGACACAGCAGATAAAAGATGTGTTGATTGCGAGTGGAAAGTTGAAAGTAGAATCAAGCGCGGAGGGATATCAAGTTGAAGGTCAGATGTCTGAACAGTTACGGTTTCAGCTAGAAATGAAACGTCTTGAGATAGAAGAAAGACGTCTAGAAATAGAAAGTCAGGAAAGAGATAAGAAAAGTCAAAGAGAAAGTCAGGAAAGAATAGAACTGGCGAAGATAGGCGCTACTAAAAAAGAATCTCATAATGATGTAGAGATGGCCAGATGGAAAAAGCTAGTCCCTACCTACATTGATAAAGAAAGTGAAATAGCTAATTTCTTCCAGACCTTTGAAATTTCTTGCAGAGATTTTAAGTTCCCAGAAGATAAATGGGGAATATTAGTCAGAACAGCTTTTACTCAGGGAAGGGCAAGAGATTGTGTTCTATTGTTAAAAGAGGAGCATTTAAATGATTATGAAATCATCAAAGATTCTGTACTGAAAGCGTACAACCAGATACCGGAAAGTTATCGGAAAAGGTTCCGTCAGTACACAATGTCCCCTTACCAAACACACTTAGACTTCCTTCGAGCAGAAGAAAAGTTAATGGATCAGTGGATAAAATCCAGAAATATCTCCACATTAAAAGAAATGAAAGATATCATTCTGTTAGAGGATTTTATTAACAAAGTGAGGCCGGATATAAGAATGTATTTATCCGAGCGTGACATCACTGACCCACATAAGGCTGCTGATTTAGCTGAACAGTATGCACTGTGTCATAGGACAGCTAGTGAAAAGAATGTTAATAGGGCACAACGGCAAGCAGAAAACACACAACAACAACATCGTGAAAAAGAGCATTTTGTGAAACAAAATGATGTTAATAAAAAACCTGTCAACAAAACCGTCCAATGTACTTTTTGTAAAAGAACAGGACATAGCATCGAAGACTGTTGGAGTATAAGGAAAGAAAAAGGACCTAATAAAGTGGTAATGTGCGTCAGACATGCACCAATACAGAATGTACAAGAAAGCGAAGATACAAACGAACTGAATTCGAAGAAAGATTCTTCTAAACCAGAAACACTGAGGGTGGATTTGCCTGAGAGCAAAAGTCAGAAGGTAGAGAAATCTACAACTGAAGATAATGAGGATAAATATCCTGATTATAAATACAGAATGGCTACTATTGGATTAATTGTCCAAGTCCACAGAGACGAAAAAGTAGACCAAAGTATTTTTGACTCGGAAAAGAGTCTGAAGTCATCGAAAGATGAAAAACCACCCGAAAGTCATGGTCAAGGGAAGAATAAAATTGACACAGAGACCCTGTGCAGTTTTCAACCGTTCATTAGTGAAGGTTGTGTGGCCTTACAAAAGGAAGGACCACTGAAGTCCGTAAACATATTACGAGACACAGGGGCATCATTAACCCTGCTGCTTAAAGATGTATTACCATTGAATGATAATACATTGACAGGACAGACTGTCCTATTGAGAGGTTTTGAATGGAAAGAAGAAATACCTCTACATAGGATATACCTCACATCTGACTTGGTGACAGGATATGTGACAGTTGGAGTAATATCAAAACTTCCTGTTGAGGGCATATCCGTTATCCTAGCAAATGATTTGGCGAAAGGGAGGGTGAGACCTGAACTGATTGTGAAGGAAAATCCAGACCCTAGTCCTATGGTGGAGACAGGAAAAGAAAAAGAACTTTATCCTGTAGGTGATGTCATAAAAGGTATGACACCACAGAAAAAAAAAGAAGAAATTCTCTCACAAGAAAAGGAAAAGAAAGAAGAAATTCTCCCACGAGAGAAGAAAGAGGAAGAAGAAGTGGAACTTGATCCTACTCCTACTATTTTCTCCAAGATTGAAGATTGTCCGAAAGGAAATGATCAATCAAAGAAGTCATCACAAAATGAATTGACTGCTGAACAGAAAGTAGACCCAGAGTTGCTACAGTTGCATGAGAAAGCTGTCGACGAGAAAGAAAATCCTACTACTGATGTCTATGAGCAGATAGACCACAGCATGCACAAACAACAAAGCAAACCTGCAGTTGCCGGTACAGATGAAGATTTGAGGAGCATCACTGAAGAAACGAGTGCGGAGAGCTGGACCGAAACTACCAAAAGCTATGGGTTACTACAATCCATACCGACAGATCGAAGGACCAACTTCGCCCCGGAACTCTTCAATCCAGTCCTAAAGAACTTATGCCTGGAGCAGGAGAGGTCAACTGAATCCCAGCCGGAAAGTCGAGGAGCCTATGGACCAATCTTTGGACCCACTGTCCGAGGACCACTCAAACTACTTCCAGACGCATGGCAGACCGAATTGGATCTCCTTGGGCTGAGCAAGTACCTAGATAAGTACATAAATTTTTTGTCTGACATAACTGTGTTTGTTAGAAAAAAATTGTACACTGCTCACATGCAGATGCCATTGTTGTGTGATGAAAGAAAGGCAAAAATATTATATCATTTGAAAATGATAAAGCCTTACCTTCTGAAAACAATTGGAATAAGCTTGATGTTGTTAACATTGTTACTCTTAATTGTAAAATTTATGCCTGGAGTACAGGATGAATTGAATGACAAATTCACTGATAGTTAGTTACCAAACTTACTATTTTAAAACTAAATCCCTTACTTGTGAAGAAAAAGGAATGAGTAAAAGTATTGTTAGAGTAAATATCATTATAGTGTGATATTTCTAAACAAACTTGTTAGGTTGAGCATTTAAAATAATTGCTATAAGAGAAAAAGATCAGTTTTATCCGCAGAATTGGTTTCTAAATCAGAGGACATTATAAATGTGGACTGATTATAATATGTGTTTGAGAATCTCTGGAAATGATAATTGAAACATTTGGCAGAGAGGATAATTTGATTGAAAAAGATGTAAATGGTTTTAAGAAAAGAGAATTTTCTATCACTAAAGTATTGAGAAATGTTTTATGATTGTACTATGGATTTATTTTATCATGTACTGTTGTTGAAATAATTGCACTGAGTCAGGATGCAAATTTCTTCTATGTGAATTTATTCATTTGTTATATTATCATTGAATGTATGATAATGTAGGGTAAAAATAGTTGCAGCAAGGCAGAACTATGACTAACCAGAATTCCAAGAAATGTATTATATATGATTTTTCACTTTTAGGATACTGTTACATGAAAAGCAGACCAGAAATGAAACTAATGTAAAATAAAACTTATCCTTGTTTTGTATAAATTTAGGATATGTGCCACTGATTTGACACTGTAAACCAGAATGGTTGAGAATTTCATGGTTGAGAATTTATAATGTTGACATACCAATGTTCAACAAATGTATGATTAATTAAGGATTTCATGTCAAGATTGTAAAACTAATCTATTTTTTTCTGTATTAGTTAAAATAGATTGAATGAATTGTACTGACAATCCAAAGATTGGGTAGACCTGAACACTGTGAGGAACAGGAGAACCTAGAATCTATGAATAAGGAATAAAACCTTTGTGGAACATGGAAAAGAGCAATGGATTCCAACCTTACCATAACTGAAAAGCTGGGAGATGGAACCATTCAGACCACCCCTTAAACATGCCGGCATTGGCCCAATTCGGAATCAATTAGAGTTTTCCCCCCTTGCCCTAATACGTACCTATTAGGTTGCCAGCAGTTGCCCGCATGGCGCCCCAATGAAAAGCGATATCGCTATGCTAGGAGGCCTTAGTAGGCCAAAATGGCCGCCATTTTGGCGTCGATACCCGCGCTGATACCTGGGTCGATTATGGGCCAATGCGGGCATTAGACATGCGGGCGCGATTAGGGTTTGCCGGCATTGGGGCCTAATGGATATCCCCCTCCCTTCTCCGGCTTTTCATTTCGTTTCCATATCGGGCCAATGACGGTAGTTTATTACCAGCGCAATGCGGTTTTTGCCTTCATTGACCCGTATATTTAGTCCTTATCAAACCAACATTGGGTGGATTCGGATTTTACCTTTATTTACCCACTTTTTCGTAATTATAATACAATATACAAAAACAATTATTATATAAACGCATATAGTAAAAACAAGTAAAACAAAACAAAGAAAGTGATTTCGTTTATATTTTATTATATTTGTATTCAAAATATTTTTTGTTCAACATACAATAAAAAGTATATATTCAATCAATAAAGCAAAACGGCGACATTAAATAAAGTGCAAAAACATGGAAATGGTAGAGTATTGAAGTTAATAACATTTTTTTTTACAGAACTACATAAAATAAAAGTTAGTGTAATAGTACAAAATAGTTGGTCATAATATATAGATATGCCTAAACAATAAATATGATATAATATAGATAAAATATTTTATTTTTAATTGATATACAACTTAATTTATTAATTTAACAATAGCCATGCAGCAGAGTAATGGGAAAAAAAAATATTTATGGGAAAATATATATAGGCCTACATCATTACTACAAGCCTACATAGAAATATATATTGATAAAATATAGCACTATGTAAACAGACATTATAAGTAAACATTGTGCAATGAAAATAAAAAACAATATGTAGGCCTTTGCAAGCCAAGTAGGTTAAGCTATTTTAAAATATAGGTATACATTCAAAATACCAGTTTTTACAAATTTTGTGGAGAAATAAATGTTATTGTCTAACAATAAAATAGCATTAGTGCAAAATGGAAGTTTAATGGGACAATATTATTTAACCCTGAATAATGGGCAGACCGATAATGTATTCCAATAATTAATCAATTTAACACTCTTGCTAGGCCTACAACAATGAAGATAAATTTTACACAATAGGCCTACAACTAAAATTGCTTTATTTATTTAAAAATAGGACTCAAAATATCTTTAACACAAAAACATGTAATATATTGAGGAAAAAAAACATTAACATGCACAGCAATGGATTCAAATGGAACACAAGATATTTTAGGGCTGTAATTTTTTTTTATACTATACACACACACACTTATATTATTTTAGTATGCTAACTCAAGTCTTTTTCACAAAACATTAAATAATGCAATAAAGTCCATCCATCCCTGTGGCACTACAGCCCATGTAGGGCTTTGGCCTGCTTCACCACCTCCTTCCATTCGGGCCTATCCCTGGCTTTCCTTCGCCAAGCCCGTACACCAAGCTTTTGCAAATCTGCTTCTACAGCTTCAAGCCATCTTTGTCTTGGTCTGCCCCTAAGCCTCTTTCCTTTTGGCCTCTGGTGATGTGCTGTTCTGGCTGCTCTGCCTTCTGTCATTCTTTCCAAGTGGCCTGCCCACCTCAGTCTGCCCTTCTTTATTTCAGCTACCACCGTTGGATCCTTGTACAGGGTGTACAGTTCTTCGTTTGTCCTTGACCTCCAGCCATCTAGGTCTTGCACAGCTCCATATATCTTCCGCAGCACTTTTCTCTCCCAGGTATTAAGCAGGGCTTCAATGGATTTTGTCATTGTCCATGTTTCACTGCTATACATCACCACTGGTCTTATTATGGTTTTGTATATTACCTTCTTCGTTCTTTTTGAGATGTTTTTGCTGCGGAATACATTTTGGAGGCTGAAATAGGCACGATTTCCTGCAGCTATTCTTTCTTTTATTTCAGGTAGTATCTCATTCCTTTCATTAAGGCTTGACCCTAAGTATTTGAAAGTATCATTCATTAAAATATTATGTAATGATTACCGTTACCTAACCCCGGCAAAATAAGATATTAAGGATCAGGTTTTTAATTAAACAAAAAGCCAATTCATTTATCGATACAGTGGTGAAAACATTTCTAAATCGATTGATTACTTCAAAAGTAATTCAAAATTAAGATAACAGTAAGTTCTTTTGGAGACAAATGATAATAAAACAGTACCGATTTGGAATTTTTTTGCATTGTAACAGGTAGTTAAATATTTCCAAGATGAATAAATATTAAACGATTGCCGTTAAATTTAGAAAAAGCATTTTAATGAGCCAATAAACAAGCTGGTGGAAGTTTAAAATTGAAATAATATTTAGACAAGTTGACTTTAATACTTTAAAACTATATCTTTTGTTTGATTTTATTCTAAAGCTGCATAAAAACACATTTTAAGTAATTAATTTCTAAAAATAATATTAGCTTTAAAATTTGACAGCTATAACATTACAAAGCAATAAGAAACTAAAAAATGACCTGGGACCATTCACATTAGTCTGCTTTTTATTGAAAAATTGGTTTTACCAACCGCTGAACTGGTTTGAGCGATAGCATCACATTATATATGAATTTTAGTGTGTTTTGCAACATAGTTATTGACAAAAAATTATCTTTTTACCCTTACTTGGCCTTATGTGTTATTAAATTCTTTACAATAGTTAAGTTATGATACAAAACTATGATTTAGACTTTAGACTTAACAAATAGACCTATTTAGTTTACATAGTATTTACTCACCCATTAATTAGGCTATGTCATTTTATATCCTTTAATATCAGCATAGACTAATAGTACACCAGTTTCCAACATCCGACTCTAGAAGAAATAAAAAGTAAAAATAAAATTGAATTCCTTAACCTTGCATTAACAAATTAAATAATATTTCTATATATAGTAAAACCTATATCTATATTCCTATAAATGCTATTTAAACTACCGGTATTGAATGTCATGAAATTAAGCTTAGAAATAAGCTTATTCTGATTACCCTGACCCCTAAGTCTATGCTTAAGTCCAGGAAGTTTTATTTAATGTAATTTAAGTAGGCCACTATAGGCTACATATATATATATATATATATATATATATATATTAATAATAATGATTATATAATAATATAGGCCTATGCCTATATAAATATACAAGTAAAAAAGGTTATTGTTCAGACTTTAAAACTAACAAATAGGCCTATAATGCCCTAGGCCTATATCAACTTTATGTTATACTTACCCACTAATTAAATCATCATCTGCCATCTCTATCAGCTGACTGTTGTCTAGTAGTTATAATAGGCCAACAGGGTGTAATAGAAGATTATAATACTAATACATTAAATATAGCACTACAATCTTGACTCTCGTCTTCCCTCTATAACATCAGACTGAAAAAAAAAGAATTCCTTATAAATATTTAAAATAGAAATACAAAAATAAGCCTATATTTATATCATCTCTATTGTTATTATAAAAAGAAATGGACATGCTTTGTAGAAAAAGGTTTATACTCGATAACTACAGATTTGATAAAACAATAGCCAGTATAGTCAGTATAGGGTCTAACCGTATACCGTATAGGCCTATATTTATTATAACTAACAACAAATTTCAAATAGCATAGTTCAATATTATGGATATGTAATATTTATAATTAATAATAGCCTATAATACTATAAGTTATATGACCTATAGACTATAGGGCAACGGTTTGCATATAATATATGGCTGCCGCTATTCGGACCCGGGTCCCTTTAGCATGAAATGGCTATTCGGACCCGGCTTCAGTCAGAATTCCTTAAAACTCATAGAAAACATCAAAAAAGAGGGAAACAAACACAAAAAATTTTTGTTTTACCATATCATATATATTATAAGAAGTAGCACAGAAAACACCAAATCTATCCCTATCCTTTATAACCTAACCGATACTAACTATTACCAAAAATACTACAAATCCATCCCTAACCTATATAAACTAACCGATACTAATATTTATCACTAAGTCTACCGGGTCCGAATAGCCACTTCGATAATATATATATAAAATATAATTATCAAATTGACAATTTCAATTATTGCATAGGCTATTCATAGTATTGATTAATAAATGAATATCATTTAGCCTATATTAATAGTAAATTATATATTTAGGCCTATAATTCCTATAATTATAATCCTTATCTAAATCTTATAAGTTTACAGACGTTCCTTCTAGGTAGAAGATTATTACGTACACTAGGCCCAAAACGTCCTGCAGGGCGACAGGGATAGAACCCGCGACCTATCAGTTGGTTTTTGGTCGACAGTCCGGTGAACTAACCGCTGGACCAGCCGGCTTCACTATAAATTAAAAAATAAACGCCTAGACTAGTAGTACTGTAGGCGTAGGTCTAGTAGTTGGCTAATGTGACTTACTGGACTTCTTGTGGTCGTCTGTTGTCTTGAAACTTCACATTATACTGGTCCATACCATATTAGCATATTCCAACCGAGCGTAAGACTGAAAAATTTGTTAAAAAAGATGCTTTTTTATAAATTTAATTAGAATATATTATTATAAAATGGCTTGCCTTTACTGACTTTACGGTTACCTACTATTATTACCTAGCCTAATCTAGATCTATCTAGGTCTAGTCAGTAGGCTACTGAGGCTATTATAATAATAATTATTTAATGATATTATTATTAATTAATGATTTTCCTGAAATGATTCGAGTTTACACTTTAATAGAACAACTAAGTGTCTAAGTCCTAGACTAAGCTTTAAGCAATTATATATATATACAAAACAAAAAAAAAGATTTTTTTAGCCTTTATTTTAATAACGTAACATTTTTAAGTCAAAAGTCAAAGTTGTTTTTAAATCTTTAATTTAACAAGTAGGCCTACACCT
The DNA here is from genome assembly GCA_949126835.1 of Anisus vortex. NCBI lineage: Eukaryota > Metazoa > Mollusca > Gastropoda > Planorbidae > Anisus > Anisus vortex. The sequence goes on along the minus strand of OX421506.1, from coordinate 36,040,517 downwards.
ACATTATATAATGATTTAAATGATTAATTATTCATTAACTTTAACACTTTAACTTTATTATTTAACACGTGTGACTGGTTAAATATATATATATATATTAAAATATTAGCGGTTTTAATAATTATACACGTAGAAGTAGTAGAGGCCTATAATTCCTATAATATATTTAATATTAGGCTTCATTTACTCACCTTCTATATACTATATATCGTACTTTATAGCCTAGAATTAAATCTCCATCATAATGATACTCCATGAAGTCCATGCGATTAAATTGTGTCGGTTGGACCGGTATTTAAAAATTCCGACTTCCGGAATAATGATTGGTCAAGCGAGATTTGTACAATCGCGTTAGTCAGAGTTAGTCCATCAAATTCGATATAAAATCATATAAAATGCTTTCTTAATAAAAAAAATCAAATTATTTAAAATTAAATAGAAAAAAACAATAAAACATATATTTAATATCATTCTAATAAACGCAAGTTTTATTAAGTCAAAAATTATATCTATAGCTTAAATTATAACTTGTTATACCAATGCATGTTGGCGAGATCAGGACTACGATTTAAAGGACTCCGGGTTCGATACCCGGGCTAGTCTATACACTTCGCGAACAATTTCTTTAAATATATTTTATACAATATAATATGACTTATATAATAAAATCTTTTAAAAAAGTAAAATAAATAATTAAAAATTGAAGACTGTCAGATGTTTAAATTTAAATCAAGATACCGTGTTTTGTAATGAAAGTAAAAAAAATCTATGTAGGCCTAGATCTATTCATTTTACTCGGTATTCATAATTTAATAAAGAAATTAATTTAATTTTTTACCTAAATAAATTTTTTATAAATGTCTAGATCTAGAGTCTATATTTAAATTTAAAAAAAAAATAATAATTATCTTTACATTTCTATCACAACTTTAAAAACACAATGTAACAGGGTGGGGGGAAGAAGGGGGGTAATTAATTTAAATTCATATTTCATGGTTACTACTAATTAAAGAGGGTTGTGGGTAAGGGACAGCAATCATCTACTAAATACATCTAAACTAGGGTACGAGGGGACTTTGGGTTTCCATGACACTTCCGTTGGAACAGAAGGATTATTACAATCTAAACAGACCAACAACACTGAACACTAAACATAAAACACTAAAATCATATTCAAATTACAAATTACTGTTTATTCATGGAAATGCACTTGTCCCATTAAAGGGAACATAAAAATCATAAAAACAAATTAAACCCCAACAATAAAGTAGGTCGGCGCTACCGCTGAGTAGGTCAGCGCCACCGCTAAGTAGGTCGGCGCTACCGCTGGGTAGGTCGGCGCTAACGCTTAGTAAGTCGGCGCTACCGCTGGGTAGGTCGGCGCTACCTTTGAGTAGGTCAGCGCCACTACTAAGTAGGTCGGCGCTACCGCTGGGTAGGCCGGCGCTACCGCTGGGTAGGTCTGCGCTACCTTTGAGTAGATCGGCGCTACCTTTGAGTAGGTCAGCGCCACCGCTAAGTAGGTCGGCGCTACCGCTGAGTAGATCGGCGCTAACGCTGAGTAAGTCGGCACTACCGCTGAATAGGTCGGCGTTAACGCTTAGTAAGTCGGCGCTACCGCTGGGTAGGTCGGCGCAACAGCTGGGTAGGTGGGCGCTACCACTGAGTAGGTCGGCGCTACAGCTGACTACGTCGGCGATCCCTTTTAGTAGGTCGGCGCTACCTTTGAGTAGGTCGGCGCCACCGCTAAGTAGGTCGGCGCTACCTTCGAGTAGGTCGGCGCCACCGCTAAGTAGGTCGGCGATACCGCTGAGTAGGTTGGCGCTAACGCTAAGTAAGTCAGCGCTACCGCTGGGTAGGTCGGCGCAACCGCTGGGTAGGTCGGCGCTACCTTTGAGTAGGTCAGCGCCACTACTAAGTAGGTCGGCGCTACCGCTGGGTAGGCCGGCGCTACCGCTGGGTAGGTCTGCGCTACCTTTGAGTAGATCGGCGCTACCTTTGAGTAGGTCAGCGCCACCGCTAAGTAGGTCGGCGCTACCGCTGAGTAGATCGGCGCTAACGCTGAGTAAGTCGGCACTACCGCTGAATAGGTCGGCGTTAACGCTTAGTAAGTCGGCGCTACCGCTGGGTAGGTCGGCGCAACAGCTGGGTAGGTGGGCGCTACCACTGAGTAGGTCGGCGCTACAGCTGACTACGTCGGCGATCCCTTTTAGTAGGTCGGCGCTACCTTTGAGTAGGTCGGCGCCACCGCTAAGTAGGTCGGCGCTACCTTTGAGTAGGTCGGCGCCACCGCTAAGTAGGTCGGCGATACCGCTGAGTAGGTTGGCGCTAACGCTAAGTAAGTCAGCGCTACCGCTGGGTAGGTGGGCGCTACCGCTGAGTAGGTCGGCGCTACCTCTGAGTACTTCGGCGCTACCTTTGAGTAGGTCGGCGCTACCTTAGAGTAGGTCGGCGCCACCGCTGGCTAGGTCGGCGCTACCGCTGTGTAGGTCAGCGCTACCGCTGGGTAGGTCGGCGATACCTTTGAGTAGGTCGGCGCCATCGCTAAGTAGGTCGGCGCTACCGCTGGTTAGGTCAGCGCTAACGCTGAGTAGGTCGGCGCTACCTCTGAGTACGTCGGCGCTACCTTTAAGTAGGTCGGCGCTACCTTTGAGTAGGTGGCGCCACAAACAAGTAGGTCGGCGCTACCGCTGGGTAGGCCGGCGCCACAAACAAGTAGGTCGGCGCTACCTTTGAGTAGGTCAGCGCCACCGCTAAGTAGGTCGGCGCTACCGCTGAGTAGATCGGCGCTAACGCTGAGTAAGTCGGCACTACCGCTGAATAGGTCGGCGTTAACGCTTAGTAAGTCGACGCTACCGCTGGGTAGGTCGGCGCAACAGCTGGGTAGGTGGGCGCTACCACTGAGTAGGTCGGCGCTACAGCTGAGTACGTCGGCGCTACCTTTTAGTAGGTCGGCGCTACCTTTGAGCAGGTCGGCGCCACCGCTAAGTAGGTCGGCGCTACCTTTGAGTAGGTCGGCGCCACCGCTAAGTAGGTCGGCGATACCGCTGAGTAGGTCGGCGCTAACGCTAAGTAAGTCAGCGCTACCGCTGGGTAGGTCGGCGCAACCGCTGTGTAGGTGGGCGCTACCGCTGAGTAGGTCGGCGCTACCTCTGAGTACTTCGGCGCTACCTTTGAGTAGGTCGGCGCTACCTTTGAGTAGGTCGGCGCCACCGCTGGGTAGGTCGGCGCTACCGCTGGGTAGGTCGGCGCTACCGCTGGGTATGTCGTCGCTAACGCTGAGTATGTCGGCGATACCTCTGAGTACGTCGGCGCTACCTTTAAGTAGGTCGGCGCTACCTTTGAGTAGGTCGGCGCCACAAATAAGTAGGTCGGCGCTACCGCTGGGTAGGCCGGCGCTACCGCTGGGTAGGTCGGCGCTACCGCTGGGTAGGTCGGCGCTACCGCTGAGTAGGTCGGCGCTACCTTTGAGTAGGTTTGTGCTAACTTTGAGTAGGTCGGCGCCACCGCTAAGTAGGTCGGCGCTACCTTTGAGTAGGTCAGCGCCACCGCTAAGTAGGTCGGCGCTACCGCTGAGTAGATCGGCGCTAACGCTGAGTAAGTCGGCACTACCGCTGAATAGGTCGGCGTTAACGCTTAGTAAGTCGGCGCTACCGCTGGGTAGGTCGGCGCAACAGCTGGGTAGGTGGGCGCTACCACTGAGTAGGTCGGCGCTACAGCTGAGTAGGTCGGCGCTACCTTTTAGTAGGTCGGCGCTACCTTTGAGTAGGTCGGCGCCGACGCTAAGTAGGTCGGCGCTACCTTTGAGTAGGTCGGCGCCACCGCTAAGTAGGTCGTCGATACCGCTGAGTAGGTTGGCGCTAACGCTAAGTAAGTCAGCGCTACCGCTGGGTAGGTGGGCGCAACCGCTGGGTAGGTGGGCGCTACCGCTGAGTAGGTCGGCGCTACCTCTGAGTACTTCGGCGCTACCTTTGAGTAGGTCGGCGCTACCTTAGAGTAGGTCGGCGCCACCGCTGGCTAGGTCGGCGCTACCGCTGGGTAGGTCGGCGCTACCGCTGGGTAGGTCGGCGATACCTTTGAGTAGGTCGGCGCCATCGCTAAGTAGGTCGGCGCTACCGCTGGGTAGGTCGGCGCTACCGCTGGTTAGGTCGGCGCTAACGCTGAGTAGGTCGGCGCGACCTCTGAGTACGTCGGCGCTACCTTTAAGTAGGTCGGCGCTACCTTTGAGTAGGTGGCGCCACAAACAAGTAGGTCGGCGCCACCGCTGGGTAGGCCGGCGCCACCGCTAAGTAGGTCAGCGCTACCTTTGAGTAGGTCAGCGCCACCGCTAAGTAGGTCGGCGCTACCGCTGAGTAGATCGGCGCTAACGCTGAGAAAGTCAGCACTACCGCTGAATAGGTCGGCGTTAACGCTTAGTAAGTCGACGCTACCGCTGGGTAGGTCGGCGCAACAGCTGGGTAGGTGGGCGCTACCACTGAGTAGGTCGGCGCTACCTCTGAGTACTTCGGCGCTACCTGTGAGTAGGTCGGCGCTACCTTTGAGTAGGTCGGCGCCACCGCTGGGTAGGTCGGTGCTACCGCTGAGTAGGTCGGCGCTACCGCTGGGTAGGTCAGTACCACCGCTGGCTAGGTCGGCGCTACCGCTGGGTAGGTCGGCGCTACAGTTGGGTAGGTCGGCGATACCTTTGAGTAGGTCGGCGCCATCGCTAAGTAGGTCGGCGCTACCGCTGGGTAGGTCGGCGCTACCGCTGGGTAGGTCGGCGCTAACGCTGAGTAGGTCGGCGCTACCTCTGAGTACGTCGGCGCAACCTTTAAGTAGGTCGGCGCTACCTTTGAGTAGGTCGGCGTTACAAATAAGTAGGTCGGCGCTACCGCTGGGTAGGCCGGCGCTACCGCTGGGTAGGTCGGCGCTACCGCTGGGTAGGTCGGCGCTACCGCTGAGTAGGTCGACGCTACCTTTGAGTAGGTCTGTGCTAACTTTGAGTAGGTCGGCGACACCGCTAAGTAGGTCGGCGCTACCTTTGAGTAGGTCAGCGCCACCGCTAAGTAGGTTGGCGCTACCGCTGAGTAGATCGGCGCTAACGCTGAGTAAGTGGGCACTACCGCTGAATAGGTCGGCGTTAACGCTTAGTAAGTCGGCGCTACCGCTGGGTAGGTCGGCGCAACAGCTGGGTAGGTGGGCGCTACCACTGAGTAGGTCGGCGCTACAGCTGAGTACGTCGGCGCTACCTTTTAGTAGGTCGGCGCTACCTTTGAGTAGGTCGGCGCAAACGCTTAGTAAGTGGGCGCTACCGCTGAGTAGGTCAGCGCTAACGCTGTGTAAGTCGGCGCTACCGCTGAGTAGGTCGGCGCTACCTCTGAGTACGTCGGCGCTACCTTTTAGTAGGTCGGCGCTACCTTGGAGTAGGTCGGCGCCACCGCTAAGTAGATCGGCACTACCGCTGGGTAGGTCGGCGCTACCGCTGGGTAGGTCGGCGCTAACGCTGGGTAGGTCGGCGCTACCGCTGAGTAGGTCGGCGCTACCTCTGAGTACGTCCGCGCTACCTTTGAGTAGGTCGGCGCCACCGCTAAGTAGGTCGGCGCTACCGCTGGGTAGGCCGGCGCTACCTTTGAGTAGGTCGGCGCCACCGCTAAGTTGGTCGGCGCTACCGCTGGGTAGGTCAGCGCCACCGCTAAGTAGGTCGGCGCTACCGCTGAGTAGGTCAGCGCCACCGCTAAGTAGGTCGGCGCTACCGCTGGGTAGGTCGGCGCTAACGCTTAGTAAGTCGGCGCTACCGCTGGGTAGGTCGGCGCTACCTTTGAGTAGGTCGGCGCCACTACTAAGTAGGTCGGCGCTACCGCTGGGTAGGCCGGCGCTACCGCTGGGTAGGTCTGCGCTACCTTTGAGTAGATCGGCGCTACCTTTGAGTAGGTCAGCGCCACCGCTAAGTAGGTCGGCGCTATCGCTGAGTAGATCGGCGCTAACGCTTAGTAAGTCGGCGCTACCGCTGGGTAGGTCGGCGCAACCGCTGGGTAGGTGTGCGCTACCACTGAGTAAGTCGGCGCTACAGCTGAGTACGTCGGCGCTACCTTTTAGTAGGTCGGCGCTACCTTTGAGTAGGTCGGCGCCACCGCTAAGTAGGTCGGCGCTACCGCTAAGTAGGTCGGCGCTAACGCTGAGTAAGTCGGAGCTACCGCTGAGTAGGTCGGCGCTAACGCTGGGTAGGTCGGCGATACCTTTGAGTAGGTCGGCGCCATCGCTAAGTAGGTCGGCGCTACCGCTGGGTAGGTCGGCGCTACCGCTGGGTAGGTCGGCGCTAACTCTGAGTAGGTCGGCGCTACCTCTGAGTACGTCGGCGCTACCTTTAAGTAGGTCGGCGCTACCTTTGAGTAGGTGGCGCCACAAACAAGTAGGTCGGCGCTACCGCTGGGTAGGCCGGCGCCACCGCTAAATAGGTCGGCGCTACCTTTGAGTAGGTCAGCGCCACCGCTAAGTAGGTCGGCGCTACCGCTGAGTAGATCGGCGCAAACGCTGAGTAAGTCGGCACTACCGCTGAATAGGTCGGCGTTAACGCTTAGTAAGTCGACGCTATCGCTGGGTAGGTCGGCGCAACAGCTGGGTAGGTGGGCGCTACCACTGAGTAGGTCGGCGCTACAGCTGAGTACGTCGGCGCTACCTTTTAGTAGGTCAGCGCTACCTTTGAGTAGGTCGGCGCCACCGCTAAGTAGGTCGGCGCTACCTTTGAGTAGGTCGGCGCCACCGCTAAGTAGGTCGGCGATACCGCTGAGTAGGTCGGCGCTAACGCTAAGTAAGTCAGCGCTACCGCTGGGTAGGTCGGCGCAACCGCTGGGTAGGTGGGCGCTACCGCTGAGTAGGTCGGCGCTACCTCTGAGTACTTCGGCGCTACCTTTGAGTAGGTCGGCGCTACCTTTGAGTAGGTCGGCGCCACCGCTGGGTAGGTCGGTGCTACCGCTGAGTAGGTCGGCGCTACCGCTGGGTAGGTCGGTACCACCGCTGGCTAGGTCGGCGCTACCGCTGGGTAGGTCGGCGCTACCGTTGGGTAGGTTTGCGATACCTTTAAGTAGGTCGGCGCCATCGCTAAGTAGGTCGGCGCTACCGCTGGGTTGGTCGGCGCTAACGCTGAGTAGGTCGGCGCTACCTCTGAGTACGTCGGCGCTACCTTTGAGTAGGTCGGCGTTACAAATAAGTAGGTCGGCGCTACCGCTGAGTAGGTCGGCGCAACCGCTGTGTAGGTGGGCGCTACCGCTGAGTAGGTCGGCGCTACCTCTGAGTACTTCGGCGCTACCTTTGAGTAGGTCGGCGCTACCTTTGAGTAGGTCGGCGCCACCGCTGGGTAGGTCGGTGCTACCGCTGAGTAGGTCGGCGCTACCGCTGGGTAGGTCGGTACCACCGCTGGCTAGGTCGGCGCTACCGTTGGGTAGGTCGGCGATACCTTTGAGTAGGTCGGCGCCATCGCTAAGTAGGTCGGCGCTACCGCTGGGTAGGTCGGCGCTACCACTGGGTAGGTCGGCGCTAACGCTGAGTAGGTCGGCGCTACCTCTGAGTACGTCGGCGCTACCTTTAAGTAGGTCGGCGCTACCTTTGAGTAGGTCGGCGTTACAAATAAGTAGGTCGGCGCTACCGCTGGGTAGGCCGGCGCTACCGCTGGGTAGGTCGGCGCTACCGCTGGGTAGGTCGGCGCTACCGCTGAGTAGGTCGACGCTACCTTTGAGTAGGTCTGTGCTAACTTTGAGTAGGTCGGCGACACCGCTAAGTAGGTCGGCGCTACCTTTGAGTAGGTCAGCGCCACCACAAGGTAGGTCGGCGCTACCGCTGAGTAGATCGGCGCTAACGCTGAGTAAGTCGGCACTACCGCTGAATAGGTCGGCATTAACGCTTAGTAAGTCGGCGCTACCGCTGCGTAGGTCGACGCAACAGCTGGGTAGGTGGGCGCTACCACTGAGTAGGTCGGCGCTACAGCTGAGTACGTCGGCGCTACCTTTTAGTAGGTCGGCGCTACCTTTTAGTAGGTCGGCGCTACCTTGGAGTAGGTCGGCGCCACCGCTAAGTAGATCGGCACTACCGCTGGGTAGGTCGGCGCTACCGCTGGGTAGGTCGGCGCTAACGCTGGGTAGGTCGGCGCTACCGCTGAGTAGGTCGGCGCTACCTCTGAGTACGTCCGCGCTACCTTTGAGTAGGTCGGCGCCACCGCTAAGTAGGTCGGCGCTACCGCTGGGTAGGCCGGCGCTACTAACTATAATTATAGGGTAAAGTAAAGGAGGTTCTGTATAGTGCTGGCCACATAATCAAATAGTATGCCGTGGCCACGTAAACTGTTGAATGCTGCTTCATCTGGCCTTTGGATCAATTTGGTGCAACAATTAGTTTATTTTAGGCCTCTTGAATTAATAAAAAAATATATAAATATAATATATTTATTTATGACATGTTACTTGTTCCCCCCCCCCCCCCCCCCATCGCAAACAGGTAATTGAAGCAGAATGTCAAGGCAGGGTGGATGAAGACAGCTTGTTGCAAGTACATGTTGGACTGTTTAGCTGCAGTATAATCCTAGAGGAAAAGGAATTTCATATGTTGCACACTTCGGCAACCCACCTCTATACATGACATCAGTCTACTGTTAAAAATAAATTCTATATTTAATTTCATCGCATATTTTGTTGTAATTTATGTTTAATTGCTAATTTAAACTAATTATATTAATATATAGTACCAGGTGACCGATCATTCGATCGGTAATAAAGAGCAGGCGTTTGTACCTTAACATATTGTGCTGTAAAAAAACGGTGCATAAATTTTAATAAGTACGTTTTTACCAGACCAATAAATTGCATTTGTCTTTTTTTCCCGTCTACAAAAGTTAAAGTTATGTAACGTTTTTTGGCGTATTTATTTCTATTTTTGCACTCATTGTATAAAAAATAAAAGATAAAAGATAAAATTTCTTTATTGATCCAAACAAATGGAAATTTGTCTTGATTACAGATGTTTTGTCCTTCAGCATATTTTAAACAAAATAAAATAATTATTTGTAATTTATATACAAGCACAGAAATATACTTATAAAAATAGACAATCGCACACACAATCACACAATTATCATGCAAGAAAGTTCATTAGTAGTCAGCTATTGTTGACTGAAATCCTGACGATAGGCCTATATTTCTTGTTGCGTATGGTAGATAGTTTGGCCGGAGGCTGACGCTCAATATAATTCTTCGTCTGGTGTGCATATTCTTCTTTTGTTGTAATGTAGTTGGTATTGCGATATTGTTTGTTTAAATAGCCAGCCATCCAACTTTACTTGCCACTGTTGACGGGTCTGTCTGAGCAAAGCAGATAAAATGTCCACAGACGTATTCCTCTACGGCCACTTTTTATTCGCCCTGATAGTGTAAAGACATGCAGCCCTCCACCCAACTCCAACATTACTTTCCTCATATCGGATGTAAAATTTCCCCCTAAGCAACATTTTAGGTGTGATTTATATAATCTGCCTGAAAAGAGATAAACGTTCCAACTGCATCGATCTTTCACTCTAAACATATGATACCGACAAACTGTAAAGCTTAACGTTTGGACCTTTATGACAAATGCATGTACCAAAGGGTGACGCTGTATTGTGTTTTAAAATTCTCGTAAATCATCTCTTTCATAAAAGGTGTCTAAAAGTAAGCTTTTTCTGAATTCTTACTGTATGCCTACATGTTGATCTGAGTTATTAAGACCATTGCATTGGATATTCATCAATTAGTAAAATATCCCCGGTAGCATAGGCCTACTAAAAAAAAAAGTACCCGTCGGACCGAATTTGATCCATATGTCCGATGAAGCAGCGTTCATCAGTTTCTGTGGCCTCGGCATACTAGGTGATTGTGTGGCCAGCACTATGCACAGCCGCCTTTACTTTACCCTAACTATTGTCAGGTAACCATCAGAGCTGGATAGACTCAGGGACACCCTCCAGACCCGGGAAAAATATCCTAGCCTGCACCAGGATTCGAACCCGGGACCTTCGGCTCTCCAGTCGAACGCGCTGCCGCTCGGCTACCGTGCCCCCATAGGCCTACTGCTAAGCCTAATTTTTTAAAGCTTTAAGCCTGGTTTAATGTTGACTATAGTGTACATTTTTTTTAAATAAAGTAAGCATATTATAATCTCGGTAGGCGTTAATTTACGATATAGCTAACATAGAACAGCTATTCAGTACTGATCATTATAGGCGAGTCATCAGTCCAGGTTAGCGTGCTTATAGCTGTCATACCTGCTACAGACATGACTAACGTAACATAATTATCATGAAATGTTTAAAAACTGACGTTTATTGCAAATATTGCAATACCTTTAATAGTGATTAGTTTTACAAATATGAAATTATTAAATTATTTATAGCGCCGCGCGTTTATAGTTAAATTATCTTGCTATTTAATATGCTGCCAATGAATAAAAAGAAAGTTTGTTTTTTAAACCAGCTGCTGCAAAACGGCTAGAAAAAAAGCAAAAACCAAACAGCTTAATCTAATTTCAAACCCTAAAAAAAACACAAAACATGTAGGCTAGCGTTGTCAGTTTTAAATCCAACAGAAATATATGTCATTTATGTCATTATGTTATGTATTTAAAAGACTGAAAATAAAAAGTTTAAATTTAAAATATCGTGAATTACGTTACAATTTTTATTTCATCTTTACCCCTTCCCCTACTTTAACAGCTGTCAAACTTTCTAGTGACCCCTCTTATAAAATTAGGCCTATGTCAATTTTTTCAACTCCCTCCCTCGCCCAATTCAAGCTAACAAGCGGCCGGCTAGTGTGTTTGATATTGAATAGAAAATAAAAAGGTCTATGAATAAACGTAATACATTTTTACTAGTTTACCAGATTTCAAATTGACTTAACATAGTCTAATATTTCTTACTTGGGCAGATATATAAATCACAATAAGTATAGTTTGTAAATCACTTGTAAAAATATATCTTTTTCAAAAAAGTATTTATTTATTATTTTCAATGTACTATTCCAAAGAATGTTTGACTAAAAAAAAAGTTAAAATATATAGTTTGGTGTAAACCTTATCCAATATCCTACATAATTGTTATTATTTAAAATAAACTATCTTGGCAAAATATAATATCAATTACAACAATGGTATAATACAAATTTTAACAAATTGTTTAAATTGTGAGCATTACACCAGTTAAATACTAAATAATTAAAGGTGAAATTATGTTATTCATTGAAAAGACTGCAAATGAAATGATTAAAATACGTTGGATGAATTGTTTAATTTTCCCTCCCCCTCAATAAAACTAAAAGTATATTACACTTCTGACTATTATATAAGGAAAATACGAATGAATGGAATACATCTTTTCTAGTTTGCCAGATTTCAAATTGACAATGTTAATATATTCTAATATATCTTACTTGGGTAGGCCTATATAAGCAAATCATAAATATATTTAATAAAACATTCGTAAACATATATATGTCTTGTATAAAAAAAGTAGTTCCTATTATTATTTTCGACGTGTTTTTTTTTTCCAAAATAATGTTTAATAAACAAAATTTACAAATAGGCATATAGTTTGGAGAAATCTCATCTAATTCTGTTATTATTTAAACGGCAAACTATTATCTCACTAGTAATTAATACGTAAATATTTTATTTTTTATTTTATTTTTTATTTAATCTAAAATATATTGAGGACGTTTTAATCTAAATAAGGCTCAAGGGCCGCATACTATTATTTGTCAGCCCGCGAGTCAACCACTGGCTGTAGTTTGCACACCCTGCATTACATAAATTATTACACTTGGTCTTGCTTTAAATTATATCTATCATCGGTGCGCAAAACTGCCAGCATAAACAAGAAATTAAACTTCTTGTTAATGTTGAACGGGTATTTCCGCAACGTCATAATTGCGACGCAACAAAACACCGCTCTTGAATGCCGCGCTACATGTGATCGTGCAATGGCATGTTTTCACGGCCAAAACCAATTATCTACGATAAATCTTTTGTGTATTTTTGTCTAACGATCATTTCCGATTTTTATTTATGTGGCCGAAAAGGTGTAGATTTTTTTTTAGGGGAAACAAGTCGTGCATTAAAACATGAAGATAATCGTTAGAGCGCTTTTGAAGAAAATTTCCAGATATATATATATATATATATATAGTACCAGGTGACCGATCATTCGATCGGTAATAAATAGCAGGCGCTTGTACCTTAACATCATGTGTATGTAAAACAACAGTGCATACATTTTAAAAATACTTCTTTACCAGACCCATAAATTGTATTTGTCTTTTTTCTTTTTTCTACTATGAATAACATGGGCTTTAAATTCTAACAGTCGAAGCAGATTTTTATTTGTGCAGTCTAATATCTAGATTTTGACCGATAACCCCCCCCCCCCCCCAAAAAAAAAAAAAAAAAAAAAAAAAAAAACAACAACAACAACAGCTTAATCTCATTTTAAACCAAAAAAAAAACATGCAGGCTAGAGTTGTCAGTTTTAAATCCAACAGAAATATATGTCATTTATGTCATTAAATCGCCAGGCTACAACGAATACATAAAAGTACTAAGCGTTTGTTTATGTGCAAGTCTAAAAGAGACTTGGGAACTGCCCTTCTACGCTCGCTCCACTGGCTCCCCGTGAAAGCCAGAATTGAGTATAAAGTGGCGCTACTTTGCCATCAGTGCATTTTTAATAACGAGTTTCCGTCCTATCTCAAGGCCCTAATCAGACCTTATGTCCCGCAAAGAACACTTCGTTCTGCAAACTCATCGCTTCTGGAAGAGCCCCGTTTCTCTCTGACGACCGTTGGCCTGAGAGCCTTCTCAGTATCCGGTCCGAAGGTGTGGAATCAACTTCCCATTCAACTGAGGCGAACAAGCTCTACTGTTACTTTCAAAAAGAACTTAAAAACTCATTATTTCAATATTTACCTTCGATAACATTTAACATGCTTTAGAAACTTACTGTCTTATTTATGGGTTGGGTCGGTTAATGCTACATTTATTTGTTTTGTCTTTTTTTTTAATCATCAATTTAGCTCTGTCACCTGGCCTAGTGTAATATCCGTATTCTTAGTTGTATGTTAAAGCGCTCTGAACTTACATTATGTTTGTTGGCAGCGCTATACAAATATTATTATTATTATTTAAAAGACTGAAAATGAAAGTTTAAATTTAAAATATCGTGAATTACGTTACAATTTTTAGTTCTTCTACCCCTTCCCCTATTGGTGTACGCTCGTTTGAATCTGTGGCGCCTTCACTGTGGAACGGCTTACCTGAGACACTGAAAAACTCTGTGTCAAAAAAGGCATTCAAGAAGAATTTGAAGACTTTTCTTTTCAACTAAATTGATCAAATACACATCCATCAGCAAAAAACTTGTTTGAAACTATTTTAAAATGTTATTGTCGTTTCGTGCCTCCATCGGCCGAAACCTTGTTTAAAACTAATTTAGAGTGTTATTGTCGTTTCGATTTTGTGAGCTCGCTGAGCATGCTTTTATTAGCATGGAGTGAGGCGCTATATAAATGACCAATTAATTAATTAACTTTAACAACTGTCAAACTTTCCAATAAAATTATGTCAATTTTTTAAACTCCCTCCCTAAACCCATTCAAGCTAACAATGAGTTACGGCCGGCAAATATGTTTGATAGGAATTAAAAAGGTCTACGAATAAATGTAAATCGGGTACAAAAAAATAGGCATAGTCTAACTGGAAAATCGAACCCGGGTCGCCCGCACAGCAGTCCTCTATGTTAACAGCTTAGCTAGAGAAGGCACATGTCAGATGTGAAAAGCTATTAGACAGTATATAGGACTAGGCCTAAATAAGTCAGTGACACAAACTCACAAATTGACCAATGGGTATCCGTGGGGACACAAACACGATCTTTTTATATATATATAGATTTTCAATGTTTTCAATGTATTATTCCAAACATTGTTTGACAAAAAAGTAAAAAAATATAGTTTGGTGTTAACATTATCTAATATCCTCCCTTTGTGTTACTATTTAAAATAAACTATCGCGGCAAAATATAATATTGATTAATATAAACATTTTTTTTTTTTTTAAATTTTGAGCATTAAACTTAAATACTAAATAATTAACGGTGAAATTAGGTTATTCATTGAAAAGACTGCAAATGAAAAGATTATAATATATATAGGCTACGTTAGATGATGTGTTTAATTCCTTCCCCCCTCCCCCCGCCCCTAAATAAAACTAACAGTATATTACACTTCTGACTATTGTTATAAGGAAAATACGAATATACTGAATACATCTTTTCTCGTTTACCAGATTTCGAATTGACAATGTTAACATATTCTAATATATCTTACTTGGGTAGGCCTATATAAGCAAATCATAAAAATATTTAATAAAACATTCGTAAACAGATGTCTTGTACAAAAAAGTAGTTCCTATTATTATTTTCGACGTGTTTTTTTTTCCAAAATAATGTTTAATAAACAAAATTTACAAATAGGCATATAGTTTGGAGAAATCTCATCTAATTCTGTTTTTATTTAAACGGCAAACTATTATCTCACTAGTAATTAATACGTAAATATTTTATTTTTTATTTTATTTTTAATTTAATCTAAAATATATTGAGGACGTTTTAATCTAAATAAGCCTCAAGGGCCGCATACTATTATTTGTCAGCCCGCGAGTCAACCACTGGCGGTAGTTTGCACACCCTGCATTACATAAATTATTACACTTGGTCTTGCTTTAAATTATATCTATCATCGGTGCGCAAAACAGCCAGCATAAACAAGAAATTAAACTTCTTGTTAATGTTGAACGGGTATTTCCGCAACGTCATAATTGCGACGCAACAAAACACCGCTCTTGAATGCCGCGCTACATGTGGATCGTGCAATGGCATGTTTTCACGGCCAAAATCAATTATCTACGATAAATCTTTTGTGTATTTTTGTCTAACGATCATTTCCGATTTTTATTTATGTGGCCGAAAAGCTGTAGATTTTTTTTTAGGTGAAACAAGTCGTGCATTAAAACATGAAGATAATCGTTAGAGCGCTTTTGAAGAAAATTTCCACATATATATATATATATATACATACAATTTTAACTCGTATTATAGTATAGGATATACATACCATTTTAAATTATATATATATATACATACCATTTCAAATCGTATTATAGTATAGGATTTATATTTTAACTTACAAAAAAAATAAAAAAGAATCATAAAATATTGTCATAAAATATTTTTCAATATTTTTATTTTATTTAATACATATTAATAATAGGCCTATAGGGTCTTATACTTATATGAGTATATGAGGATTACTTATTTTAATTATAATATGAACCATAGGTCTATGCACAGGGATGTGTCTAATGTTCATCCAAGGCAATGCACTAGCCCCAGCTCTAGTCTAGGCTAAGCGGCTAAGCATATAATACTAATACTAAACAGAATATACTCACTATAGTAATATAGGCTACACTGGTCATATCATATGTATAGAGTCTAAGCCTAATCTATATATAATATAATTATGGAAATATACATGGGCTTACAATATGATAGGCATATAGTCATAAAGGGCCTATAGTTATAGTTAGCCTATGTATAACCTATAACTATAGTATAGTGTATAGGCTTAAATGTAGTAGGATTAATGATTACCCTTTAGCATACTTAGCTTCTAAAGATTCTACTTTAGTAAAGACTAAGCTCATGCCTAAGTCTAATTTAAATAATTTAATATAGCCAATATAGGGCTGACCGCCTAACCTATAAATATATATATTGATAATATATATTATATAAATATTAGCCTAATAACTGAGGTTAGTTAGCTTTTCATTAGCCTAGCAGATAGCAAATATCGTATTGGATTGCATTATAATTAATAATAATTAAAATAGCCTACTCATTATCATTATGTTGGCAATATGAATATGTGTAGTGTAGGCCTAGGCTAGGCTATGTAGTAGGCCTATATGAAGTATGTGTAGGCCTACACCACAAGCCGTTTATTATATTTTATAACAATAACATTACGTTGGTCTTCATTAATTATTAATTGGCAATTAATGAGTTGTATTAGCTGTTATGGCCCTCTATTATGATGACTATTATTACGACTCGTTAAATCGGATTCAATGAATATAGTTGTATCTTTATTAGAAGTCTCTAGATTCTGCTAATCTGTAGCCCAAGCTAGGGGTTCCTTGACTGACAGGTCTATGCAGCAATGTAGTTATATTCGTGATAATTATCTTCAACACCTTTCTCAACAATGATAGATCAAACAACTCCAGTTGTTGAATAAACAATTTTATTTAAATTGTAGACTCAATATAAACGATCAATAAACTTCATCAACTGATGGCAACATAAGTTTCAATACAATGGCATACAATATACAAATGAATATAGCGACTTCACTCGACAAACTTCCAAACTGAACTAACTTTAAGGAGGTCGGGACTTTCCAAAGAAAACTATCATCGAAGATTCTACAGGGTCTTAATACGCATTTTAACCTCTTTCTCTATAATTACTACGATCCAGAATTATCCTCCAATTTCCACGGGATTTGAACGAATTATTTTATTTAAACTGCCCTCAGGGCATAAAGGTCAAACCTTGGTCGCCTTGGACTCTGATACGCACTTGTTAAGAGGTCAATGCCTTACTACGTCATTCATTTATGACCGAGATTCGTAACACGATCACCCTTAAAAGTTTTATAATTATTTCTTTTACATTTTAACCATACAAAAAATGTTAATTTTAAGGAATAATTATAAAAGAAAATATTCCGGGGAAAAATACAATACAGTTCAATTGGCTATTCCACTAATTCAATCAAACTGATTACAATAACATATAATATATGCAATATAAGTTCATCTTATCAAATGGCTTAACTACAGTCATTCAATCATTCAATTTTTAATTCAAAACAATGGACAATTAAATTGTTTATCTAAATCTTGTATACAAGAAAAATACATAGGGTTAAACATTATACAATCTAATAATTTCCATTCCATTATCATTCCATGTTAATAAAAACTCTCTCGTTCATTTAATTATAAACTTAGCTTTTACATTTGTAATCAAACAACAAAAGAAAAAATCACTTAATGTCTATTCAGACACGACTTATTTTTTTCCATAAGGAGAAAAAACTCGCTCTTGATGAAAAAATACTACTAGGCTTGACCTAATTACACAACAACACGATCATTGTCTCGACAGTATTTTTTTTCAGCCTGTAGGCTTGGACAACATTAGACAACTGTCGGTGACGCGACCCAAAATGTAGGTCAATTCCGCCTTTCTCTCTCTCTCTCTCTCTTTTTTTCCTCTCTCATTCCCAATTGATTCTAACAATATTGACATCGCTATGCAAATTTTTACCTCATCACCGCTTAGGTCAAAATCTCTACGCGACCAAAACGTTATCTTGACTAAATGAGCATTATTTAACAACCATTATCTCAAAATTAAATTCATTTATGTTATTTTGAGAACATTAAACATAGTCTGTTCACGAATTAAAATAGTTTATAGCAAAAATCATTAAAAATATTTCAATTTCTCATTTTACCATGACCTTTCGACGTCCTTATTTTCTTTTTAAAAGAGTTCACATTGAAACATTCTATCTTTCATGCAGACATGGATTTACTTGAAACAAATTTGGTTAATTTACTTAATTAACTATCAATCAAAGAAGATTATATTATCTTCATACAATCTTAGTACTACACAGTAAGTACTTATTTTCTTTAGATTACATCAAAGACATTTCAAATACAATATTATTGAAGTACAAAAGATAAAAGATTAGAATTTAAAGAGCATAGACTATATTTTTTTTTTCAGACAGAAATCAATTTAACAATTTTTACAAAACAATTTCTGCCCCTTAAACATGTCAATTTTGAAAGTCAAATACCGTCTATGGGGGCTAGCGCAGGCCCCATTAGTCATTAGGTTTTACCCGCATAGTACCGATTAGGGATTTTCCTATTCCCGTCCTAATGAAATTGCCACAATGACTGCCGTATCGTTTTCTTTTAGGATTTTCTTATTACGGCAGACTTCTGAAATGGCCGAATAGAAACCTAATACCCTAAACCTCATTAGAATGGGTGAATTTAAACGTTAAGTGGCTATGTGTTTTTGAGTTGCGCGTATTGAAATTGAAGTGCTAATAGAGACCAGTTTTATGGCGACTTTGGTTAGAAGATCTAAAAGAATTTTTTCCTTTCTTTTTGTGATGTTACCCATATCATTGAATAGCCCCAGGTCATCCCGTGAAAAAGTGGTAAGAGAAAAAAAAAGTTTTATGGCCGACTCAGTGGGAGTCTAAGAGTGCGAGGTTTCTTTCATGTTTCTTTCTTGTTTCATGATACCCTGTCAATAGTTTATAATAGCTCTAGGCTATATTTGCCGTCTTCATGTTTTTCATTAGATTTAGATCTAGTTATTTGTGTTGTTAGTTTTGAAATACATTAGACTAGTATTGCAACCTAAATAATATAGTAATAAACGATATTGTTGTATCATTAAATGTTTGATGAAATAAACGTATTTAATTATTTTAATTAGTTAAATTGTTGTAGGTCGGTGACTTAAATTAAAAGTGTGATTAATTGCTTTGTGCTGTACGAGTGGTCCGTTTGAATGTGTTTAAGTTTCTGTGCTCTGTGGGTGCTATGATTTGTGAGAATGTAAGTAATGGACTTTTAATGTAAATATATTTTATTATTTGTAATATAGATATAGACTTGGGGGACTGTTTGGTATAAAAATGATGTATGTAAATATTGTTTTGTATTTTGTGAAAGCCCTGAAACGAGGTTAAGCGGCTAGGTCTCGTGTCATTTTTCGGAATTCTTTTTCTGATTATTTTAAATTTGGCTTTCGTTAGTGTAGTTTAATTAAAGTAATAGGTAGAATTTTTATTGTAGTTTAATTTAATATAGGGTTGTACATAAGGTTGATTTGTAGATATTTAGCAATTAGAGATTTAGAATAAGGATTAGCACTTTAGTCAACAGGAAATAGTCATTTTGAAATTAGTTAGAGCGAGAGTTAGAGTTGTCATCAGTTACGTTCGGTCAGCGTCTATAAATAGAACAATTAATCAATCACTTCCGTCTGAAATGGCCCATTTTGTGGAGGACCAGGGGTCAGTGTATGGCGTAGTTGTGTGTGGCTTGTTCGGATATGACGTGAGTTGAGATTTAATTACTTTTTAGAATTTGTATGTTATTTTATGCTATGTTTTATTTGGTTATTTTTTGCATATTGTCCACTTGTCTATGACAAGTGCATTGATGGGAATGGATTAAGTTGGAGGTTTGGGAAGGAACATTAGCCGCCATGTTGGCTTCTTCTTTTTAAATGTATATTTCTTTTTAGTTCATGTATATTATTATTTTTAATGTAATGTAGCCTTTAATGGCCGGCATGGGAATAAGTTATGGTAGATGTTTTTATTTCATGCTTGGTTTAACTGGTATGTATTCACCAGTGAGTGGCCTAACTCTGTGGTACAGAGTATAGAGCGGTGTTGTCTTGTTCTAGTCTTCATTGACTAGAGCTGGGTTGATTCTTATGTCATAATTCATATTATGTTATAAGATGTATAAGGAGTATAGGTTCATGTTTGAACTGGTTATAGTTGGGACTATGCTATGTAGTTTTTATTTACTGTATATAGTATATATATATTTATAATATTATGCTGATGTATATAGATGACCATGTTCTAATGTTTATTTTTATTTCTCTATTTCTATTCTATTATATTGTAGGTCGTAATGTCGGCCTATGTTGGTTTTTAGTGGGGAGTTGAAGTTAGTTTTTTTTAGTGGGGAGTTTAAGTTGGTTATTATTTGTGAGGGTTTACAGTATGTTTATAGAGTTTAGATAGTATAGGTTTATTGTTGGGGTTTAATTTGTTTTTATGACTTTTATGTTCCCTTTAATGGGACAAGTGCATTTCCATGAATAAACAGTAATTTGTAATTTGAATATGATTTTAGTGTTTTATGTTTAGTGTTCAGTGTTGTTGGTCTGTTTAGATTGTAATAATCCTTCTGTTCCAACGGAAGTGTCACGGAAACCCAAAGTCCCCTCGTACCCTAGTTTAGATGTATTTAGTAGATGATTGCTGTCCCTTACCCACAACCCTCTTTAATTAGTAGTAACCATGAAATATGAATTTAAATTAATTACCCCCCTTCTTCCCCCCACCCTGTTACAAATGGTGTCTAGAAGTGGGATTCCGTGCTTAAACAGACCAATGATTACTGTTTTTAGCTTAGGAAGGTTAGGTTTAATGGGTTGGAGGTTAGGATATAGGTAGAAAAAAACCAACATAGGCATGGCTGGTGAAGAACAAGCCACACAGACAGTGTATGTCTTCCTGCACAGTGAGGAGCCGATCAAGCTATTCCACGGCAGTAACCACCCAGGCGACGTGGAGAGCTTCATCGAGGACATTAGAGGTGCCTGGAGGGCGAGACGAGTCACCGAGAACGAAGAGAAGAGAGACGTGCTATGGGCTCACCTTGGCGAGTCAGTGAGGGCAGAGTGTAGGTGCCACCCACCGGAGGTGAGGTCCAACCCTGAAGAGCTGATCAGGATGTTACAGTCCGTCTACGGGGAGAAACGAAGTATCTCCAAATTGATGGGCCTGTTTCTCACAGTCCATCAACATGTCTCAGAGACCGTGAGAGCTTACTCTCACCGCTTGCAGGCTGCATTTGATGCCCTGTTAGCGCGACAAACCTGTCTCTCAGTGGCCCTCACAGATGCCGTAATCTTGAGGGACCACTTTGCAGAAAACTTGCTAGACCCCCTCCTGAGGAAGTACCTGCGAGAGGAGACCCATAAATACCCTAGGACCTCCTTCCTAGACCTGCGGGATACGGCTATCCGCTGGTCCGAGGACGAATGTTACAACCACTTGATGCACTCTGCAGCTACAACTGTTGAGCCAAAACAGCTGGGCCCAGAGTTGGAAAAATTGGTGTTGGCACTGGCCAAACAGGTGGGTGAGTTATCAACAACAATAGAGTATCTGCAGCTTGCACAACAAAGCCCTGATGCTCATCCATACCCACAGCGTTCAGGTGAACCAGACCACTACGGCTATCATTCTGGATACTGCGATAACTGTGGCAGCCCTGACCACCTTGCTGGAGAGTGCCTGAAAGGGAGGCAGTCAACTGTCGGAGCGAATGGCACGATTCATCACAAAGATGAGGATTCTACTCTGTCGAGCCAGATAATAGGCACCCGCCCTGCCGCAAATGTCAGACTCAATGGGCTATGTTGTGAGGCCACGATCGACACAGGCTCCCTGGTCAGCACAGTGACGGAGAGCCTATTCACCAACCAAACTGCCAGTGTTCTACCAGAAGTTGGGTATACCCAAACTGTTAGACCCCAGTCAGTCATGTTTAAAGTAGTTGTGCCAACAGGACCGGTAGTAAATAAAGGAATGGTTCAGGCGGCACAGTTGCATTGCTTGAAAGTGGTTAAAGAAACGGTTTCGGTGGACCCTATGATAGTTAATGTGAGATCGGTGTGCCAAACAAGACGTCAAGCTGTACCAGGAGAGGACTCTGCTCTTTTTTCATTACACTTCTGTTTACTTTTTATTTGTAACCATTTTCTTTCCTTTTTTTATGTTTTTATGAAAATGATATATTTACTTTTTGTATGCCTTTATTACCCATTTTATGACATGTTGACTCTTTTGTGTCGTGTGCATAGATTTTTCCTTTTTGGCGTACTTGGACGCTACGTATATCTCATTGTGACTTTGATGTCAGATGTTTTAAGAATAGGTACAGCATTTTTTGTCCCAGTGAGACTTTCACAGTTTCCACCTATCTTTAGGCTGCATGCTTTTTATGTCTGTCCCAATGGGTAACTTTTTGTATTGATCTAGGGCCAGAGGGGTATTTTTTTGTATGATAGTTTGTTTTGCAGAGTCGCAAAAAGAAAGTTAGGAGATGAATGTAGGTCGGTGACTTAAATTAAAAGTGTGATTAATTGCTTTGTGCTGTACGAGTGGTCCGTTTGAATGTGTTTAAGTTTCTGTGCTCTGTGGTAGCATTTTTATATGAATTGAAGCATATTTCAAATGTTGAAGTTGAAGGAAGGAATATTCTGTTACATGAAAAAATATTAATTAACTAAAAAATATATAGGTATTACATAGCCTAGGCCTATATATACAGAATAAAAAAAAGTCAATTAGTTTTATATCATATTAATATATAGGTCTTTATAGCCATCACACCAAAATGTTTATTGGACTTCATCCTACAATAGAATCCTACAATACTACTATAGGCCTATGTCCTATAGTCTATAAGGCTACTGGCATCAAGCTTTACATTTGTATTTTGAATAGTTTTAATTTTATATAGTATTAGCAGTGGTGCTGATAGATCTATAGCCAAAATATAGCCTCTATATATACCAGCTGCAGCATGCCAATGAATATTGACTAATTAATACTAGGCTTAATTATATGTTATCTTATGCCTATATAGGGCCTATAGGCTAGACTATAGGATAGGACTATAAATACTATAATATAGTAAATGGGGGATATACTATCCTATCAATGACAATTAAATTAAACCTACAATATATCACGAAATGTGACACACACAAAAAAACACTAATCCGAAAGTCTAAATCATCATACCAGACTAAATGACTCAAATATGATGATTTTAATAATATGGCTAAATAATTTCATCAAATGAAATAAAGTAAGTCCCCATAGGTCGGCCTTAAATCATTTTATTTTCATGTAGGCTATGCCTACAATTTACTTTACTTTACACTTTAGTAAAGTATTTACGTTAACTAAACTGTCAACTTTCTCTTCTTATCTTGTACAATTTTAATGGAACTTAATAAAAATAAGGAAGACAAAGTCTTAAGTCTTATTAAAAGTAATAGGCCCTACCTACTTTTCCTGAATTGTCGAGTAGGCCTATGCTGTTCAAATTTTATTCAGACCTTTCCTTTAATGTTGCTTCCACTATTCATACATATGGTAATTATACCATTAAGGTCCATTACAAGTCGTACTTTGTAATTCTGTAGGCCTATACTTCGATGTCGATAGTGTCGACTGTCGCTTCGAAAGTCATCACCCAATAGGCCTAAATCTCTCCATGATTAAACAATGCTTGGCTTTTAAAAACCATGTTCATGTGGATATGTTATAATCTCACCCATGTGCAGTGTTTAAGACATCTTTGCTGTTATATAATGTCTCTAAATTCAATGTTTTTAATAAGCATTGATGCAGATAAAATAGAGGCGAAAGACGCCATTATTGGTATGTTTTGGTCCGATCACGTGATCAAGCTGCTATCGCTAAGGACTTGTGAATAAAGCCCATTACTTCTAAATTGTAACTATTTTGTTCCTTTTTTTCCTCCATACTTTGCCTTCCTTTCTGGTACTGAAAACTATTTGAACTAAATTATATTTAAACATGTTTTTTTTGTTTTAATTATAGCTTCATTGTCAGTTTGCGCTTTTGTCGGTGTGCGCTTATATAGCCGTTCGCATTTGTCACTGTGGGCGATTGTCGGTGTCCGCATTTGTCGGTGTGCGCCATTGTCCGTGTGCGCAACTATCGGTGTTCGCGTTTGTCCTGTACGCATTTGGGTCATTGCGGGATTGTCTGTACGCGTTTGTCGTGTGCGCAATTGTCTTGTGCACATATGTCTGGTCACCAAAGAAAACACGTACATCGGCTCATAAAATTTCTTCCAAGTTCAAATTGATGCAGTATGTTTAGTTATAATGTAAAAAAACAACACACCCATAGATCGGTAGCGCCGACGTACTCAGCGGTAGCGCCGATGGGCTCTGCGGTAGCGCCGACGCGCTCAGCGGTAGCGCCGACGTATTCAGCGGTAGCGCCGACGCACTCAGCGGTAGCGCCGACGCACTTAGCGGTAGCGCCGACCTACTCAGCGGTAGCGCCGACCTACTCAGCGGTAGTGCCGACCTACCCCGCGGTAGCGCCGACCTACCCAGCGGTAGCGCCGACCTATCCAGCGGTAGCGCCGACGTACTCAGCGCTAGCCCGACGCGCTCAGCGGTAGAGCCGACGCACTAAGCGGTAGCGCCGATCTACTCAGCGGTAGCGCCGACCAACTCAGCGGTAGCGCCGACGCGCTTAGCGGTAGCGCCGACGCGCTCAGCGGTAGCCCGACGCGCTCAGCGGTAGCGCCGACGTTCTCAGCGGTAGCGCCGACGTACTCAGCGGTAGCGCCGACGTACTCAGCGGTAGCGCCGACCTTTTCAGCGGTGGCGCCGACGTACTCAGCGATAGCGCCGACCTTTTCAGCGGTGGCGCCGACGTACTCTGCGGTAGCGCCGACCTTTTCAGCGGTGGCGCCGACGTACTCAGCGGTAGCGCCGACGTACTCAGCGGTAGCGCCGACGCGCTCAGCGGTAGTGCCGACCTACTCAACGGTAGCGCCGACGTACTGGTAGCGCCGACCTACCCAGCAGAAGCGCCGACCTACCCAGCGGTAGCGCCGACCTACCCAGCGGTAGCGTCGACGCACTTAGCGGTAGCGCCGACGGACGCAGCGGTAGTGCCGACGTACTCAGCGGTAGCGCCGACGTGGGCCTACTCAGTGGTAGCGCCGACGTACTCAGCGGTAGCGCCGACGTACTCAGCGGTAGCGCCGACGTACTCAGCGGTAGCGCCGACGCGCTCAGCGGTAGTGCCGACCTACTCAACGGTAGCGCCGACGTACTGGTAGCGCCGACCTACCCAGCAGAAGCGCCGACCTACCCAGCGGTAGCGCCGACCTACCCAGCGGTAGCGCCGACGCACTTAGCGGTAGCGCCGACGGACGCAGCGGTAGTGCCGACGTACTCAGTGGTAGCGCCGACGTGGGCCTACTCAGTGGTAGCGCCGACGTACTCAGCGGTAGCGCCGACGTACTCAGCGGTAGCGCCGACGTACTCAGCGGTAGCGCCGACGTAGTCCTATTCAGCTGTAGCGCCGACGTACTCAGCGGTAGCGCCGACGTACTTAGCAGTTGCGCCGACGTACTCAGCGGTAGTGCCGACGTACTCAGCGGTAGCGCCGACGTGGGCCTACTCAGTGGTAGCGCCGACGTACTCAGCGGTAGATAAGTCTTTGATACAAGTGAAAAATATTTCTTTGGCTTTGATGAAAGGTATTGCTACAGCTCATCAATGACAATGAAAGGAACATAATGCTTGTTTAGTTCTTTAAAAACTTCTCTTATAACTCTTGTTATAAATGCAATGCAGCTTCTTTTTTTAGACCTAGTTTCTTTGTTGTTTCTAACAGATGTTCACATCTGGCATCCTAAATGGGCTCAAAAATTGATAATGCAAACAATGAGAGTTTGGATTTCAATATCATCAGTTGGTATTTACTTGTCAATATTAATCCTTTTCCCTCATTATTGTTTGAATATGACAATGTTTATCAATGTTTAGTTGGAGTTGTAACTAGTTTGAAATCTGATAGTCTGACAATGGCATCTGTGCCCCAAGGAATTTTTGTCTTGGAGGCCTAAATATGTTTTAGCTTGGCATCTTCTGATTTTCAAATGGGACCTGATACGAGTTTATTCCATCCTTGGTTACAGTTACATTTAGTCTAAGGGACATATATTTCAAAGGGCTACCTAGCGGGCACACCACGGCGTATCGACAGAAAAAAAACGTGGTTTCCAAGTGTTTTTGTGGTTTTCACGTGTTTTTGTGCTTTTCACGTGTTTTCGTGGTTTTCACGTGTTTTTGCCGTAAATACAACGTGAAGTTCTCGCTGGGTAAATGATAAATTGAAGTCCATGACATATATATCTTAAACTTAAATGTACACTGATATTAATTCTAGCTTTTCAAGCATACAAAGAATTTATTTCACAGTTCTAATCTTGTTTTTTTTAAATAAATGTATATGGGTCAAAATGACCCACCTAGTAGCGAGAGGGATAGTAAAAATAAAAGTGCTTACCATTTCACGTACATTAAACATAAAAAAATTTTTTTTTACACCAAAATAAAGCAAACCAATTGTAGAAAACATATCTGAAAGCTTAAAGTATTCGGATTAGTGGTTTTCGAGTAATTATAAAAAATATACCATGGCATGGACGGGTCAAATTGACCCACCTAGTAGAGATAGGGTTAAAGGGGTTGCTTTAGTATTTCTGCTATATGATGACTTGAAACTAACACTGATGTTCGGAATTCCCGATTCTAAATAACGTAATTGCTATACAGGAAATAAAGTTATTGATATACAAGTTCCGTTTCATTTAATATTTATGATTTTCTCAATGAAAAATTAAAATCGAAAGTTGTACAGAGTGGAAACATTTATAGATCAGTGTTATGACTATGTGCGCACGGAAAAAGATCATAGCTCTAAAAATAGAGCAGGCGGTCCATCATATTATAGTATAGTCAATGATAATAGGATTAAAAGGCCTACAGGTATTCTTTTAAAGTCGAAAAAAAGTGCGATTTAATAAAACGGAACTTGTATAACAATTACTTCATTTAGAATCGGGAATTGCAAAAAATAGAAGACAATAGTAGCCGGCTGGTCCAGCGATTATATTACCGGACTGTCAACCAAAAAACCAACTGACAGGTCGCGGGTTCTATCCCTGCCACCGACGGATCCCTGTCGTCCTGCAGGAGTTTTGGGCCTAGTGGACGTAATAATCTTCTATCTAGAAGGAACGTCTGTAAACTTATAAGATAGCATAAAAAACTAAAGCAAGCGGTCCATAGGCCTATAGTATTTGATAATACGTAAGCATAAGACATTAAACTCTAATTTAGAAATACAACCCAATAACAACATGTTGCAAAGCTCAGATAAACATAAAGACAAAAACACTTTCTTTGTCCCTAATGCTAGAACAAATACATATAAGTACTCTTTCTTCCCGAGTAGTATAATCATCTTTATAGAAGGAGCGTCTGTAATGTAGCCTATAAGATAAAAGTTATTTTGAGTTTATAATAAACGAGTATTATAAAAAAATGCGAATAAATTATTTTACATAGAATTTTAATGATGTTTAAAAAAACGCAACTTCGGATTACTCTGCTTCTTGCAAACATGGCTACCTATTGACGAATTATTTGAGACAATTTTTTTCAAGCTATATACAGTTAGGTTCTTATTTCTAAAATAACTTATCTTTAAAAAAAAAAAAACACATCCTGTATTTGCTTAGGTGTATTGGGCTATATTTATTAGGTATGATTATGAGCCTACTAGTATTATTAGCCTATACCCTATACCTATACTAAAATACTCTCCTATTATTATATTATTATACTATAGTATAGTATAGTTATACTGTTATAGTAACTTATAGTCTAGAGTCTAGATCCTACACTACTATTTACTATCATCTATCATACTATCACTATCATCATATCTGATATCATCATTCATCATATCTATTTTACTATTTTGAATTTTCTAGAGTATAGAAGTAAAATACTAATTACTAAGACTAAGGCTAAGTAAGACAAATTTATTTTATAATGATAGCCTAATCACTAATGTAGAATGTAGATTTTTAAGTTTAAAAAAGCTTGCTAGCAATGGGCGATGGCAATCTTGAAAATCATTGACATTGAAAATGTTACCAAAATTTGTCAGGTCTACTTACGGTTAGGGTATACGGTATGAACTATAATAATTATAATTATATGTTAGCTATATCCCGGGCTATATATGGGATGGGAAGCGTTATTCAGGGATGCCAGTTTTCAGGCTAAAGCCTGATTTCAGGCTTTTTGAAAATTTCCGGCTAGCCCCTTTAAAGGGAAATAGTCAAACAATTAGCTGTTCCTCCCCTTCTTTTACACATGCTGCCTATAATGTAAAGTTTGTAAGTACACCACTATTTGCATTACATAATTAGTTAGGCTAAATTGAAAATAATGTTTAGGCCTATGGTTTGTGTCACTATACGTATTGTCGCGCGTTCAAGCTTGCATATTAGTTTTCGGAGAGAAAAAAATTTCAGGCTTTTTTGTCTAGGCCTGCTGGCATCCCTGGTTATTTGAAGAACTGTGCATATAACGCTGAGCGTTATCGGAAGACCCAAATTTTCTTATAACGCCGAGTGTTATCGGAAGACCCAAATTTTCGAATAACGCCAAACGTTATCGGAAGACCCAAATTTTCTAATAACACTTAGCGTTATCGGAAGAATTTTTCACATAATGCTGAGCTTTATCTGCTGACAGAACTTTTCAAATAATATTGAGCATTAGGCCTATATACTTTGGCTATATATAAGTTATGGGTAGAAATATTCCAAACTGGGAGGGGGTAATATAAAATAGTGTAGAATATTTTAAAATATATAGGCCTAGCATTATTAGGCTACCGCTATTCGGACCCGAGTCCCTTTAGCATGAAATGGCTATTCGGACCCGGCTTCAGTCAGAATTCCTTAAAACTCATAGAATACATCAAAAAAGAGGGAAACAAACACAAAATATAGTTTTTTGCCATATCTATATATATAAAAAGACAGTGTTAAGCCTCGCGAGGATCCCCATTGGTCAATTTGAAAACACGTGTGTCACTGACCTATCTAGGCCTAGCCCAATATACCGTCTAATAATTTTTCACATCGGACATGTGTCTTCGAAAGCTCAGTGGTAAACGTAGTGGACTGCTATACGGGCGACCAGGGTTCGATTCTCCAGTTAGACTATACTTTTTTTTCCGACAATTAATTTTTCAAACTTTTAAAAACAAAAGACATTGTAAATCTATAGGCAATATAGATTTTGTTAAATAAAAATATTTGACTATTTTTTTTACCCTATTACAATATTTATTTACTTTCCTAACAGTATTCAGTAAGTGTAGTTTATAAATTTGTTATCTGCACCCCAGACAGTCCTTTTTTTTTTTCACCCGGGCAATGAAGCTTGTATATTATAAGAAGTAGCACAGAAAACACCAAATCTATCCCTATCCTTTATTATCTAACCGATACTAACTAGGCCTATTACAAAAAATACTACAAAGCCACCCCTAACCTATATAAACTAACCAATACTATTTATCACTAAGTCTATCGTGTCCGAATAGCCACTTCGGCATTATTATTATATAGCCTATATACTATATAGGCCTATAGATATGCAATTTATCTTTAATGAGCATGGCAAAAACATATTTCATGTACAGTTTACAGTCGGAATTTATGCACAAATTATATAAAACATTATTATAGGCATGTGGCATAGGCCTAGCTCCTAACCATTTAGGCTAGGCCCTAGGCAATTCTGCGGCTAGAAATCTTCATATAACGCTTAGCGCGATTCGAAGAACTGTGCATATAACGCCGAGAGTTATCGGAAGACCCAAATTATATAATCACTATCATACCATTTTTTTTAGGGGTCAGCTATTGTATTTTCTGGCTGACAATGACAAATTACTTACAAAATATTCATGTATTTACCGTATTTACGTATCCCGTTTTACTAAAATTGAATAAAAAAAATATTTAAAAAGTGGAGATGGCTGGGGTAGAACCTGCGACACGCCGGTTGCCAGCAGACAGCACTAACCATTAGGCCACCAAATCTTATTCATACTTTACAACAAACAGTATATAAGCCAATAAGGAAAGACAAACGATTATGCGCATGCGCCAGTAGAATATGAAGACCTGTGCGAATCTTCGAATAACACCGAGCGTAATCTGAAG
Organism: Anisus vortex; assembly: GCA_949126835.1. NCBI lineage: Eukaryota > Metazoa > Mollusca > Gastropoda > Planorbidae > Anisus > Anisus vortex. The sequence goes on along the minus strand of OX421506.1, from coordinate 36,010,673 downwards.
CTAGAAATCTTCATATAACGCTTAGCGTTATATGAAAGCGTTATACAGACCTGCCTACTCTCCCGCATTGTGCAGGAGTTCTACGCATTTGAACCCTGTTTTCCGCTTTTACGCACACCTTTAAAATTCTTCCGCTTTTTTGTTCAAAGTTTCGGTCGTTTCAGTTTTTCACCACTGAGCTATATATAGCTAAATATGGGTTTTTCATGTGTTGAACTATTGTCCGTGTCTAGGTTGATAAAACAAAGGCATTAATAAGGACACAATGCTATAATTATTGTAACTTGGGTTTTCTAGGGTTTTTAAAAGACATACTCTGGGCCCTTCTAATGTTGTTGTATTTTTTTTTTGCGGTATTCGGCATTTTTGGAAAGATTATGGAAATGTTAAACGTCCTGTCTCAGAAAGTTAAAATATGATTTGTTCAAACCTTAAAAAAAATAATTCAGTGTTATACAGGGATATAACTTTTCCGACTTTTGGCGGAATTCCGAATATTCCGTTTCAACTCGATTTTCCGACGAGTTTTCTGAAATTTGTCCGCCGAGATATTTTTTGCCGACCGATTTTTTGCCGACATTTGCGAAAAATGCGAATCTCTTTCTGTCGATAATCGGAAGCCGTAACTGAAATATATTTTTATGGACATGCGCTGTATAGATACTTCTTTTCTTTTACCCCAAAAAATGGCTCTACTTTCACTTTCGTGTTCTGTGCCGACCGAAAATCTCAGCCAATACCTTAGAATAAATATAGCCACTTCTTTTACTAATAAATAAACTTTCCGTTTTTCGCTCCCCTGTGCTTTTTTTTTAATAATTTGAATTTATTTGTACAGCGTTGGTTGTCGAACTAATTATATATTTTTATTGAAATGAAAAAAGCCATAGCTAAACCATCTGACTTACGTAATAAATCAGGAATATTTTTAAGGCATGATATATGATTTAGAAGATGATTTTGCAACTACACATGCAAGAACATTAGTTTAGCCTAAGTTTAGGTTTTGAGTCGGAGAGCTGAAGTCCGAAGCTTTGCCTGCTTTAGGCTAGGCCTAGCTAGTCTAGAACTAGTCTAGTACCGGTACCAGACTAGCAGGAGTTGCCCCTAATACATTATCTTAATCTCGATAATTTGTTGTTCAAAAGCCCTAAATACTGAAATTTCAATGTTAACATAACAGTATTAGTAGGCCTAAAGTACATTTTCTATAAGATACCGTAAATAAAATGGCTGTTATTATTTTCCATAATATTTTTTTTATGTGCCTTTGAAAAAGTGGAGTTTTTGTTAGGAGTTAGGACCTAATTAATTTTTTTTTCTGTCATGTGTGTGGCGTGTGCCCCTCCTTCTAAAAGGAAGGGTTTGCATTAATAATCAACTTCATTTTCATATATAGTATTCTTTTCTCAAATGTGAAAATGTCCTTTGAGTCTTTGAACTTATAATGAATGTTTTTTTTTTTTAATTTATTTCCAATTAAAACTAAACAACAGATATCAATAAAATGTTTATTACTAAAATTTTAATATGAGTAAATTATAATAATGAATTATAATTATGCATATTATTATGTTTGTATTCATATATTAAATAAGTGTGCGACGACGATTCCTTTCGCACCGTCATCGGCAGGAAAATATATATGACTATAGAGCTATAGGTCACTATAGTAATATTATAATAGTAAGTAGGCCTACTCACTGTGGGAATGGATAGACCCAGTCCTACCAGTAGGCCTAGACTAGTTAAAATCAGGGCTGTATATTCGTATTTAAAGTCGGTAGTCAAGAAAGTCAAGATTTAGAGAAAGTCGATTTCAAATTACGACTTTACAAAAAATCAAAGGAATGTGTTCAAATTTAGTCCTACATGTCTGACAATTGACAAGTTTTGACGCGCGCAGAAGTACCGATATTGAAGTCGCTAATATAATAAATAAACCAGATACAACAAATAAACAATACGTTTTTAGCATTAGAACCTAATAGAAGCATGATTATCTAGAATGTTCTAGTGTTTAATTATTAATTAGGTAGAACTTCTGTCAAATAATTATAAACCAGCCATTTAACTAAAAGTCAAAAAAGTTGCCAAAGTCTAAATTCAAAACCCAGTTTAAAGTCGACATTGAAGTCGTGAGTTTTACCGCCGACTATACAGCCCTGGTTAAAATATTATCATAAATGTCGTTACCTTAAATTTTTTCTGCTGGCAGGTTTTGCGATTAGGAAAAACTGTTTTTCTCTCCCTATATATATATATGTTATTTTAAAGCCTGAAAGTTTAGAAATCCAAATATGACACTTATAAAGTCAGCTGATATTCTAATATATTTTATAATAATTAATTAAAATTTGGGAAAGTCTGTTGGCCCAGAAATTGCCAACGCTAAAAAAATTACTTATCTTGTATATATATATACACGCGCTCCTTCAATAAAGAAGATTATTGCATCCTATTAAATTAAACAACAGCAAAATAGAATTAATTCACATAATATTGTCAAAATGGATACTTTTACGATGAATAAACTCACAAAACATAAAAATATCAGTGTTTGTGTTTTGTTATTATTTTATAATAAAACATTACTTAGCACTCGGGCATCATAAAGTCTAGAAGTAAGGAAGGAGGCGCATGCCTGCAAAATTGCGTCTATCACAGCCGTAAGCAAGGCGTGTGTGTTAAAAGCAAACAAGTATTGTTTTTTACGTTTAATCCACTATAGTTGGCGCAAATTTAGTTAAAAACTATATATAACAGTATTTTGTTGCTTGAGATAGTACACAAGCAGTCGGAAATCGGAAAATAAATGTGTAAATAGTGTTTTAGAATATACTTTTTTTTATATTGAGCATGCATTACAAAACCAAGTCGTTACGGACAGACACAAGTAAAAAAGATTGTAAAAATCCTCTTTTTACGAACTCAAAAGTCTATCAAATGGAATATTCAAACTATCCGATCGGATTTACCGTACATTTTAAAATTTGCACGGTTGCATTTAAATTGACAGTTAACTTGAATCATGTTTGACAGCGCGTGTTACATTTTTGCATACTGAAGGCTTTTTCGTAACTCATTATTTACTAATAAAATGAATTCTTAGGCTAAATATTTTTTAAAAAAACATTGTTTTTATGAAAAGAAATATATTTTTGGATTAGATTAAAAGAGTTTTACATAAATACATCTCATATTTTTAGATCTAGTTTTAGACTTAGCCTATGCGGCGGGGGAAAATGTCCAATGTGCCATACAAATTTAGGGCTTTTTAAAACAAGTTTTTTTCAAAAGATAAACAGTTTTTTTGCTTTTAATGGTGGCCTAGCTAAAAATAACATGTGTATGACAAACATTAAAATAACGTTATATTTCGTTTTATTTTAATCCTGGTAAAAGATTTTCAAATGTATTACTGTAAACCAAAAACAGGGAGATTGAGTCAGGCCAGTATGTTTGTACCTATTTAAATTAAAAGAAACAATATTATATAACAACATAGTTAAAACACTCAATTCTGATGCAGCTGATTGTTAATGGACATATAAACACATACAAGTAAAAAAATAAATATTTTACATACACAAATTTTATTTTACACCAAACAATAACCCCCCCACCACTTGGTGGCCATTTTGTGAAACCTGCCTACTTTTTTCTCGAGACTCATACAATTACAAGACTCAATGAATCAAACTCTAGGATGAGCATTTTATTAGAAAAATTGTTCAAATGATATTGTAAAAAAAATATTTCATATTATATGAATATTTAACTGAGTTAGGATATTTATTTATTTAACATTGTCGGCCCATTTTTTTTTTAAAATCAGGTCCTCATATTTTTTCCATCCGCAATCAGGACTCTCTAGTAATTCTAGTAGCTATTTTTAGCAATGACCTTTTATTTAAATGTTTACTTAAGATTTTTAAAGAAATTTTAACAAATGGCTATAGGACAGTTTGACATTATAATATAAATCTTTTATATTTAAAAATAATTTGTATTTTGTATTTTCTGTTTACGGATAATCTGCAAACCAGTTAATCCACACCTTGATAGTTAAGAGTGCAGATGAGCTTTATTAAAAATATTCACAGTTAAAATATTTGATGTCCATTTTTTCTTAACAAAAAATTATATATTTTTTTAATTCCAGCTTATAGGTACATCAGGAAAAGCTACATTTGGGTGAACTAATCATTAAATTGAAATACTTCTTGATTGATGTATAGTGTCACCATTGACTGGAAAAATTCAAAATTTTAGCTTTGTAACCTTGACCTATCATCTATTCAAAGTTAATCATGTCGTAAGTCACAATGTTTAGTTAATGTAATAACTTTGCATTTTGTTCAGAATTATTTAAAGCTTTAACTGATGTCACCATGTCATCTACACTTTGCGCTTTCAGTCCTCCAGGTCATGGCCCGACTGTCTTGCTCGACTACTTCTGGGCTAATTTTCACCAAATTTTTAGGCACAAGGTTGCGTTGATTTTGGTTTGTTTCTCAATTCAGAAAAATCGGGTTCCTTGGTGGTGCTGACAGGAATGTATTTTGCAATAGAGCAAAGTAAAGAATAGTAGGACTTAGTATTGACAATAATACATTTTACACAATGTTCAGACAGCACATGCTCTATGTCTAGATATATGATAAAGAGGGAATTGATTATATTGCTTTAATTAATTTAATTTAATTACCGGTAGTTATCGAGTTCAGCAGTTCAAAAGTCAGAAAGTATTCATGGTAAAAAAAATGAACTTGATTATTAGGGCATAACCGACTTTTGAATCTGTAATCGGTTTCCGCCGGATTTTCCAAAATTCTGATTAATCGGTATCGGCAACCAGAAGACCAACCGATAATTTCGTAATTTAAATAATAGCATTTTCTAAAAAACTTACATTTTCATAAAAAAACAAACAAAAAAAAACACGAAAAAGTTACATCGGCCACGTGTAAACAATCAGTTTCATTGTTAAATATCGAGGAAAAATCTCACAAGACCTCACCGCTAGGTGGGAGCAGTGCAGCGGTCATAAAATAATTAAAAAGAGATTGAATACAGCCATTTACGATCGAAACATCCAGATGAGTATCAGACATACTGCGGAAACTGCGACTCTGAGTAAAAACGGAAAGCTGAAGAAGAGAAAATGTCTGCTAAGAAACCGAAAATGCAGACACTCGAGGCTCTCATCGAAAAAAAAAAAGCATTTGAGGCCAACAACCCTCGCCAGCTATCAATTACTAGAAAGTTAGGTGAGATGATGGCGGAAGATGCTATGCCGTTCAGTACCGTAACCAATGTCGGCTTTCAGCGATTCATTCATGAAATTGAACCACGTTATGTCATTCCGTCCCAGGTCTACTTTTCACGCACGCTTATTCCCTATATGTATTCAGCAGTCAGAAACAAAATTCAACTTCTGCTGGATCAAGCCGTTCTGATACATTTCACCAGCGACGTTTAGACAAGCACAAACAACCTGAACGCATTTATTTCGCTGACTGCGCATTGGGCTACAAGTGACTGGAACCGGAAGTTTATTGCTCTATCGCTTTGAAACCTTGAGGATGGCCACAAGGGCCAGCTCATCTCTGAGAATATACTTGCCATGCTGGATGGATGGTCCATCCCAAATCAGAAACGTGGGGTGTTGGCTCAAGACAATGGTGCCGGCATGGTAAAGGCGGCCCAGTTGTCTGGTCTGGACCATCTGAGTTGTTTCATACACACAATCTAGCTGGTTGTAAAGGTAGGCCTGAAAAGCCAAACAGCCATCGTCAATGCTGTAACGACAGCACGTGCACTGGTGGGTCGTTTCTGACATTCTACACAGGCAACGGAAGCACTGCTTCAAATTCAGAAATCGCTGACATCTGCAGATGGTATGCCTTTTCCAGCCCATTGCCTTGTTCAGGACGTCACTACGAGGTGGAATTCCACATTTTATATGCTTGAACGCCTCATTGAACAGAAGAAAGCAATAGCGATCTACTGCCAGGATAACGATGGAGTTCAGAACCTGACAGCCCACGAATGGAATCTCATGGAATGTGTTTTGGCAACACTTCGTCCATTTGAGCAGGAGACAAGGAATGCTAGCCTGGCCACTGCCACTGCTGGCATGATAATTCCGAGCGTTTGCGTTTTGACAGCAACATTAATCAAACCGGCAAAAGCTGGCGACGACATTTAAGTGCAAACCGTGCGTACGGAAATGCTCAAAGATCTGCACGCACGATATGCCGAAGTGGAATCCAATCGTGTATGTGCACTTGCGACAATTATGGATCCCACCTACAAGTTATTCCTTTTCACCGCTGACGCCCGTGAAAATGTGAAAGAAATGTTGATGGACCAACTGAAGATTGAGGCAGAAAAAGTTGGTGTCAATGCTGTTGCCACAGACATTCCAGCTTCAACATCGTCAACTTCTGATCCAGGTCCGTCTACGTCACTGGACTCTTACTACGACGCGTTACTGACCTCCGCATGTGTAACAGAACCAAACCCAGGGTCAGTAGCCCTATCAGTTGAATTGCAGTGCCAAATGAAAATGAATACGAGGGTGTCGCCCCCAAAAGATCCAGTACTTTATTGGAAAACTCGGGAACAGACCTTCCCTCTTATGGCGGCGATTGTGTGCAACACCACAATCAAGCGTTGACAGCGAAAGAAGTTATAGTGCAGCTGGAACAATATGCAGTGACAAACGTTCCTCCATGTCGGCCTCAAAAACCGAGATGCTTTTGTTTTTGCAAAAGAACTTGGAAGTTGTTAACTTCGAATATTAGGATATTCTACGGATTTTATCATTTTACAGCATATGCGAAGCTATGGAGTTGACTGACGCAAACATATTTCTTTATTAAATAAAGTGCTATACAAATTTTAATTATTTATCAGACTGCTCTACTGTTTTATGCTCTTTGTAAAAATTAAAGAAAAGTAAAAAGATTATTTCTTTTGATGAGATGGCATGTGGAAATTGGTTTGTTTTCGTTGTGTATAATTTATTCTTCAAAATTTAAATTATAATAATAAATTAATAAGACAATTTTTTTAAAAATATATTATAAAAATAACAAATTTAAGAATTTATTATTTTCATTCGTACGCTCATTTCACTGTTGTTAACCAGCTGTATTATATTGCCTTCGGACGTCCAGTCGGGTCCAGGGTTGCATGGGACCTAAGCACAACAATCAATTATTTATTTATAATTATTAAGTTTAATATAGCAAAATTAATTAGCGCCCAACGGCCGATTAATCGGACCGAATACGGAATCTGTAAAAAAGAGGGACAAAAATCCGGAATCGGAAATCAGTAGAAAAATGACAATCGGTTATACCCTATTGATTATAATCTAAGGTCAAGGTGCCCCCCCCCCCCCCCCACCAAAATGAAAATAGTAATTGCTGAGTTTGAGGGTAAAACCCGGTACTAATATCTTGTTAAACTTGAATCATACATTTTGAACAAATGTTTTGTCCTGTAGGATGTATGGTTACTCTGGCTCAAACTATGATAGGTTTGTGGAGAATACAAATACTTCAACTCTTCACAAAATGAAAGAAACTTACTGGACCACCAAGCAAGCAGTCATTAAGAAACTGGGCAAGAAAGAGGATGAACATGTTGTAGCTTCTGACTCACAACTTGATGCTAAGCTTGAGGTGAGCTATTGATAGTACATATTTCTAGCTTCTGACTCACAACTTGATGCTAAGTTTGAGGTGAGCTATTGATAGTACATATTTCTAGCTTCTGACTCACAACTTGATGCTAAGTTTGAGGTGAGCTATTGATAGTACATATTTCTAGCTTCTGACTCACAACTTGATGCTAAAGTTTGTGAATAAAAATAAAAACCTTTTAGTTTTTTTTTAGAAAAGTTTAATTAATTGAGGTTTAATAAAACCTATGTAGTTAGCCTATTTTATAGGTTTCTATCGTCCCCCAAGAGGTGGCAAGGACAGGGTTCGTACAGCTCCTGGAAACTCCTTGAAACTCATGGAAAACAAAAAGTTGTGTTCCAGGACCTTAAAACTCCTGGAAAAACTGCATTTAGTCCTGGGAAAATACTAAAAACTCCTTATTTTACGAGGGAGATTAATTATTAATAAAAAAAATCTTAATCACTGCTCTTAGATTGTAATTTCACTTTTCCAGAAAGCCCTATTGGAGTTAACCCTCTTTGCCGCTTTCTATTTCCGCGGGCAAACGTTGATGACACCAGTGATGCCACTTCTTGTTGTTTTTCGATCTAAACTTGGGATGTAGGCTATATAAGTCCCTGTAATGTCGTAAAACAAAAAAATTAAAGTGTAGCGAGATGTCTGTTTTTTTTTAACGAGCTCAACTTGGCTTTTCCAATAATTTACTCCTGAAAAACTCCTGGAAAACTCCTGGAATTTTGAGGCAATTTTTCTGTACGAACCCTGAAGGAGATCTTGGAGGGGGGGGGGCTGACTTTTTCAATGGCAGTAGTGGTGTTTGTAAGATGTAACGCTGATAATCTTAAGGTTGGTGTTACATTTTTGAGTTTGTGGGAAGCACTTACAATAATTTCTTTGCCAGAAAATTATAACATTTGTAACATGCTTAACTGATTTATAAGCACTATAAAATGAGTATACAGTTGCAGAGAGATGAACCAAATATAAAAAAATAAAGATTACTATTTCAACGTGTATGCCAAAACTTCAGTTGTGCAAACGCTACTTGTAACTTAGAGAATGTGACTAGTGTCCCAGCTTTGCTTCTGTAAAGAAAACTGAGGAAGATATACTTTTGTAAACATCTTGAAACACTTTCACTTTAATAGCAGATTTCCTGATATTGTAAAAAAAAATTGTGTGATGGGGTTTTAAAGCCATTTTCAAAAGGGAATGATTGCAAGCATTAATAACTTTTATACATTAATTACTGCAAGAGAAATGGATTGAGACAAAAACCAATGAATAACTGATATTATGGAAAAGGTTGGGAACTTATGATCTATTGGTACAGATATACATTTGAGACTTTCTGATATAGACTTAGTAGATGAATTTACAAAATTTAAAAAAAAAACAGCTATTAAAATCAATGCTTAATGGATTTAATAATCATATAAAAACAGAATTAATTAGGTTTAATAAATATTTATTTATATTGTGTGATTTATATTTTGTATATAGTCTTTATAGTGTATAGTATAGTGTATAGTGTATAGTCTATAACTAAAAGTTGAACTATATGTCTCTTATATTTAAAAAAAATTGTTACATAGTCCATGGGTGCAATTTAATTAAAATCGCCGTCAAGCTAAATTCGTAATTTTTAGTAGATCTCGTTGCACCAAAATCTGAATTTTTTGGACTTAACATACTATTAATGATCAACTTTTATGACAGGTTTCATGATAAGGATTTCAGGAATTCCCATTTTTTAAGTTTTTTTGAAAAAAATAATGTTAAGCTATAATAAAGTAATATATGTCATTTTAAAGCTTAAAGCCCAGAAATTTAAATATGACACTTATAAAGTCAGCTGATATTCCAATATTTTATAATTAATCATAAAAAAATCCGGAAAATCGCTCTATCAAGAAGTTCCCGGGGCTACAAAGTGACTTAGACTAAACATCAGCAAAATAGCATTAAAACACACAATATTGTTGAAATTAATACTCTTATGACAAATAAACTCAAAAAACGTAAAAATATCAGTGTTTGTGTAGTGTTTTATTACTATTTTTACAATAAAACGTGATTTTGAACTTGGGCATCATAAAGTCTAGAACTACCGAAGTCGCCGCCATGCTGTCAAAATGGCTGCAATCGTGGACGTAAACAAAGTGTGTGTGTTAAAAGCAAAAAAAAAGGATTTATTAGGTTTAAACCACAATAGTTTGCGTAAATTTAGTTTAAAACTATAAATAATAGTATTTTGTTGCTGTAGATAGTACACAAATTGTCGGAAATCTGAAAATAAATGTGTTAATAGTGTTTTAGAAAATACTTTTTCGACATCGATCGAACATTTAAAAAAGCGTCGGTTAGCCTCAGAATTGAGTTAATAAATAAAAATAAATAAAAATCCTCTTTTTACGAACTCAAACAGTGCATAAAATGGAATTTAGAAGCTATCCGATCGGATTTACATTATAAAATTCGCATGTGTGCATTTAAATTGATCGTAATCTCTAATCTTTTTTTGACAAGGAACGTTATATTTTGTCGTCAGAAGCCTTTTTTGTACCCATCGATTTTCATTTATTTACTAATAAAATGAATTCTTCTTATTTATAAATATTTAAAACAAACTTTGTTTTTTTGAAAAGAAATATATTTCTGGTTAAAATTAAAAGAGTTTTACGAAATTACATAGATAAATCTTATTTTAGATCTAGTTTTAGACTTAGATTCAGTGGCGGAAAAAAACCACTGATAAGTCGTAAAAATTAGGGCTTTTTAAAACACGCTTTTTTCAAAAGATCAACTTTTTTGTACTTCTAATGGTGGCATAGTAAAAAAAAAACATGTTTATGAATGTTCAACATTCAAAAAACTTTATATTTCGGCTTTGTTTATTCCTGGCAACTGATTTTCAAATGTATACAAAAAATCAGAAAATGGGCTCGGACAATTATGTAACGTTTGAGTGTGTTTAAATTAATATAAACAACACAATAACATAATTAAAACATACAATACTGATGCAGCTGATACTTTATGGACATATAAACGCATAAAAGTAAAAAAACAACATTTTGTATCAACAATTTTTATTTTTTAAATAAACAATAAATCTCCATCGTTTGGTGAAACCTGCCTTATGAAAACTTAAAAGGCGAAATAAAAAGAGCAACAGGAAAATACCAAAGTATCTGCACATGTGTGATTGCGTTATTCTATATTTATTTTTAGGTCAAGGTTTCCCTAGTTTTTACTTTCATGGCCCTGTAATTTTTATAGTCCTACCCGTTCCTCCAGAGTTTTAATTTTTTATTGCAATCCGGTAATGTAGCTTTTTTGGACTCAGATGCGAATTTGTATTCTGGTCAATCTATATGTCACGCGTTACTAGCTGCCGCGGCTTTCTTTTAAATTCTCGACGTTTTAATTAACTAATAGAGATATTAAAACTCATTGTTTTCATTAGGCATTAGACATGATTAGATCTAGGCCATTCTAGGCCTACAATAAAACTTTTGTTTATCAGCCTACTAAAACGGAAAAAACTATTTATTAATAGACTTTATCTCGGCGCAATGTCAAAGTTTCAATTATTGCTATCAATGATGTAAAATCGTCACTATAAACTTGTTTTTGTTGAACACTGAGCTTGCTGTAGGCCCTAAATTGTTAGTAATATTAATATAGTAACCTGTTACACGTGAGGTGACCTTAACCTGATATCCTTTCTTTTTTCTCTCCAAATGTCTGAATTCGGCGACCGTAGGTTATTTGTAAAAAAAAAATGCGGGATATGCGATCTTGTTGTTTTTCCCGACAATATCAGAAATCTAAGAATGTAATTAAAAAAAAACAAGAAGAAAAGTTGAAAAGAGCCAAACGACTAATATAAATTCATATCACTGAACTATAAAGGCCCATTTACTATATAAGCTTATTAAAATATATAAGATCTGAAGTTTTTATTTTGCTCCGACTGTTAGTCCGTTATATTGATAAGAAATTAATAAGGCATATTATAGAGGTTTAGGCTATATACTAAGTTATTATTAATTAATTAAGGTATCTCAGGCCTGAAAGATAAACTACTTCATGAGATTTATTGGCCTAAGCCTAGAATATATATAGCCTTTATATATATATGAATGCGGACACGAACGCTAAGTATATGATTTTAATTCAAAACGTTGCAGTCTTTTTGGCATTGTCAATTCTTGCATGCAGGCCAAACGAGGGTCCAGCACTTGCACCCATGATAGTCCCATTGATTCAAATAATCTGTTGAACGGTTTAAATAACAATAAAGGCTGGGATTTTGATTGTACCTTAAAGTAAAGGAATAATAATAACTTGACACTGGAGAGGACAAAAGATGAACTTTGATTTGAAGAAAGTCAATTTAATAATGATAAAGCATGGAAAAATCATAAACTCAGTAATAAAGCAAACTTGCAAAATCCTACAACAATTAAGACCAAAACAAAACTAAAATTTAAGTTAGCCACTTCCCCAAGAAGGAAACATAACATACAAACCAAATATAGCACTTAGAGATTACTACTCCAACAAATCGACAAAGAGTTAAATTCTAAAAATAGATATGAGACAATATATTTTTTCATTTAAATTTTTGGTCAAAAAGCTACCTCCTCACGGAAGCCCCTCACTATTCCCTTGGCTGTTCTTCATTTTGATTGGTAGGAGTAGGCTTGTGCGTAATATAAATTAAAGTTCTTAGTTTCAGTTATTTGATATATTATTGCATTGTTGTCTATCTACAATCTGAATTGTAGGTTTTTAAAGCTATCCAAAGATCAAGTATGGAACTATTGCATGTAATAGAAAAATATCAAGACAGGCTTTGTGGTAAGCAATGAATATATTGTATTGTCACATTCATGAGTAGAATAAATTGTATTGTCATTGTCACATTCATGAGTAGAATATATTGTATTGTCACATTCATGAGTAGAATCTATTGTATTGTCACATTCATGAGTAGAATATATTGTATTGTCACATTCATGAGTAGAATCTATTGTATTGTCACATTCATGAGTAGAATATATTGTATTGTCACATTCATGAGAAGATTCAGTTTAACCACACACAGAATTTTTGATGGGTGGAAGTGGCAGGGTTCTCACACAGTCTGGAAAGTCTGGAAAAGTCTGGAATAAAAAAAAACACCAAGGCCTGGACAACCTTGAATATTGACATTTTAGCCTGGAAAAATAGACTGCCATCCTGGAAATTTATCTAAATCTATATTTATATATAAATTTATTATAAAAATGAAGGTCAGACAAAAAACGCCTATCCCATTTTTATACGCCATAAACGCCCACTGACCGAGCCTTAGATTAATACCTCATTCACGCAATGTTTAGGTCACTTATGGGGAAGAGGCGTGTGACCATTTTCCAAATAACGTGTTCCAGCAGCCTGGAATTTGGCTTTTATAGCCTTGAAATACTCTGGAAACAGCCTTGATTTTTTTTTTTTTAGAAAAAATGTGAGAACCCTGACCAAGTGGGGAACTGTGCCAGCCAATTTAAATTTTAGAAAATTGCCTGCTGACCGACCATCTTCTAACTTCATAATTTTTTACTGTAACTAGTAACTATGGTTCCAGTGTTTGCACCTGTGGAAGTGGGTTACTTTGGTTGTATTGTATATTGTTTTATTAAAGTACTATATACTTATATACACACCTTGTATTAATTACCGTATATGCTAACGTATAAGGCGCACCCCTAGTTTAGGATTTTTCTTATATGTTGTCATTGACACACTTATAAGTTGCACCCTGACTTTCAGGGGTTACACTGCCTTTTGACTTATAAAAAATTCATACCTTTTAAACAAAAAAGATACTAAATGTTCACCCTTGTTAAACAGCATTAGTTTAGGCATACCAAAAATGTACAATAGCATTCCTCTTTAGCCTGGGTCAGTTAAGAGTGTAAAGATATGATGTTACCATGCACCATAGACCCAGGTAGAAGACAGTGCATGTGTGTGTGTGTGGGAGTACCTGTGTGTGGAGAGAGAGAAGAGGACAAAAGGAGTCAGAGGGAGTTTGGGCGGACTTGTAGAGTGCAGTTGAGTTGATAGATTAGGAATTTGGAGTATAAAAAATAAATAGCCTAGTGATTAGTATTATAGCGAATAAATAGAGTAGTGATTAGTATTATAGCGAATAAATAGCGTAGTGATTAGTATTATAGCGAATAAATAGCGAAGTGATTAGTATTATAGTGAATAAATAGCGTAGTGATTAGTATTATAGCGAATAAATAGCATAGTGATTAGTATTATAGCGAATAAATAGAGTAGTGATTAGTATTATAGCGAATAAATAGCGAAGTGATTAGTATTATAGTGAATAAATAGCGAAGTGATTAGTATTATAGCGAATAAATAGCATAGTGATTAGTATTATAGTGAATAAATAGAGTAGTGATTAGTATTATAGTGAATAAATAGAGTAGTGATTAGCATTATAGCGAATAAATAGCGAAGTGATTAGTATTATAGCGAATAAATAGCATAGTGATTAGTATTATAGTGAATAAATAGAGTAGTGATTAGTATTATAGTGAATAAATAGAGTAGTGATTAGCATTATAGCGAATAAATAGCGTAGTGATTATTATTATAGTGAATATATAGCGAAGTGATTAGTACTATAGCGAATAAATAGAGTAGTGATTAGTATTATAGCGAATAAATAGAGTAGTGATTAGTATTATACCGAATAAATAGAGTAGTGATTAGTAGGATAGAGAATAAATAGAGTAGTGATTAGTATGATAGAGAATAAATAGAGTAGTGATTAGTATGATAGAGAATAAATAGAGTAGTGATTAGTATGATAGTGATAGAGAATAAATAGAGTAGAGATTAGTATGATAGCGAATAAATAGAGTAGGGATTAGTATTATACCAAATAAATAGAGTAGTGATTAGTATGATAGCGAATAAATAGAGTAGTGATTAGTATTATAGCGAATAAATAGAGTAGTGATTAGTATGATAGAGAATAAATAGAGTAATGATTAGTATGATAGAGAATAAATAGAGTAGTGATTAGTATGATAGAGAATAAATAGAGTAGTGATTAGTATGATAGAGAATAAATAGAGTAGTGATTAGTATGATAGTAATAGAGAATAAATAGAGTAGGGATTAGTATGATAGAGAATAAATATAGTAGTGATTAGTATGATAGTGATAGAGAATAAATAGAGTAGGGATTAGTATTATACCGAATAAATAGTGTAGTGATTAGTATGATAGAGAATAAATAGAGTAGTGATTAGTATGATAGAGAATAAATAGAGTAGTGATTAGTATGATAGAGAAAGAGAATAAATAGAGTAGTGATTAGTATGATAGCGAATAAATAGAGTAGTGATTAGTATGATAGTGATAGAGAATAAATAGAGTAGTGATTAGTATGATAGCGAATAAATAGAGTAGTGATTAGTATGATAGTGATAGAGAATAAATAGAGTAGTGATTAGTATGATAGTGATAGAGAATAAATAGAGTAGTGATTAGTATGATAGTGATAGAGAATAAATAGAGTATTGATTAGTGTGATAGAAAATAAATAGAGTAGTGATTAGTATGATAGTGATAGAAAATAAATAGAGTAGTGATTAGTATGATAGTGATAGAGAATAAATAGAGTAGTGATTAGTATGATAGTGATAGAGAATAAATAGAGTAGTGATTAGTATGATAGTGATAGAGAATAAATAGAGTAGGGATTAGTATGATAGAGAATAAATAGAGTAGTGATTAGTATGATAGTGATAAAGAATAAATAGAGTAGTGATTAGTATGATAGAGAATAAATAGAGTAGTGATAAGTATGATAGAGAATAAATAGAGTAGTGATTAGTATGATAGAGAATAAATAGAGTAGTGATTAGTATTATAGCGAATAAATAGCATAGTGATTAGTATTATAGCGAATAAATAGAGTAGTGATTAGTATTATAGCGAATAAATAGTGAAGTGATTAGTATTATAGTGAATAAATAGCGTAGTGATTAGTATTATAGCGAATAAATAGCATAGTGATTAGTATTATAGCGAATAAATAGAGTAGTGATTAACATTATAGCGAATAAATAGCATAGTGATTATTATTATAGTGAATATATAGCGAAGTGATTAGTATTATAGTGAATAAATAGCGTAGTGATTAGTATTATATAGCGAATAAATAGCGTAGTGATAAGTATTATAGCGAATAAAAAGCGTAGTGATTAGTATTATAGCGAATAAATAGCGAAGTGATTAATATTATAGTAAATAAATAGCGAAGTGATTAGTATTATAGCGAATAAATAGAGTAGTGATTAGTATTATAGCGAATAAATACCGAAGTGATTAGTATTATAGTGAATAAATAGCGTAGTGATTAGTATGATAGCGAATAAATAGAGTAGTGATTAGTATTATAGGGAATAAATAGAGTAGTGATTAGTATGATAGAGAATAAATAGAGTAGTGATTAGTATGATAGAGAATAAATAGAGTAGTGATTAGTATGATAGAGAATAAATAGAGTAGTGATTAGTATCATAGAGAATAAATAGAGTAGTGATTAGTATGATAGCGAATAAATAGAGTAGTGATTAGTGTGATAGCGAATAAATAGAGTAGTGATTAGTATGATAGAGAATAAATAGAGTAGTGATTAGTGTAAGTTGTATGTTTCTGTACCTATATCATTCACTCACACATATCTTCGAGGCGTTCATAAAAGTACTAAACACTCCAGGAACAGTAAAATATATAGATAAGTTTATTTACACACACATTTTTATGTCCTCACAATTTAGTCAAAAATCCATACTTAATAATAATAATATATATATTCACTCAATTGCATTGCAAGTTACATAAAAGAATTTACAGAATAGATTCTTTGAGATCCCCTATATTATCTCCATTACAAAATCTCCACATAAAAATACAGCTCCTCTCTCACAAGAGCTCGTTGCACACACTACCGACTAAGGTCGAGTCTTGTAACCTTCCCTACGATCTTTCTCTAACCTAACACGTGAATTAACAACAATTCACTCACTGCGCAGTAACCCTAGTCTACACTTGTCATACAACAAACAAAGTCTGTCCAAGGTCAAGGTCTACTCTTCTTTTCATTGATTATCTCCCTTTGACCATAGACTATTTATTATGCTCTGTTTCAATCACTGACAATTATAATGATATTGATAGAGAATAAATAGAGTAGTGATTAGTATGATAGCGAATAAATAGAGTAGTGATTAGTATGATAGAGAATAAATAGAGTAGTGATTAGTATGATAGCGAATAAATAGAGTAGTGATTAGTATGATAGAGAATAAATAGAGTAGTGATTAGTATTATAGTGAATAAATAGAGTAGTGATTAGTATGATAGTGATAGAGAATAAATAGAGTAGTGATTAGTATGATAGTGATAGAGAATAAATAGAGAAGGGATTAGTATGATAGTGATAGAGAATAAATAGAGTAGTGATTAGTATGATAGTGATAGAGAATAAATAGAGTAGTGATTAGTATGATAGTGATAGAGAATAAATAGAGTATTGATTAGTATGATAGTGATAGAGAATAAATAGAGTATTGATTAGTATGATAGCGAATAAATAGAGTAGTGATTAATATGATAGTGATAGAGAATAAATAGAGTATTGATTAGTATGATAGTGATAGAGAATAAATAGAGTATTGATTAGTGTGATAGAAAATAAATAGAGTAGTGATTAGTATGATAGTGATAGAGAATAAATAGAGTAGTGATTAGTATGATAGTGATAGAGAATAAATAGAGTATTGATTAGTGTGATAGAAAATAAATAGAGTAGTGATTAGTATGATAGTGATAGAGAATAAATAGAGTAGTGATTAGTATGATAGTGATAGAGAATAAATAGAGTAGTGATTAGTATGATAGTGATAGAGAATAAATAGAGTATTGATTAGTATGATAGTGATAGAGAATAAATAGAGTATTGATTAGTGTGATAGAAAATAAATAGAGTAGTGATTAGTATGATAGTGATAGAGAATAAATAGAGTAGTGATTAGTATGATAGTGATAGAGAATAAATAGAGTAGTGATTAGTATGATAGTGATAGAGAATAAATAGAGTAGTGATTAGTATGATAGTGATAGAGAATAAATAGAGTATTGATTAGTATGATAGTGATAGAGAATAAATAGAGTATTGATTAGTGTGATAGAAAATAAATAGAGTAGTGATTAGTATGATAGTGATAGAGAATAAATAGAGTAGTGATTAGTATGATAGTGATAGAGAATAAATAGAGTAGTGATTAGTATGATAGTGATAGAGAATAAATAGAGTATTGATTAGTGTGATAGAAAATAAATAGAGTAGTGATTAGTATGATAGTGATAGAGAGTAAATAGAGTAGTGATTAGTATGATAGTGATAGAGAATAAATAGAGTAGTGATTAGTATGATAGTGATAGAGAATAAATAGAGTAGGGATTAGTATGATAGAGAATAAATAGAGTAGTGATTAGTATGATAGTGATAGAGAATAAATAGAGTAGTGATTAGTATGATAGAGAATAAATAGAGTAGTGATTAGTATGATAGTGATAGAGAATAAATAGAGTAGTGATTAGTATGATAGTTATAGAGAATAAATAGAGTAGTGATTAGTATGATAGAGAATAAATAGAGTAGTGATTAGTATGATAGCGAATAAATAGAGTAGTGATTAGTATGATAGAGAATAAATAGAGTAGTGATTAGTATGATAGTGATAGAGAATAAATAGAGTAGGGATTAGTATGATAGAGAATAAATAGAGTAGTGATTAGTATGATAGCGAATAAATAGAGTAGTGATTAGTATGATAGAGAATAAATAGAGTAGTGATTAGTATGATAGAGAATAAATAGAGTAGTGATTAGTATGATAGAGAATAAATAGAGTAGTGATTAGTATGATAGAGAATAAATAGAGTAGTGATTAGTATGATAGAGAATAAATAGAGTAGTGATTAGTATGATAGCGAATAAATAGAGTAGTGATTAGTATGATAGAGAATAAATAGAGTAGTGATTAGTATGATAGTGATAGAGAATAAATAGAGTAGTGATTAGTATGATAGTTATAGAGAATAAATAGAGTAGTGATTAGTATGATAGAGAATAAATAGAGTAGTGATTAGTATGATAGCGAATAAATAGAGTAGTGATTAGTATGATAGAGAATAAATAGAGTAGTGATTAGTATGATAGTGATAGAGAATAAATAGAGCAGTGATTAGTATGATAGAGAATAAATAGAGTAGTGATTAATATGATAGTGATAGAGAATAAATAGAGTAGTGATTAGTATGATAGCGAATAAATAGAGTAGTGATTAGTATGATAGCGAATAAATAGAGTAGTGATTAGTATGATAGAGAATAAATAGAGTAGTGATTGGTATGATAGTGATAGAGAATAAATAGAGTAGGGATTAGTATGATAGCGAATAATGAATAAATAGAGTAGTGATTAGTATGATAGAGAATAAATAGATTATCACAGTTAACTGGTGTTTGTTATTTTGTGAGAGGGTGTAAATTAGTGTAACTAGTACGCACACTATTGACTTCATACATTGGAACAATTGGCTTCGTAACAACCCTAATTTGGAAACTTTCCAAAAAATATTTTCGATCATGCATAACGCAAACATAATAAAATAAAGGCAGTGTGTCATTTATTTTTAACAACCGATCAATACAGCCAGTAGTCATAGGGGAACTTTTTTGTAAGGCATCTGTTTCTGCATCTAAGTCCCTGTCCCTACTCAAGTTCCTGTCCCTCTAGTCACACTATAGTGGATCCAAACACAAAAAAAGTCTTTTGAAGTGTGTCTTTAGACTGAACGTCGTCTAGACTGGGCTGCGCTGGTATTGATAGACATGCTATACAAGTGCCCTAATTACCATTAACATTGTTTGTAATGATTTCAAACACGACTGCGTGAACAAAACTTAATCAGCGGTCAGTGCTGACTTTTTATCATCTCAACAGAAAATGAGCTCTTTTTTTTTTCAAGTCTCACATGTAACTATGGAAAAATGAAACATATGTTATGGCCCTCTTTATGATTATGACTATTATTACGACTCGTTAAATCGGATTCAATGACTATAGTTGTATCTTTATTAGAAGTCTCTAGATTCTGCTAATCTGTAGCCCAAGCTAGGGGTTCCTTGACTGACAGGTCTATGCAGCAATGTAGTTATATTCGTGATAATTATCTTCAACACCTTTCTCAACAATGATAGATCAAACAACTCCAGTTGTTGAATAAACAATTTTATTTAAATTGTAGACTCAATATAAACGATCAATAAACTTCATCAACTGATGGCAACATAAGTATCAACAAAATGACATTAAATATACAAGTATTAATATAGCGACTTCACTCGACAAACTTCCAAACTGAACTAACTTTAAGGAGGTCGGGACTTTACAAAGAAAACTATCATCGAAGATTCTACAGGGTCTTAATACGCATTTTAACCTCTTTCTCTATATAATACTGCGATTCAGAGTTATTCTCCAATTTCCACGGGGTTGGACGAATTATTTTATTTAAACTGCCCTCAGGGCATAAAGGTCAAACCTTGGTCGCCTTGGACTCTGATACGCACTTGTTAAGAGGTCAATGCCTTACTACGTCATTCATTTATGACCGATATTCGTAACACGACCACCCTTAAAAAGTATTATAATTATTTCTTTTACATTTTAACAATACAAAAAAAATGTTAATTTTAAGGAATAATTATAAAAGAAAATATTCCGGGGAAAAATACAGTTCAATTGGCTATTCCACTAATTCAATCAAACTGATAACAATAACATATAATATATGCAATATAAGTTAATCTTATCAAAATGACTTAACTACAGTCATTCAATCATTCAATTGTAATTCAAAACAATGGACAATTAAATTGTTTATCTAAATCGTGTATACAAGAAAAATACATAGAGTTAAACATTATACAATTTAATAATTTCCATTCCATTAACATTCCACGTTAATAAAAACTCTCTCGTTCATTTAATTATAAACTTATCTTTTACATTTGTAATCAAACAACAAAAGAAAAAATCACTTAATGTCTATTCAGACACGACTTATTTTTTTTTTTTCATAAGGAAAAAAAACGCTTTATTGAAGAACACTAGGCTTGACCTAATTACTTTACAACAAAAAAGATTATTGCTCGTGTAGACAGTATTTTTTTTTTCAAGCCTGTAGGCTTTAGACAACACTGTCTGTGTCGAAACAAAAGATTTCTAGGTCAGTATTCTTTTTTCTTTCTCTCTCTATTCCTTCCGATCACTCTCTCATTCCCTAAATGTTTACATCGCTATGCAAATTTTTACCTCATCACAGCTTAGGTCAAAAATCTCTACGCGACCAAAACGTTATTTTTTTAATTATCATTATTTCACAACTATTATCTCAAAATTAAATTCATTTATGTTATTTTAAGAACATTAAACATAGTCTGTTCCAGAATTAAAATAGTTTATAGACAATTTCATTAAAAATATTTCAATTTCTCATTTTTCCATGACCTTCCTACGGCCTTATTTTCTTTTTTAAAAGAGTTCACATCGTAGCAGTTTTGAATTGACACATTCAGACAATCATGGATTTACTTAAAACAAATTGGTTAATTTACTTAATTAACTATCAATTAAAGCAAGTTAGCATCTTCATACAATCTTAGTACTAAACAGTAAGTACTTATTTTCTTTTAATTACCTTAAAGACATTTCAAATCAAATATTATTGACGTAGGCCTACAAAAGATAAAAGACTTTAAAAGAGCATAGACTATTCATTTTTTATTTTTTTTTTCAGACAGAAATCAATTTAGCAATTTATGTACAAAACAAACTGCTGGTCTGAATGGTGTGGTGAAAACATTCCATCTCCAATCTTTTCATTTAGTAAGGTTGGAATCCATTGCTCTTGTCCATTCCATAAAGGTTTTATTCATAGGTTCTAGGTTCTCCTGTTCCTCACAGTGTTCAGGTCTACCCAGTCTTTTCATTGTCAGTACAATTCATTCAATCTATTTTAACTAATACAAAAAAAATAGATTAGTTTTACAATCTTGACATGAAATCCTTAATTAATAATACATTTGTTGAACATTGGTATGTCAACATTATAATTTCTCAACCATGAAATTCTCAACCATTCTGGTTTACAGTGTCAAGTCAGGCACATATCCTAAATTTACAAAACAAGGATAAGTTTTATTTTACATTAGTTTCAACTTCTGATCTGCTTTTCATGTAACAGTATCCTAAAAGTGAAAAATCATATATAATACATTTCTTGGAATTCTTGTTAGTCATAGTTCTGCCTTGCTGCAACTATTTTTACCCTACATTATCATACATTCAATGATAATATAACAAATGAATAAATTCACATAGAAGAAATTTGCATCTTGACTCAGTGCAATTATTTCAACAACAGTACATGATAAAATAAATTTCCATAGTACAATCATAAAACATTTCTCAATACTTTAGTGATAGAAAATTCTCTTTCTTAAAACCATTTACATCTTTTTCAATCAAATTATCCTCTCTGCCAAATGTTTCAATTATCATTTCCAGAGATTCTCAAACATATCTTATAATCAGTCCACATTTATAATGTCCTCTGATTTAGAAACCAATTCTGCGGATAAAACTGATCTTTTTCTCTTATAGCAATTATTTTAAATGCTCAACCTAACAAGTTTGTTTAGAAATATCACACTATAATGATATTTACTCTAACAATACTTTTACTCATTCCTTTTTCTTCACAAGTAAGGGATTTAGTTTTAAAATAGTAAGTTTAGTAACTAACTATCAGTGAATTTGTCATTCAATTCATCCTGAACTCCAGGCATGAATTTTACAATTAAGAGTAACAATGTTAACAACATCAAGCTTTTTCCAATTGTTTTCAGAAGGTAAGGCTTTATCATTTTCAAATGATATAATATTTTTGCCTTTCTTTCATCACACAACAATGGCATCTGCATGTGAGCAGTGTACAATTTTTTTCTAACAAACACAGTTATGTCAGACAAAAATTTTATGTACTTATCTAGGTACTTGATCAGCCCAAGGAGATCCAATTCGGTCTGCCATTCCTCTTGAAGTAGTTTGAGTGGTCCTCGGACAGTGGGTCCAAAGATTGGTCCATAGGCTCCTCGACTTCTGGATGGGATTCAGTTGACATCTCTTGCTCCAGGCATAAGTTCTTTAGGACTGGATTGAAGAGTTCCGGGGCGAAGTTGGTCCTTCGATCTGTCGGTATGGATTGTGGTAACCCATAGCTTTTGATAGTTTCGGTCCAGCTCTCCGCACTCGTTTCTTCAGTGATGCTCCTCCAATCTTCATCTGTACCGGCAACTGCAGGTTTGCATTGTTGTTTGTTCATGCTGTGGTCTATCTGTTCATAGACATCAGTAGTAGGATTTTCTTTCTCGTCGACAGCTTTCTCATGCAACTGTAGCAACTCTGGGTCTACTTTCTGCTCAGCAATCAATTCATTTTGCGATGACTTCTTTGATTGATCATTTCCTTTCGGACAATCTTCAATCTTGGAGAAAATAGTAGTATCAAGTTCCACTTCTCCTTCCTCTTTCTTCTCTCGTGGGAGAATTTCTTCTTTCTTTTTCTTTTCTTGTGAGAGAATTTCTTCTTTCTTTTTCTGTGGTGTCATACCTTTTATGACATCACCTACAGGATAAAGTTCTTTTTCTTTTCCTGTCTCCACAATAGGACTAGGGTCTGGATTTTCCTTCACAATCAGTTCAGGTCTCACCCTCCCTTTCGCCAAATCATTTGCTAGGATAACAGATATGCCCTCAACAGGAAGTTTTGATATTACTCCAACTGTCACATATCCTGTCACCAAGTCAGATGATAGGTATATCCTATGTAGAGGTATTTCTTCTTTCCATTCAAAACCTCTCAATAGGACAGTCTGTCCTGTCAATGTATTATCATTCAATGGTAATACATCTTTAAGCAGCAGGGTTAATGATGCTCCTGTGTCTCGTAATATGTTTACGGACTTCAGTGGTCCTTCCTTTTGTAAGGCCACACAACCTTCACTAATGAACGGTTGAAAACTGCACAGGGTCTCTGTGTCAATTTTATTCTTCCTTTGACCATGACTTTCGGGTGTTGTTTCATCTTTCGATGACTTCAGACTCTTTTCCGAGTCAAAAATACTTTGGTCTACTTTCTCGTCTCTGTGGACTTGGACAATTAATCCAATAGTAGCCATTCTGTATTTATAATCAGGATATTCATCCTTATTTTCTTCAGTTGTAGATTTCTCTACCTTCTGACTTTTGCTCTCAGGCAAATCCACCCTCAGTGTTTCTGGTTTAGAAGAATCTTTCTTCGAATTCAGTTCGTTTGTATCTTCGCTTTCTTGTACATTTTGTATTGGTGCATGTCTGACGCACATTACTACTTTATTAGGTCTTTTGTCGCTTCTTATACTCCAACAGTCTTCAATGCTATGTCCTGTTCTCTTACAAAAAGTACATTGGACGTTTTTGTTGACAGGTTTCTTATGAACATCATTTTGTTTCACAAAATGCTCTTTTTCACGAGGTTTTTGTGGTGTGTTTTCTGCTTGCCGTTGTGTCCTATTAAAATTCTTTTCACCAGCTGTCCTATGACACAGTGTATATTGTTCCGCTAAATCAGCAGCTTTATGTGGGTCAGTGATGTCACGCTCGGATAAATACATTCTTACATCCGGCCTCACTTTGTTAATAAAATCCTCTAAAAGAATGATATCTTTCAATTCTTTTAATGTGGAGATATTTCTGGATTTTATCCACTGATCCATTAACTTTTCTTCTGCTCTAAGGAAGTCTAGGTGTGTTTGGTAAGGGGACATTGTGTACTGACGGAACCTTTTCCGATAACTTTCAGGTATTTGGTTGTACGCTTTCAGTACAGAATCTTTGATGATTTCATAATCATTTAAATGCTCCTCTTTTAACAATAGAACACAATCTCTTGCCCTTCCCTGAGTAAAAGCTGTTCTGACTAATATTCCCCATTTATCTTCTGGGAACTTAAAATCTCTGCAAGAAATTTCAAAGGTCTGGAAGAAATTAGCTATTTCACTTTCTTTATCAATGTAGGTAGGGACTAGCTTTTTCCATCTGGCCATCTCTACATCATTATGAGATTCTTTTTTAGTAGCTCCTATCTTTGCTATTTCTATTCTTTCCTGACTTTCTCTTTGACTTTTCTTATCTTCCATTTCAAGACGTTTTTCTTCCATCTCACGATCAAGACGTTTTTCTTCTATTTCCATCCGTTTCATTTCTAGTTGAAATCGCAACTGTTCGGACATTGAAGATTTCGACGTCTGACCTTCAACTTGATATTCCTCCGCGCTTGATTCTACTTTCATTTTTCCACTCGCAATCAACACATCTTTTATCTGCTGTGTCAACACAGTCCTCGATGGTGTAGTCTCCGTAACTTCTATCTTTAAGATCTCAGCGATCTCTTTTAACTTCTTTATTGATAAAGTTTTCAGAACTTCTTCTTCTGGATTTTCAATAAATTCCATTCTTTAGTTAAGAGATTTATAAAGTGGTAAATTTTTCCAACTTACGTTTTTCCAATCGGAAGAATCAATTCAGCGTTATTAGGCTTGTTCAGTGGGTCACGGCTTTACACACAACACAACACAACTTGAATATATGCTTCACTATACAACTATATCGGACGAAGCCCTCAAATTGTTATGGCCCTCTTTATGATTATGACTATTATTATGACTCGTTAAATCGGATTCAATGAATATAGTTGTATCTTTATTAGAAGTCTCTAGATTCTGCTAATCTGTAGCCCAAGCTAGGGGTTCCTTGACTGACAGGTCTATGCAGCAATGTAGTTATATTCGTGATAATTATCTTCAACACCTTTCTCAACAATGATAGATCAAACAACTCCAGTTGTTGAATAAACAATTTTATTTAAATTGTAGACTCAATATAAACGATCAATAAACTTCATCAACTGATGGCAACATAAGTATCAACAAAATGACATTAAATATACAAGTATTAATATAGCGACTTCACTCGACAAACTTCCAAACTGAACTAACTTTAAGGAGGTCGGGACTTTACAAAGAAAACTATCATCGAAGATTCTACAGGGTCTTAATACGCATTTTAACCTCTTTCTCTATATAATACTGCGATTCAGAGTTATTCTCCAATTTCCACGGGGTTGGACGAATTATTTTATTTAAACTGCCCTCAGGGCATAAAGGTCAAACCTTGGTCGCCTTGGACTCTGATACGCACTTGTTAAGAGGTCAATGCCTTACTACGTCATTCATTTATGACCGATATTCGTAACACATACTATTGACATTTCATGCATTATTTCTATATAGATTTCAGAATAAAAAGTTTGAGTGCAGAATTTTACAGAAATGTCCTGAAATCTGTCCATTGGCTGATCGTAGTTTTGGAAACATTGCTAATACTTAAGACATGGTGCAGTTTTCTCGGAATGCTAAACACTACTTTAGTAGCTATAGCCGGTAGCCTATAGACCTAGGCTATAGGTCCTAAATAAAACGCATCTTAAGCTACTAGTGTACAAGCTACCTATATTATAGGCCTAGATAGGCCTTTATACATTATGATTCTTTCCATATTGTAATGAGCGTTCAAAAGGCCCTAAAAAAATACCCCCTATAACTTACGCTACGTTTCGGCAATAAAAAATCAATCCCAAAATTCATAAGAAAAGGGTGTGGGGATTTGAAAAACCTAAAATATTTGTCCATTTCAATTTCAATAGCCTAATAATTCAACATCATAACAACCACAGATATGGGTGATATTAGCAACTTGATGACAGACCTTAGCCCTTGGAAATAGCAAGGCTTTGCATGATGGCATTAAGGCTGCCTTGGGCCCTGAAATGTCTAAGCCTGCACCCATTCTATCTAAGTCAGGGGAAAAATAACTGATCAGACTAAGCAGCTGGAACAATGTGTAGATTACTACCTAGAGATCTACACTACATAAAACTTAATGGCCGATGATGCCCTGACCTTCTTACCTGACCTATTAAGTACTAGAGTCACTTGATGAAATGCCAACCTTAAATGACCTTAGTAATGCAGTGAACAGCCTCAAAA
Source organism: Anisus vortex (assembly GCA_949126835.1). Lineage (NCBI taxonomy): Eukaryota > Metazoa > Mollusca > Gastropoda > Planorbidae > Anisus > Anisus vortex. The sequence continues at coordinate 35,983,670 of OX421506.1, read as the reverse complement.
ATGGAAAGGCCCCATGAAGTGATGGCATTCCTGCAGAAGTAACAAAAGCCAGAAAGTCAATTCTGATTCCAGAACTTCATGAACTCATCTGCCTGTGTTGGGAATGGGGCTATGTGCCACAGGATATGCGTGACGCAAGTATCGTTACATTATATAAGAACAAAGGGGACCGCAGCGACTGCAACAATTACAGAGGTATCTCTTGAGCATAGTTGGAAAGATCTTTGCAAGAGTGGCACTATTAAGGCTGCAGGTGCTGCATTCTAGAATGTATCCAGTCTCAGTGCGGTTTCAGAAGCGGCAGATCCACTATAGACATTATCTCCTCCCTTCGACTGCTACAAGAGAGGTTCCACGAGATGAATAAGCCATTATACATTGCTTTTGTTGATTTAACTAAAGCATTTGATATGGTCAGCAGAAGTGGACTTCTCAAACTCCTGGCGAAGATAGGATGCCCTCCAAAACTGCTCTCTTTCATTGCCTGTTTTCATGAGAATACCCGGTGCACAGTGAAGTTTAATGGAGCGCAATCAGAGCCCTTTATAGTTCGCAGCGGTGTTCAACAAAGCTGCATACTTGCATCCATCTTGTTTGGAATATTCTTTTCGTGCCTACTGTACTATGCTTATGGGGACTGCAACAAGTGTGTCTACCCTCACACAAAGACATCTGGAAAGCTCTTCAACCTAAACAGGCTCAAAGCCAAAACAAGCTTACGAGGGTACTGGTTAGGGAACTTCTCCATGCTGATGATGCAGCTATTGTTTGCGAATCTGCAAACGAGCTCCAGACGCTCATTGATCAAATTGATGATGCATGCCAAAAATTCGGCCTCAGTATTAGTCAAAACAAAACCAAGGTACTGGCTCAAAACGCTGCAATTGTGCCATGCATCACTATTGGTGGTCATCCTGGAGTCATCCACTAGAAGTAGTTGACGAGTTCTGCAACTTTGTGGTCAAAATCTCAAGCACTGTGCTCTTAGAAGGGGAGATCAATAGTAGAATAACAAAAGCCATGGGCACTATTGCAAGATTAAAAAAACGAGTCTGGATGAACCCACTGCTTATACACTCCACTAAGTCACTAGTTTATCGAACATGCGTTCTGAGTACCCTGCTGTATGGCAGTGAAACATGGACCACATATTCCTGTCAGGAGAGAAAATTGAACACCTCAGGTGTCTCAAATGCATTTTAGATATAAGTGATAGCAGGACAGGGTTGCAAATGCAGAGGTCCTACGAAGAGCAGGTTGTCAACACATTAATCTCAGCAACAGACGTCTCAGCTGGCTAGGTCATGTATGCCGAATGCCACAGGGTTGACTTCTACAACACATACTTTATGGAACGCTAGCTTCGGGACAGAGACCAGTTGGGATATCATGGTGCAGGATAGGCCCACCTTGAGGGCAGGAATCAAAGAAGGTTCCAGGCTTGTGAGAGAGGAGCACGTCAGGAACAAGACAGTGGAGAAAAATGTGGTCCCCTCTGCTACATTCATCTGCAGCCAGTGTGACCATGCCAGTATGTACAGGATTTGCCTCTATAGCCACATGAGGGCCTGCAAGGGAAACGGATCGTCACTCTTCAAAACTCCTAGTTTGGATGGACACAGAAAGAAGTACCTGGGAGTGTGCTCATTTGAGTCAGTGGTGCCTTCTCTATGGAACAGTTTATCTCAGACACTGAGAGAATCTGGGACAAGAGAATCTTTTAAAAAGAACTTAAAGACCTTTCTGCCACTGCAAATCACACCAATAGCGCTCTGAGCATGCTAATTTAATAGTAATAATAGCATGGATAGAAGCGCTATAAGAAACGCCCAAACTTTAGATATGAAATTTGCCTAAAAACATATTTTAATTATCTTAAAATTAATTTTGTCTACGTTAGTTAGGCTTATCTCTTGTTGTGTTTATTTTAGTTATGAATTATTGTGTTTTCTTTTTATCTTGTTATTTATATATTGTCATAGATATTGTTTTTCCAAGAATTGGAACACGCAATGTTTATTCTTCTTCCCCCTCTTTTTCTCACTAAACAGGATTTTGTGGGCAGGGCTTAGGCTTCCGATCGCTTGACGTTTAGTGGGAAGACAAATGATTCTACTTAATGTTGGGATTCTGTGTTGATCTCAAATTCTCAGGGTCTGGGAACGACTCATTATTTAATAGGGGAAGTTCCTATCGTTTTGTTATGAGTTTTGTAATGATGCCATGATTTTCACCCCTACTGGTAATGGGTCTGTCCCTTGCACCACTCGGATAGTATTTAATGATTTGTTTGTCTGAAAGACAGAGAGTTTCAAAATATGTTCCTTTGAGAACGTTTGTGTTTGCACTATTTTATTCTAACTGTACATAATAGATATATTGTATATATTGAACATATCACCTGAATTAAACTATCAACAACAGTTACACTGAAGCTTCCTTGTCAAGTTACTATTCTATTGTGTTGTATACATTACTATAAGATTTATCTACTACTCTAATGTTCAGGAAAGGAATTGTTGGAACACAAATACTGAGTTTGTGCCCAGGACTATAAGAAGAGTTCGTGTAATACTGAAACATAAATAATAATAATTAAAGTCTCCCCTAGGACTAACGAGAATTATCAGCAAGATCTACACAGCTCTGGCCACAAGGGGATTGTGGACGTAACAATATCTTTGAATTTTAAATCTCCTATAACCTCAAATATTTAAAAAGTGAAGTTATGTTTTTAAAAAAAGTTTAATAAAAAGGGAATAAACAAAGATTATTTGTTTAGAAAAATGTAAAATATGTTTTAAAATATATAAAAACTACACATAACTATTCCTTTTTTAAAGAAAATAGTCTTGTAAAGAATTTAACAACTCGCTGGTCTGTGTAACAACTGGCTGGTCTGTGTAACAACTGGCTGGTCTGTGTAACAACTCCCTGGTCTGTGTAACAATTGGCTGGTCTGTGTAACAACTGGCTGGTCTGTGTAACAACTCCCTGGTCTGTGTAACAACTGGCTGGTCTGTGTAACAACTGGCTGGTCTGTGTAACAACTCCCTGGTCTGTGTAACAACTGACTGGTCTATGTAACAACTCCCTGGTCTGTGTAACAACTGGCTGGTCTGTGTAACAACTGGCTGGTCTGTGTAACAACTCCCTGGTCTGTGTAACAACTGGCTGGTCTGTGTAACTTTTATTCTCATTCTACATTTTTCTGCTCAGTTGTTTCACAAGAGGAAAATACCATGGGCAGACTACTCAAGGCTCACAGCAATAAAGATAAAACAAGGGCAGGGAAAATGATGGGAGCTGTTGGAAAAGCAGAAAGTAATTCAGCACAAGAAAGGTTTGTATCTCATACTTTACAATGGCTCCTTCTGACTGTATCTCATACTTTACATTGGCTCCTTCTGATTGTATCTTATACTTTACACTGGCTTCTTTTGATTCCATACTGTAATTTGCGTTCAATAGGCCTACAAAAAATGCTGCCTTAAACTTACGCTACATTTTGGCAAAACAAAATTGGTCCGAAAAAAAGGGTGTGTGTGTGGGAGGAGTCTGAAAAAAATTAAAATATTTGTCCAGTTTCAGTTTTATAAAGATAGTAGATTTACACCTATGAAAGTTTTCTAAATGTGAAATGTAGGTCTACGCATATCCTGGTAATTCTACATCACTACAGTCAACTATACGGGTTTAAACTATGTTACATTATGTAGGAAACTTTATGACAGAGTAGTGATGTTTTTCAAAAACAGTGTCTGGTGTATAAGTCGCACCCCTACTTTTTTTCTAAATTTGTGGTAAAAAAAGTGTGACTTATACGCGAGTATATACAGTATATTACTTAGTATTTTAATCTCCATTTCTTCCTGCATATTTTGTTAGATAATTCATTTTAATAAATCTTCTTCCCTAATAGTGAACCAGTTAAACCAATAATTTAACATCATTAAAAACACTAATCATAATACAAGACTAAACACAAACCACAGATAAGCATAGGTAGGATGCAATAATTTTCTATATAGAAGGAGCATATGTAACATATAAAATGAGAAGAACTTTTGACTTATTTGAGAATATTCACTGGTAAAAACCTCAGAGCTCTTTTTTTTTTCTTTTTTCTAAATTCCGTGCAGCATAATTTCCTTTTAACTTGCAATGCAATTAAAATGTTCCTGACTTTGATTTGTTCATTATTTTTGTTACAACCTCAATTTCAAAGGCTTGCACTGCACAATCCCTTACGACGACTATATCAAGAGGTGGAAACATTTCGCTACAGGGCAGTCTCTGATACCCTTGTTACTATAAATAGAATGGAGAGTGCCAGGACAGAATACAGGGGAGCACTACTCTGGATGAAGAATGTCTCTGAAGAACTAGATCCAGATATGTACAAACAGTTGGAAAAATTTAGAAAGGTAAAAAAAATGGCACCCAGATAGTTTCACTGGCACACTGATAGTGTCACTGGCACACTGATAGTTTCACTGGCACAATGATAGTGTCACTGGCACACTGATAGTTTCGCTGGCACACTGATAGTGTCACTGGCACACTGATAGTGTCACTGGCACATTGATAGTGTCACTGGCACACTGATAGTTTCACTGGCACCCTGATAGTGTCACTGGCACACTAATAGTGTCACAGGCACACTGATGGTGTCACTGGCACACTGATAGTGCCAATGGCACACTGATAGTGTCACTGGCACACTGATAGTGTCACTGGCACTTTGATAGTTTCACTGACACTGGCACACTGATAGTTTCACTGGCACACTGATAATGTCACAGACACGCTTATAGAGTCACTGGCACACTGATAGTGTCACAGGCACACTGGTAGTGTCACTGTAGTTGTTTACAATCATTTCTATATATTTAGTGATTCACAGCTTTCATTAAATGTTCTGCACTTAATTAATTATTAGCAAAAACTACAAGTTGAAAACTGTTTTTTTTTATTTAATGAAAAAGACAATTGAAAAAAAAACTCATCCAGGAGAAACTGCTTAGTCTTATTTATTTTGTTAAGGTTGAAATAAATTGGGAAAAAATCACATTTAAATTATTATTGTGAATTAAGCCTAGCAAAAATATGAATTTAGAATTTTTTTCCAAAATATCTGTACTTTTAGTGTGTTTGTGTTCATTACCATAATACCTTTAGTATGTGCAGTTCCATAATACCTTTAGTATGTGCAGTTCCATAATACCTTTAGTATGTGCGGCATGTCATTGAAACATAAAAAAAAATGTTTTTCTATTAGTATTTCCATAAAACACTGATTTTATTTTTTCAACCAACTTTAACTTGCATTGGAAAATATATTTTTTATAAAATCTGAACAAGATTATATTAGAATATTCAAGGCTTAGATTTGGAATAGAAATTGTTTTCATGCACACAACAATTTTTAATATAATGTTTAAAATATATTTTTGTTAGTTTATATTGTTATTTATATCTATATATATTTATAGTTTATAACTGTATGTTGCACCCTATTTCCTATATGTTTCTGTTATATATATTTTGGGTTTATATTAGCATAAAAAAAGCTTCCTCCTCGCTTATGTTTCTTCATTTAGGTCATTACCGTCATGTGTTCCTTTTTTTTTTACCTTAGGTGTTCCTCATTTTGATTATTGGGGGCAGGCCTGTCTGAACTAAGGATGGTCCAGCTTATTTCCTAAGACAATTTATGTGTTGTTCATCTGCCCTACTTTTGCAGAGAATTATGAACCATTTCATTTTTTATTTTTGTTTGCCTTGATTATAAAAATGACTACAAAAATAAATTTAGAGTGAACTGTAATTTTAATTACTAAATTAATACTAAATATGTGACCCGTTCTCACGAAAGGAGACCTAAGTCGCAAATTGACAAGTCTTAATTAGGTGTGACCTTTTGAACTGGGGTGATCGTGAACTTCCGGTGAAATTTACCTCCATTTTCATAAATAAAAACCATGCTTTTGGTGCTGTTTGACAATTGATTTCAACATCGACAGCCAGTTCTAGTCTTTTAGAAATATACAACGGCTTCAAAATTAGTTCTTACTAATCCGTTTTTAACATCAAAAGTGAGTAGGCGATAATTAATACTCAAAGTGTTAGTCGCGTTAGGCTAAATGTAGCTTTTGTGTATAAAATAAGTTAGTCAAGAGTTGCATTCTTGGTAATTAAAAAACACAATGCGGAGATCCATAAAAAAACAACAACACGAAAATTCTTTTGCATCAAGCAATCAGTTTGGGATTATAAATAGGTGATTCTTCAAATCTGACATTCACAATCCATCGCTTTCTTTTGTTGCCATCTTTTGGAAATGAAATAAAATTTTATTCTCTACATATTTTCGTAAAACCAGTAACGTAGCACACAGATATGTTTTGAAGAAAATGATCGAATAAGACCGAAAATGTTATTCTTTTTTACCTTTTATGCATGCATAATCGTTAAGACTTGTCAATACCAATTTGTGCTACAAGAGTTTTTGTGTTGTAGGGGTCTTTCCTGTGAATTTTTAAATTATTTTTGTAAATACTAGGTTATCCATTTCTAAATCATAATTTATATGTTTTTTATTATTTTTTCTACTTAAAAAAATATTTTAATTAATTATTTTGATCAGCGTGTGATTTAGAATTTAGCATAAGTTCACACAAATTTTACTTTATTTAACATATCGTTTTGTACCAAAACCTTGACAGTACCCCATAACATTATATATTGTTGAAAAGGGCACACTCTAGGGAATTACTTTGTGTACACTATTTATTTATAGAAACCAATATTTAAGCCTGAAGTTTGGAATAAACAATACGTTTCTTTCTATCCAATGAAAATTCGTTTATAAATTGATCATTTGTTACGATACCATATTTTTCCAATACAAATTCGCTGTTTGGCTATTGGAATACAAGAAGATAACAATTAGGTTTTCCGTTTTTGAGATTATGAAAATTTCACAAAATGGAGAGACACAAAGCTACACTGCTAAATTCTTCGCGAGATGTGAATATTTTTTATTTTTTGTTCAGTTTTATTATAAAGTAATATTGTATATACCACTAAAAGGATAATTGAATGCCCTTTCCATTGGTGTGTAAATATATATATTACGACTCTGGTTGCTACGGAGTTTAGACATTTTCAAATACATAAACTTTAAAACGCATTTTCTCAAAACTCTAGTTTTTTGTCTGACTAGTTCTAAGTGATAGTAAGTGTCATAGAAAAATGAAATATTGACATATAATAACAAATTTGGTATTAAAATAAAGCTTATTCAATGCCCTTTCAAACGAAATATAAAGCTCAAAATGTTGAAAAAACCACTTATGTCACCTTTTGTGGGAACAGGTCAAATATTAATATTATCTAATGAAACAGATCACTCATATCAGGATTATACTAAATTCTTGGTGCATAATTAATACAATCACTGCTTCGTTACTGAAGGTTCAAGGTCAAGTACGTAAGACAAAGAGCAGATTTGACAAGTTGAAGTTGGATGTGATGCAGAAGGTCGACCTTTTGGCAGCCAGCAGGTGCAACATGTTCTCTCATGTACTGGCTAACTACCAGACTATGCTGCTCCATTACTGGGAGAAAACATCCAGGACTATGTCAGCCGTGGCAGAAAGTTTTAAAGGATATCAATATTATGAATTTAACATGCTGCGGGTAACTAGCCTTTTATCTACATCATTGTGGCCTTGCTTACACACCATTCATTACATTATGTTTTAGAGTTACAGAAAATTTCCTTGTTGTTGAAGTGTTTTTGTTTAAATCACTTAAATGTTGATTTTTGACATAACATTATTGGTCAAAATACTTTTCACACAAACTCTTTGTAATTATTGTATACATTGTAATGTAATCATTGTAAAAAAATTATTCTTGCCAGGAGCTGACAGAAACCAGTAAAAAACTTGCCCTAGAAACATCAAACAAAGATCAATCAGAAACTGATGACCAAGATGACAGGTTCTATTTTTACTCCCTTTATTTTAAGTTGCATTTTCTGTCTGTCTGATTGCAATCATGCGTGCGTCGTGGGAGCAAGAATTGGCTTAGATTTTTCGACCACTTCCCGTGGTCCAATCGAGCTGAAATTTGGACAGCAGACTTGCCCCGACTAACAATACATCCTATCAAATTTTCAGTTAAAACAACTTAATAATACTACACTTATGACAATATTCATTTCTTAAAAGGAAAGTATAAGAAAAATTTTGATTTCGCGTTAATAATGCCTGTGCAACTTTTTATACTTTTTCGGCGCAAAGCTAGAAAAAAAAATTATTCGCTAAGATTATTTTTAGAACAATTCATACGGAGTAAGGAGATATTTTTTAGATTTGCGACACAGATATTTTTCTGTACGTTTCATTTGCAGTAGTCAATCAATTATTTAATTAGATGATGGTAAACTTAGTTTGCAAATAAAGGGAGTATAATAAAAACTTTGTTTTTATGGTTTTCTTGTTTATGTTTAACTGCATCAACATTAGCACCAACATTAGCACCAACTTACAATCACTTCATCAATATTATCACCAACTTACAATCACTTCATCAATATTAGCACCAACTTCCAATCAATTCATCAACATTAGCACCAACTTCCAATCACTTCATCAACATTAACAGCAACTTCCAATCACTTCATCAGTATTAGCACCAACTTACAATCACTTCATCAATATAAGCACCAACTTCCAATCACTTCATCAACATTAGCACCAACTTCCAATCACTTGATCAACATTAGCACCAACTTCCAATCACTTGATCAACATTAGCATCAACTTTACTAGTTTCATGATTAGCATATTCAGAATAAATTGTAAAGACTAGAAAGTTTTTTAAACTGTTTTCTCTTTACTAACACTTGATAATTCACAAGTTAAATCAAAAACTAATAATAAAATCAATTTCTCTGTGTTGAACATAGATATTGTTGTATTTGTTGTATATTTTTGATGTTGTATTTATTGTTTAAAAACTGTAGCTCTGCTGAAGAGGATTCCAAGTCTATACAAATTAAAGCCCATAGAGATTTCTATCCAGATAATCTTTCATCCAATGATGGTTTGAGATCAAAAGACTCTAGATCCTGGTCCCACCAGAAACTCACAGACTCGCCTTGGATAAAAAAAGATTCCGACAGCTATTGGAAGAAAGCCTCAGGGCTGGCATCTGAGAGGTCTGGGAGTAACCAATCAAATGATGAGGATTTGTTGGGCATGGGGTCAGGATACAAAGGCCTCGGGTCAAACAGTTCTGGAAAGAAGAAAAGCTCATCTGGTACAAATTATGACAGGGCGTCAACAAGTACAGTGTACAGTTTTGACCAGGATAATGATGAAGACTCTACTTCAAAGTGCTTTGCTCAGGAGCTTTCAGAAGATGAGAGGTGAAATCTCATTTTTCTCTCCGGGCAGACCTTTCTATCTCCCCAGGCAGACCTTTCTATCCATGAATATAATGCTGAAGGGAGACATCCCCACCCCCATGTTAATTTTGTGTGTGTGTTAAAGTTATTTTTCTGTTCAACTATTTGACTCCATTGAGTTGGCTGCTGCATCAAGTTGTCAATATATATACATAGTGGAAATATTTAACCTCAGACACATTACTGGGCATGTAATATAAAGTTAACTTTCATATTGAGATTCACACATAACTAGATCAATGTAAATCATGGATATATTTTAATTAATTTGTTTTTTTCTAAATGACATAATGATAAAAAATACTTCTTTTTAATATTATGAGAAAAACTGTATTTTTTCAGTTGACCCAGTTACAAGACATTAGCTGTATTCAATTCATTACCAGTATCAGTTGACATAGTTACAAGTCATTAGCTGTATTTAATTCATTACCAGCATCAGTTGACCCAGTTACAAGCCATTACCAGTATCAGTTGACCCAGTTACAAGCCATTAGCTGTATTAAATTCATTACCAGTATCAGTTGACCCAGTTACAAGCCATTACCAGTATCAGTTGATCCAATTACAAGCCATTAGCTGTATTTAATTCATTACCAGTATCAGTTGACCCAGTTACAAGCCATTAGCTGTATTAAATTCATTAACAGTATCAGTTGACCCAGTTACAATCCATTAGCTGTATTTAATCCATTACCAGTATCAGTTGACCCAGTTACAAGCCATTACCAGTATCAGTTGACCCAGTTACAATCCATTAGCTGTATTTAATTCATTACCAGTTTCAGTTGACCCAGTTACAAGCCATTACCAGTATCAGTTGACCCAGTTACAATCCATTAGCTGTATTTAATTCATATATCTCAGACATGTCTTTGCTCCTAGAATTTAAGGCACATCTTTGTTAATGGAATTCAGAGATTTCTTAACATGTCCATTCATCTTTTTTAATAGAATACAGTTCCTAGAAATTTTTTCCTTCGCTCCTAGAAGCTGAATGCTTTTAGGATCTGAAAACGTTATTCTCATACTATTGACTAGAAATTTTTTTATTCTTTTTAAAATATTTTTTTATGCAAACATTTGAAATAAAAATTAATTAATTAGACTATTTCATTTGGAGTTTAGTATACTAAAACTTTAAATTCAGGTTAAATTTAATTAATTTTTTTTTTCTAAAAATGAGCATTTAATTTCATTAAAATAATATTTCAAAATGCTTTGTTCATATTCATAGATTTGATTTAGAATCTTTTTCTTTTTCAATTGACAACACACCTACATTTTTTGAAAAGGTTGGTAAAACCATTGGAGAAAACTCTATTGAGTCAAAGAGTTGAAGCTACATCCAAATTATTACTATACCACAGTAGTTCAGGAATTGTTGAAATCATAAATTTGTTTTTCTTTCTTTAAATAACGTACAGTTGTTGTACATGTACAGCTTGATGCTGAAATCAATTAAAGTTAGTTCTAAGAATTTAAAGCTCTTACTATTGATTCTTGACATTCTGTGGTATAGCAGTCTATAACAACACAACCATTATTCTATTGAAATATTAACCACAACTGATTTAGTACAAATATATTGTTACCATTTATACTCGTGTATAGGAAAAAATAATTAGCAGTTGATTTAACCAAAGGAAATGGCTAGACATTAGTTAATTAGCTGTGAAAATCTTTGCAAAACAGCACTACTGTACTGTGTCAGAACTGACACCTGTATTGAAGATTGCAGTAATGCTTAATTACCAGGCTATACGTAGGTAAAACTATATATGAAGATTTCATTAGCACAAAAATATTTCATTTTATTTTCAAGGGCATAAAAATACCAAAGAGAAGTTTAAATACACTATTACTATTACTCTCAGTGCTCTTTCAAAAACTTTTAGAAAATCAATTGAAGCACTATCTGCAAATAAGCTGTTCAAAATCAAATCAATTGAAGCACTATCTGCAAATAAGCTGTTCAAAATCAAATCAATTGAAGCACTATCTGCAAATAAGCTGTTCAAAATCAAATCAATTGAAGCACTATCTGCAAATAAGCTGTTCAAAATCAAATCAATTGAAGCACTATCTGCAAATAAGCTGTTCAAAATCAAATCAATTGAAGCACTATCTGCAAATAAGCTGTTCAAAATCAAATCCCATTCCACTGTTAAATAGGTTATTGTAAATTGGCTGTTCTAAATCAACAACTGTCTGTTGAAAATTTCATGTTTATCAAAAGGAAGGTATAACTTTGTAGATTATTAGTGAGGCCAATCTGCAAGTCTGCTACAAAATATCACTTCGATTAACACTAAACCATCCCCTGGTACAACCCATGCCCTGGTACAACCCATCCCCTGGTACATCCTATCCACTGGTACATCCCATCCCCTGGTACATCCCATCCCCTGGTACATCCTATCCACTGGTACATCCCATCCACTGGTACATCCCATCCCTGGTACATCCCATCCACTGGTACATCCCATCCACTGGTACAACCCATCCCCTGGTACATCCCATCCACTGGTACATCCTATCCACTGGTACATCCTATCCACTGGTACATCCTATCCACTGGTACATCCTATCCACTGGTACATCCCATCCACTGGTACATCCTATCCACTGGTACATCCTATCCACTGGTACATCCTATCCACTGGTACATCCTATCCACTGGTACATCCCATCCACTGGTACATCCCATCCCCTGGTACATCCCATCCACTGGTACAACCCATCCCCTGGTACATCCCATCCACTGGTACATCCTATCCACTGGTACATCCCATCCACTGGTACATCCTATCCCCTGGTACATCCTATCCACTGGTACATCCCATCCCCTGGTACATCCCATCCACTGGTACATCCTATCCACTGGTACATCCTATCCACTGGTACATCCCATCCACTGGTACATCCCATCCCCTGGTACATCCTATCCACTGGTACATCCTATCCACTGGTACATCCCATCCACTGGTACATCCTATCCACTGGTACATCCCATCCACTGGTACATCCTATCCCCTGGTACATCCTATCCACTGGTACATCCTATCCACTGGTACATCCCATCCACTGGTACATCCTATCCCCTGGTACATCCTATCCACTGGTACATCCCATCCACTGGTACATCCTATCCCCTGGTACATCCTATCCACTGGTACATCCCATCCACTGGTACATCCCATCCACTGGTACAACCCATCCACTAGTACATCCCATCCACTGGTACATCCCATCCACTGGTACAACCCATCCACTGGTACATCCTATCCACTGGTACATCCTATCCCCTGGTACATCCTATCCACTGGTACATCCTATCCACTGGTACATCCTATCCACTGGTACATCCCATCCACTGGTACATCCCATCCCCTGGTACATCCCATCCACTGGTACAACCCATCCCCTGGTACATCCCATCCACTGGTACATCCTATCCACTGGTACATCCTATCCCCTGGTACATCCCATCCACTGGTACATCCTATCCACTGGTACATCCTATCCACTGGTACATCCTATCCACTGGTACATCCCATCCACTGGTACATCCTATCCACTGGTACATCCCATCCACTGGTACAACCCATCCACTGGTACAACCCATCCACTGGTACATCCCATCCCCTGGTACATCCCATCCACTGGTACATCCCATCCACTGGTACATCCCATCCCCTGGTACAACCCATCCCCTGGTACATCCCATCCACTGGTACATCCTATCCACTGGTACATCCTATCCACTGGTACATCCTATCCACTGGTACATCCTATCCACTGGTACATCCCATCCCCTGGTACATCCCATCCACTGGTACATCCCATCCCCTGGTACATCCCATCCCCTGGTACAACCCATCCACTGGTACATCCTATCCACTGGTACATCCCATCCACTGGTACATCCCATCCACTGGTACATCCTATCCACTGGTACATCCTATCCACTGGTACATCCCATCCACTGGTACATCCCATCCCCTGGTACATCCCATCCCCTGGTACAACCCATCCACTGGTACATCCTATCCACTGGTACATCCCATCCACTGGTACATCCCATCCCCTGGTACAACCCATCCACTGGTACATCCCATCCCCTGGTACAACCCATCCACTGGTACATCCCATCCACTGGTACAACCCATCTCCTGGTAAAATCCATCCACTGGTACAACCCATCCACTGGTACATCCCATCCCCTGGTACAACCTATCCACTGGTACAACCTATCCCATGGTACAACCCATCCCCTAATACAACCCATCCACTGGTACAACCCATCCACTGGTACAACCCATCCACTGGTACAACCCATCCCATGGTACAACCCATCCCATGGTACAACCCATCCACTGGTACATCCCATCCACTGGTACATCCCATCCACTGGTACAACCCATCCACTGGTACAACCCATCCACTGGTACAACCCATCCCATGGTACAACCCATCCCCTGGTACATCCCATCCCTGGTACAACCCATCCACTGGTACATCCCATCCACTGGTACATCCCATCCCCTGGTACATCCCATCCCATGGTACAACCCATCCCCTGGTACATCCCATCCCTGGTACAACCCATCCACTGGTACATCCTATCCACTGGTACATCCCATCCACTGGTACATCCCATCCACTGGTACAACCCATCCACTGGTACAACCCATCCACTGGTACAACCCATCCCATGGTACAACCCATCCCCTGGTACATCCCATCCCTGGTACAACCCATCCACTGGTACATCCTATCCACTGGTACATCCCATCCACTGGTACATCCCATCCCCTGGTACATCCCATCCACTGGTACATCCCATCCCCTGGTACATCCCATCCCCTGGTACAACCCATCCACTGGTACATCCTATCCACTGGTACATCCCATCCACTGGTACATCCCATCCACTGGTACATCCTATCCACTGGTACATCCTATCCACTGGTACATCCCATCCACTGGTACATCCCATCCCCTGGTACATCCCATCCACTGGTACATCCCATCCCCTGGTACATCCCATCCCCTGGTACATCCTATCCACTGGTACATCCCATCCACTGGTACATCCCATCCCCTGGTACAACCCATCCACTGGTACATCCCATCCCCTGGTACAACCCATCCACTGGTACATCCCATCCACTGGTACATCCCATCCACTGGTACATCCCATCCACTGGTACATCCCATCCACTGGTACAACCCATCTCCTGGTAAAATCCATCCACTGGTACAACCCATCCACTGGTACAACCCATCCCCTGGTACAACCTATCCACTGGTACAACCTATCCCATGGTACAACCCATCCCCTGGTACAACCCATCCACTGGTACAACCCATCCACTGGTACAACCCATCCCATGGTACAACCCATCCCATGGTACAACCCATCCCATGGTACAACCCATCCCATGGTACAACCCATCCACTGGTACAACCCATCCCATGGTACAACCCATCCCATGGTACAACCCATCCACTGGTACAACCCATCCCATGGTACAACCCATCCCATGGTACAACCCATCCCATGGTACAACCCATCCCATGGTACAACCCATCCACTGGTACAACCCATCCACTGGTACAACCCATCCCATGGTACAACCCATCCCATGGTACAACCCATCCACTGGTACAACCCATCCCATGGTACAACCCATCCCATGGTACAACCCATCCACTGGTACAACCCATCCACTGGTACAACCCATCCACTGGTACAACCCATCCCATGGTACAACCCATCCCATGGTACAACCCATCCACTGGTACAACCCATCCCATGGTACAACCCATCCCATGGTACAACCCATCCACTGGTACAACCCATCCCATGGTACAACCCATCCCATGGTACAACCCATCCACTGGTACAACCCATCCACTGGTACAACCCATCCACTGGTACAACCCATCCCATGGTACAACCCATCCCATTGTACAACCCATCCACTGGTACAACCCATCCCATGGTACGACCCATCCCATGGTAAGACCCATCCCCTGGTACAACCCATCCACTGGTACAACCCATCCACTGGTACAACCCATCCACTGGTACAACCCATCCACTGGTACAACCCATCCACTGGTACAACCCATCCACTGGTACAACCCATCCCATGGTACAACCCATCCCATGGTACAACCCATCCACTGGTACAACCCATCCCATGGTACAACCCATCCACTGGTACAACCCATCCCATGGTACAACCCATCCCATTTTAACTCATCCCATGGTACAACCCATCCCATGGTACAACCCATCCCATGGTACAACCCATCCACTGGTACAACCCATCCCATGGTACAACCCATCCCATGGTACAACCCATCCCATGGTACAACCCATCCCATGGTACAACCCATCCCATGGTACAACCCATCCCATGGTACATCCCATCCACTGGTACATCCCATCCACTGGTACAACCCATCCCCTGGTACATCCCATCCACTGGTACATCCTATCCACTGGTACATCCCATCCCCTGGTACATCCCATCCACTGGTACATCCTATCCACTGGTACATCCTATCCACTGGTACATCCCATCCACTGGTACATCCTATCCACTGGTACATCCCATCCACTGGTACAACCCATCCACTGGTACAACCCATCCACTGGTACATCCCATCCCCTGGTACATCCCATCCACTGGTACATCCCATCCACTGGTACATCCCATCCCCTGGTACAACCCATCCCCTGGTACATCCCATCCACTGGTACATCCTATCCACTGGTACATCCTATCCACTGGTACATCCTATCCACTGGTACATCCTATCCACTGGTACATCCCATCCCCTGGTACATCCCATCCACTGGTACATCCCATCCCCTGGTACATCCCATCCCCTGGTACAACCCATCCACTGGTACATCCCATCCACTGGTACATCCCATCCACTGGTACATCCTATCCACTGGTACATCCTATCCACTGGTACATCCCATCCACTGGTACATCCCATCCCCTGGTACATCCCATCCCCTGGTACAACCCATCCACTGGTACATCCTATCCACTGGTACATCCCATCCACTGGTACATCCCATCCCCTGGTACAACCCATCCACTGGTACATCCCATCCCCTGGTACAACCCATCCACTGGTACATCCCATCCACTGGTACAACCCATCTCCTGGTAAAATCCATCCACTGGTACAACCCATCCACTGGTACATCCCATCCCCTGGTACAACCTATCCACTGGTACAACCTATCCCATGGTACAACCCATCCCCTAATACAACCCATCCACTGGTACAACCCATCCACTGGTACAACCCATCCACTGGTACAACCCATCCCATGGTACAACCCATCCCATGGTACAACCCATCCCATGGTACAACCCATCCACTGGTACATCCCATCCACTGGTACATCCCATCCACTGGTACAACCCATCCACTGGTACAACCCATCCACTGGTACAACCCATCCCATGGTACAACCCATCCCCTGGTACATCCCATCCCTGGTACAACCCATCCACTGGTACATCCCATCCACTGGTACATCCCATCCCCTGGTACATCCCATCCCATGGTACAACCCATCCCCTGGTACATCCCATCCCTGGTACAACCCATCCACTGGTACATCCTATCCACTGGTACATCCCATCCACTGGTACAACCCATCCACTGGTACAACCCATCCACTGGTACAACCCATCCCATGGTACAACCCATCCCATGGTACAACCCATCCCCTGGTACATCCCATCCCTGGTACAACCCATCCACTGGTACATCCTATCCACTGGTACATCCCATCCACTGGTACATCCCATCCCCTGGTACATCCCATCCACTGGTACATCCCATCCCCTGGTACATCCCATCCCCTGGTACAACCCATCCACTGGTACATCCTATCCACTGGTACATCCCATCCACTGGTACATCCCATCCACTGGTACATCCTATCCACTGGTACATCCTATCCACTGGTACATCCCATCCACTGGTACATCCCATCCCCTGGTACATCCCATCCACTGGTACATCCCATCCCCTGGTACATCCCATCCCCTGGTACATCCTATCCACTGGTACATCCCATCCACTGGTACATCCCATCCCCTGGTACAACCCATCCACTGGTACATCCCATCCCCTGGTACAACCCATCCACTGGTACATCCCATCCACTGGTACATCCCATCCACTGGTACATCCCATCCACTGGTACATCCCATCCACTGGTACAACCCATCTCCTGGTAAAATCCATCCACTGGTACAACCCATCCACTGGTACATCCCATCCCCTGGTACAACCTATCCACTGGTACAACCTATCCCATGGTACAACCCATCCCCTGGTACAACCCATCCACTGGTACAACCCATCCACTGGTACAACCCATCCCATGGTACAACCCATCCCATGGTACAACCCATCCCATGGTACAACCCATCCCATGGTACAACCCATCCACTGGTACAACCCATCCCATGGTACAACCCATCCCATGGTACAACCCATCCACTGGTACAACCCATCCCATGGTACAACCCATCCCATGGTACAACCCATCCCATGGTACAACCCATCCACTGGTACAACCCATCCACTGGTACAACCCATCCCATGGTACAACCCATCCCATGGTACAACCCATCCCATGGTACAACCCATCCACTGGTACAACCCATCCCATGGTACAACCCATCCCATGGTACAACCCATCCACTGGTACAACCCATCCACTGGTACAACCCATCCCATGGTACAACCCATCCCATGGTACAACCCATCCACTGGTACAACCCATCCCATGGTACAACCCATCCCATGGTACAACCCATCCACTGGTACAACCCATCCCATGGTACAACCCATCCCATGGTACAACCCATCCACTGGTACAACCCATCCACTGGTACAACCCATCCACTGGTACAACCCATCCCATGGTACAACCCATCCCATTGTACAACCCATCCACTGGTACAACCCATCCCATGGTACGACCCATCCCATGGTAAGACCCATCCCCTGGTACAACCCATCCACTGGTACAACCCATCCACTGGTACAACCCATCCACTGGTACAACCCATCCACTGGTACAACCCATCCACTGGTACAACCCATCCACTGGTACAACCCATCCCATGGTACAACCCATCCCATGGTACAACCCATCCACTGGTACAACCCATCCCATGGTACAACCCATCCACTGGTACAACCCATCCCATGGTACAACCCATCCCATGGTACAACCCATCCCCTGGTACAACCCATCCCCTGGTACAACCCATCCACTGGTACAACCCATCCACTGGTACAACCCATCCACTGGTACAACCCATCCCATGGTACAACCCATCCCATGGTACAACCCATCCCATGGTACAACCCATCCCATGGTACAACCCATCCCATTTTAACTCATCCCATGGTACAACCCATCCCATGGTACAACCCATCCCATGGTACAACCCATCCACTGGTACAACCCATCCCATGGTACAACCCATCCCATGGTACAACCCATCCCATGGTACAACCCATCCCATGGTACAACCCATCCCATGGTACAACCCATCCCATGGTACATCCCATCCACTGGTACATCCCATCCACTGGTACATCCCATCCACTGGTACATCCTATCCACTGGTACATCCTATCCACTGGTACTTCCTATCCACTGGTACTTCCTATCCACTGGTACATCCTATCCACTGGTACATCCCATCCACTGGTACATCCCATCCCCTGGTACATCCCATCCACTGGTACAACCCATCCCCTGGTACATCCCATCCACTGGTACATCCTATCCACTGGTACATCCTATCCACTGGTACATCCTATCCACTGGTACATCCTATCCACTGGTACATCCTATCCACTGGTACATCCTATCCACTGGTACACCCCATCCACTGGTACAACCCATCCACTGGTACATCCCATCCCCTGGTACATCCCATCCCCTGGTACATCCCATCCACTGGTACATCCCATCCCCTGGTACATCCCATCCCCTGGTACAACCCATCCCCTGGTACATCCCATCCACTGGTACATCCCATCCACTGGTACATCCTATCCACTGGTACATCCTATCCACTGGTACATCCTATCCACTGGTACATCCCATCCCCTGGTACATCCCATCCACTGGTACATCCCATCCCCTGGTACATCCCATCCCCTGGTACAACCCATCCACTGGTACATCCTATCCACTGGTACATCCCATCCACTGGTACATCCCATCCACTGGTACATCCTATCCACTGGTACATCCTATCCACTGGTACATCCCATCCACTGGTACATCCCATCCCCTGGTACATCCCATCCCCTGGTACAACCCATCCACTGGTACATCCTATCCACTGGTACATCACATCCACTGGTACATCCCATCCCCTGGTACAACCCATCCACTGGTACATCCCATCCCCTGGTACATCCCATCCACTGGTACATCCCATCCACTGGTACATCCCATCCACTGGTACAACCCATCTCCTGGTAAAATCCATCCACTGGTACAACCCATCCCCTGGTACAACCTATCCACTGGTACAACCTATCCCATGGTACAACCCATCCCCTAATACAACCCATCCACTGGTACAACCCATCCACTGGTACAACCCATCCACTGGTACAACCCATCCCATGGTACAACCCATCCCATGGTACAACCCATCCACTGGTACATCCCATCCACTGGTACAACCCATCCACTGGTACAACCCATCCACTGGTACAACCCATCCCATGGTACAACCCATCCCCTGGTACATCCCATCCCTGGTACAACCCATCCACTGGTACATCCCATCCACTGGTACATCCCATCCACTGGTACATCCCATCCCCTGGTACATCCCATCCCATGGTACAACCCATCCCCTGGTACATCCCATCCCTGGTACAACCCATCCACTGGTACATCCTATCCACTGGTACATCCCATCCACTGGTACAACCCATCCACTGGTACAACCCATCCACTGGTACAACCCATCCCATGGTACAACCCATCCCATGGTACAACCCATCCCCTGGTACATCCCATCCCTGGTACAACCCATCCACTGGTACATCCTATCCACTGGTACATCCCATCCCCTGGTACATCCCATCCCCTGGTACAACCCATCCACTGGTACATCCCATCCACTGGTACATCCCATCCACTGGTACATCCCATCCACTGGTACAACCCATCTCCTGGTAAAATCCATCCACTGGTACAACCCATCCACTGGTACATCCCATCCCCTGGTACAACCTATCCACTGGTACAACCTATCCCATGGTACAACCCATCCCATGGTACAACCCATCCCCTGGTACAACCCATCCACTGGTACAACCCATCCACTGGTACAACCCATCCACTGGTACAACCCATCCCATGGTACAACCCATCCCATGGTACAACCCATCCACTGGTACAACCCATCCCATGGTACAACCCATCCCATGGTACAACCCATCCCATGGTACAACCCATCCACTGGTACAACCCATCCCATGGTACAACCCATCCCATGGTACAACCCATCCACTGGTACAACCCATCCCATGGTACAACCCATCCCATGGTACAACCCATCCCATGGTACAACCCATCCACTGGTACAACCCATCCCATGGTACAACCCATCCCATGGTACAACCCATCCCATGGTACAACCCATCCACTGGTACAACCCATCCCATGGTACAACCCATCCCATGGTACAACCCATCCACTGGTACAACCCATCCACTGGTACAACCCATCCACTGGTACAACCCATCCCATGGTACAACCCATCCCATGGTACAACCCATCCCATGGTACAATCCATCCCATGGTACAACCCATCCACTGGTACAACCCATCCCATGGTACAACCCATCCCATGGTACAACCCATCCACTGGTACAACCCATCCACTGGTACATCCCATCCACTGGTACATCCCATCCACTGGTACAACCCATCCCCTGGTACATCCCATCCACTGGTACATCCTATCCACTGGTACATCCTATCCACTGGTACATCCTATCCACTGGTACATCCTATCCACTGGTACATCCCATCCACTGGTACATCCTATCCACTGGTACATCCTATCCACTGGTACATCCTATCCACTGGTACATCCTATCCACTGGTACATCCCATCCACTGGTACATCCCATCCCCTGGTACATCCCATCCACTGGTACAACCCATCCCCTGGTACATCCCATCCACTGGTACATCCTATCCACTGGTACATCCCATCCACTGGTACATCCTATCCCCTGGTACATCCTATCCACTGGTACATCCCATCCCCTGGTACATCCCATCCACTGGTACATCCTATCCACTGGTACATCCTATCCACTGGTACATCCCATCCACTGGTACATCCCATCCCCTGGTACATCCTATCCACTGGTACATCCTATCCACTGGTACATCCCATCCACTGGTACATCCTATCCACTGGTACATCCCATCCACTGGTACATCCTATCCCCTGGTACATCCTATCCCCTGGTACATCCTATCCACTGGTACATCCTATCCACTGGTACATCCCATCCACTGGTACATCTTATCCCCTGGTACATCCTATCCACTGGTACATCCCATCCACTGGTACATCCTATCCCCTGGTACATCCTATCCACTGGTACATCCCATCCACTGGTACATCCCATCCACTGGTACAACCCATCCACTGGTACATCCCATCCACTGGTACATCTCATCCACTGGTACAACCCATCCACTGGTACATCCTATCCACTGGTACATCCTATCCACTGGTACATCCTATCCACTGGTACATCCTATCCACTGGTACATCCTATCCACTGGTACATCCCATCCACTGGTACATCCCATCCCCTGGTACATCCCATCCACTGGTACATCCCATCCACTGGTACAACCCATCCCCTGGTACATCCCATCCACTGGTACATCCTATCCCCTGGTACATCCTATCCCCTGGTACATCCCATCCACTGGTACATCCTATCCACTGGTACATCCTATCCACTGGTACATCCTATCCACTGGTACATCCCATCCACTGGTACATCCTATCCACTGGTACATCCCATCCACTGGTACAACCCATCCACTGGTACAACCCATCCACTGGTACATCCCATCCCCTGGTACATCCCATCCACTGGTACATCCCATCCACTGGTACATCCCATCCCCTGGTACATCCCATCCCCTGGTACAACCCATCCCCTGGTACATCCCATCCACTGGTACATCCTATCCACTGGTACATCCTATCCACTGGTACATCCTATCCACTGGTACATCCTATCCACTGGTACATCCCATCCCCTGGTACATCCCATCCACTGGTACATCCCATCCCCTGGTACATCCCATCCCCTGGTACATCCCATCCCCTGGTACAACCCATCCACTGGTACATCCTATCCACTGGTACATCCCATCCACTGGTACATCCCATCCACTGGTACATCCTATCCACTGGTACATCCTATCCACTGGTACATCCCATCCACTGGTACATCCCATCCCCTGGTACATCCCATCCCCTGGTACAACCCATCCACTGGTACATCCTATCCACTGGTACATCCCATCCACTGGTACATCCCATCCCCTGGTACAACCCATCCACTGGTACATCCCATCCCCTGGTACAACCCATCCACTGGTACATCCCATCCACTGGTACAACCCATCTCCTGGTAAAATCCCATCCACTGGTACATCCCATCCCCTGGTACATCCCATCCCCTGGTACAACCCATCCACTGGTACATCCTATCCACTGGTACATCACATCCACTGGTACATCCCATCCCCTGGTACAACCCATCCACTGGTACATCCCATCCCCTGGTACATCCCATCCCCTGGTACATCCCATCCACTGGTACATCCCATCCACTGGTACATCCCATCCACTGGTACAACCCATCTCCTGGTAAAATCCATCCACTGGTACAACCCATCCCCTGGTACAACCTATCCACTGGTACAACCTATCCCATGGTACAACCCATCCCCTAATACAACCCATCCACTGGTACAACCCATCCACTGGTACAACCCATCCACTGGTACAACCCATCCCATGGTACAACCCATCCCATGGTACAACCCATCCCATGGTACAACCCATCCACTGGTACATCCCATCCACTGGTACAACCCATCCACTGGTACAACCCATCCCATGGTACAACCCATCCCCTGGTACATCCCATCCCTGGTACAACCCATCCACTGGTACATCCCATCCACTGGTACATCCCATCCACTGGTACATCCCATCCCCTGGTACATCCCATCCCATGGTACAACCCATCCCCTGGTACATCCCATCCCTGGTACAACCCATCCACTGGTACATCCTATCCACTGGTACATCCCATCCACTGGTACAACCCATCAACTGGTACAACCCATCCACTGGTACAACCCATCCCATGGTACAACCCATCCCATGGTACAACCCATCCCCTGGTACATCCCATCCCTGGTACAACCCATCCACTGGTACATCCTATCCACTGGTACATCCCATCCCCTGGTACATCCCATCCCCTGGTACAACCCATCCACTGGTACATCCCATCCACTGGTACATCCCATCCACTGGTACATCCCATCCACTGGTAAAATCCATCCACTGGTACAACCCATCCACTGGTACATCCCATCCCCTGGTACAACCTATCCACTGGTACAACCTATCCCATGGTACAACCCATCCCCTGGTACAACCCATCCACTGGTACAACCCATCCACTGGTACAACCCATCCACTGGTACATCCCATCCCATGGTACAACCCATCCCATGGTACAACCCATCCCATGGTACAACCCATCCACTGGTACAACCCATCCCATGGTACAACCCATCCCATGGTACAACCCATCCCATGGTACAACCCATCCCATGGTACAACCCATCCACTGGTACAACCCATCCCATGGTACAACCCATCCCATGGTACAACCCATCCACTGGTACAACCCATCCCATGGTACAACCCATCCCATGGTACAACCCATCCCATGGTACAACCCATCCCATGGTACAACCCATCCACTGGTACAACCCATCCCATGGTACAACCCATCCCATGGTACAACCCATCCCATGGTACAACCCATCCACTGGTACAACCCATCCACTGGTACAACCCATCCCATGGTACAACCCATCCCATGGTACAACCCATCCCATGGTACAACCCATCCACTGGTACAACCCATCCCATGGTACAACCCATCCCATGGTACAACCCATCCACTGGTACAACCCATCCACTGGTACAACCCATCCCATGGTACAACCCATCCCATGGTACAACCCATCCACTGGTACAACCCATCCCATGGTACAACCCATCCCATGGTACAACCCATCCACTGGTACAACCCATCCCCTGGTACAACCCATCCCCTGGTACAACCCATCCACTGGTACAACCCATCCACTGGTACAACCCATCCACTGGTACAACCCATCCACTGGTACAACCCATCCCATGGTACAACCCATCCCATGGTACAACCCATCCCATGGTACAACCCATCCCATGGTACAACCCATCCCATGGTACAACCCATCCCATGGTACAACCCATCCCATGGTACAACCCATCCCATGGTACAACCCATCCACTGGTACAACCCATCCCATGGTACAACCCATCCCATGGTACAACCCATCCCATGGTACAACCCATCCCATGGTACAACCCATCCCATGGTACATCCCATCCACTGGTACATCCCATCCACTGGTACATCCCATCCACTGGTACATCCTATCCACTGGTACATCCTATCCCCTGGTACATCCTATCCACTGGTACTTCCTATCCACTGGTACATCCTATCCACTGGTACATCCCATCCACTGGTACATCCCATCCCCTGGTACATCCCATCCACTGGTACAACCCATCCCCTGGTACATCCCATCCACTGGTACATCCTATCCACTGGTACATCCTATCCCCTGGTACATCCCATCCACTGGTACATCCTATCCACTGGTACATCCTATCCACTGGTACATCCTATCCACTGGTACATCCCATCCACTGGTACACCCCATCCACTGGTACAACCCATCCACTGGTACATCCCATCCCCTGGTACATCCCATCCCCTGGTACATCCCATCCACTGGTACATCCCATCCCCTGGTACATCCCATCCCCTGGTACAACCCATCCCCTGGTACATCCCATCCACTGGTACATCCCATCCACTGGTACATCCTATCCACTGGTACATCCTATCCACTGGTACATTCTATCCACTGGTACATCCCATCCCCTGGTACATCCCATCCACTGGTACATCCCATCCCCTGGTACATCCCATCCCCTGGTACAACCCATCCACTGGTACATCCTATCCACTGGTACATCCCATCCACTGGTACATCCCATCCACTGGTACATCCTATCCACTGGTACATCCTATCCACTGGTACATCCCATCCACTGGTACATCCCATCCACTGGTACATCCCATCCCCTGGTACATCCCATCCCCTGGTACAACCCATCCACTGGTACATCCTATCCACTGGTACATCACATCCACTGGTACATCCCATCCCCTGGTACAACCCATCCACTGGTACATCCCATCCCCTGGTACATCCCATCCCCTGGTACATCCCATCCACTGGTACATCCCATCCACTGGTACATCCCATCCACTGGTACAACCCATCTCCTGGTAAAATCCATCCACTGGTACAACCCATCCCCTGGTACAACCTATCCACTGGTACAACCTATCCCATGGTACAACCCATCCCCTAATACAACCCATCCACTGGTACAACCCATCCACTGGTACAACCCATCCACTGGTACAACCCATCCCATGGTACAACCCATCCCATGGTACAACCCATCCCATGGTACAACCCATCCACTGGTACATCCCATCCACTGGTACAACCCATCCACTGGTACAACCCATCCCATGGTACAACCCATCCCCTGGTACATCCCATCCCTGGTACAACCCATCCACTGGTACATCCCATCCACTGGTACATCCCATCCACTGGTACATCCCATCCCCTGGTACATCCCATCCCATGGTACAACCCATCCCCTGGTACATCCCATCCCTGGTACAACCCATCCACTGGTACATCCTATCCACTGGTACATCCCATCCACTGGTACAACCCATCAACTGGTACAACCCATCCACTGGTACAACCCATCCCATGGTACAACCCATCCCATGGTACAACCCATCCCCTGGTACATCCCATCCCTGGTACAACCCATCCACTGGTACATCCTATCCACTGGTACATCCCATCCCCTGGTACATCCCATCCCCTGGTACAACCCATCCACTGGTACATCCCATCCACTGGTACATCCCATCCACTGGTACATCCCATCCACTGGTAAAATCCATCCACTGGTACAACCCATCCACTGGTACATCCCATCCCCTGGTACAACCTATCCACTGGTACAACCTATCCCATGGTACAACCCATCCCCTGGTACAACCCATCCACTGGTACAACCCATCCACTGGTACAACCCATCCACTGGTACATCCCATCCCATGGTACAACCCATCCCATGGTACAACCCATCCCATGGTACAACCCATCCACTGGTACAACCCATCCCATGGTACAACCCATCCCATGGTACAACCCATCCCATGGTACAACCCATCCCATGGTACAACCCATCCACTGGTACAACCCATCCCATGGTACAACCCATCCCATGGTACAACCCATCCACTGGTACAACCCATCCCATGGTACAACCCATCCCATGGTACAACCCATCCCATGGTACAACCCATCCCATGGTACAACCCATCCACTGGTACAACCCATCCCATGGTACAACCCATCCCATGGTACAACCCATCCACTGGTACAACCCATCCACTGGTACAACCCATCCACTGGTACAACCCATCCCATGGTACAACCCATCCCATGGTACAACCCATCCCATGGTACAATCCATCCCATGGTACAACCCATCCACTGGTACAACCCATCCCATGGTACAACCCATCCCATGGTACAACCCATCCACTGGTACAACCCATCCACTGGTACAACCCATCCACTGGTACAATCCATCCACTGGTACAACCCATCCCATGGTACAACCCATCCCATTGTACAACCCATCCCATGGTACAACCCATCCCATGGTACAACCCATCCCCTGGTACAACCCATCCACTGGGACAACCCATCCACTGGGACAACCCATCCACTGGTACAACCCATCCACTGGTACAACCCATCCACTGGTACAACCCATCCACTGGTACAACCCATCCCGTGGTACAACCCATCCCATGGTACAACCCATCCACTGGTACAACCCATCCACTGGTACAACCCATCCCATGGTACAACCCATCCACTGGTACAACCCATCCCATGGTACAACCCATCCCATGGTACAACCCATCCACTGGTACAACCCATCCACTGGTACAACCCATCCACTGGTACAACCCATCCCATGGTACAACCCATCCCATGGT
This sequence comes from Anisus vortex, assembly GCA_949126835.1. Classification (NCBI taxonomy): domain Eukaryota; kingdom Metazoa; phylum Mollusca; class Gastropoda; family Planorbidae; genus Anisus; species Anisus vortex. Next base: position 35,955,577 of record OX421506.1, on the reverse strand, counting down.
ACAACCCATCCCATGGTACAACCCATCCCATGGTACAACCCATCCCATGGTACAACCCATCCCATGGTACAACCCATCCCATGGTACAACCCATCCCATGGTACAACCCATCCCATGGTACAACCCATCCACTGGTACAACCCATCCCATGGTACAACCCATCCCATGGTACAACCCATCCCATGGTACAACCCATCCCATGGTACAACCCATCCCATGGTACAACCCATCCCATGGTACAACCCATCCCATGGTACAACCCATCCCATGGTACAACCCATCCCATGGTACAACCCATCCCATGGTACAACCCATCCACTGGTACAACCCATCCCATGGTACAACCCATCCCATGGTACAACCCATCCCATGGTACAACCCATCCCATGGTACAACCCATCCACTGGTACAACCCATCCCATGGTACAACCCATCCCATGGTACAACCCATCCCATGGTACAACCCATCCCATGGTACAACCCATCCCATGGTACAACCCATCCCATGGTACAACCCATCCCATGGTACAACCCATCCACTGGTACAACCCATCCACTGGTACAACCCATCCCATGGTACAACCCATCCACTGGTACAACTCCTGCACAAGTATATAGTCATTTCTATAGCAGCAAAAAACAAAGCTTTTTTAGTACAAATATATTAGCCCCACAAAGATTTGTTGCTTGAAATGATTCTTTGGTATAATAAACTCCTGTATATTTGTACTATTTTCAGTTTGGTTTTCTGCATGAAATTTTCTTTCTGTTATTTTTGTCTACTCCTGATTGTAATTTTTTTTTTTGTTGTTTTTGTTCTTATTGGTTGGTATATGTTACTTCATTGCTTTAACTTGTATCTTCATTAACTCTTACCCTACTATACTTTGTATCTTCATTAACTCTTACCCTACTATACTTTGTATCTTCATTAACTCTTACCCTACTATACTTTGTATCTTCATTAACTCTTACCCTACTATACTTTGTATCTTCATTAACTCTTACCCTACTATACTTTGTATCTTCATTAACTCTTACCCTACTATACTTTGTATCTTCATTAACTCTTACCCTACTATACTTTGTATCTTCATTAACTCTTACCCTACTATACTTTGTATCTTCATTAACTCTTACCCTACTATACTTTGTATTTTCATTTACTCTTTCTTTACTATGCTTTTTAACTCTGTTGCCTAGGTGCATCTCAACATTCCTTTTCAAACCAAATAATACAGATTCGGTAAAAATGAGCAATGGATAGCCGAGAGCAGAGTCCGCAGCTTTTAGATAAGAGTGTGTCAAAGTAGGATTTCTAATTCATTCAATGTGCCAACACTCTAAAATCCATCCTGATCTAGCACTCAATTTCTTGTGGAAAAAAATTTAAATGACCTTATTGGGGGTCTTTCGCGTGTAATCAAAAATCACTCTGCATGCCAAGTCTGGCACGCATGCCGTAGGTTGCTGACCCATGGCCTAAAGCAGATTATCCAATTATCCTGACAAACTTTACACAGTTTCTATTATAGGACATTCTGCTGGTTTTTTTTTTTTTTTTTTAGTTCAGTATGTAGACCTAAATTAGGATAACAAAGTTACAGATTTAAAAGGTTTTCTTCTGAAAAGTAAATTTTTAAAACTAGTTTGAAGGTTGAACAGTTAATAGATTTTGTATAGATATACTGCAATTTACACAATACATAAATACACTTTATAAGTAATCAATCATTACAATAATTACATTATAATTTAATTAAACTCCTTACATACAAACTCATTTGTTTTAATGTATTCAATGTTTGGATAATAAACTTGTCATGCATTGCAGCGTCTATAAAAAGTCTTTTGCCATATGACAATGTCTCCTCTATGTATTGTCATAGCTGCATGTCAATCAACATATTCACTCACCTACATCTATAATCTATCCATCCAACTTGGGTTTCTTGTGTCACAATTTTACTATTGAAAGAATGTAATCTTTAAATGTACCACTGCTGGGTATGTAAACTTTAACACACACACAATGTTTCAATACATAAATATACCATTTCATGATCATTTTCTACAGTCTCATCAACGTTGAAGGAGAGGATGCTAGGAATTCTACTGCTTATGACGATGCTCTGTTGTCTGATTTGAGACACAAAGGAGGCAACCAGCGAAAAGGTTAGTTTACATCAATATTAACTTGCCTGATGAAGTCAAAAATAAATTATGTTTGCATCACTTTGTTTGCATCACTTTGTGTTATAATAAATATTTGAGTTCTTGCTTTTTAACACTACAGTTCTACACTTGATTGAAATTTGTTTGAACAAAATATACAAAATACCTTTGATGTAGGTCATGTGGTCTATATTTAGTATCAGCTCATGGTGCTTGTTTTTACATGACATTTAAATACATTGTTAATTTACTTGAGAGAATCTTTCCGACCCATTCACCTCCATGAGTAGCATTTCTATGGATGAACAATATAGTTATATAACAATGTATATAGAGAATATAGTTTTCTAGTGCGAAGACTTTTTTAGCATTTTCTTTGGCCATTGTTTGTTACAGTGCCGTTGCAAGGGATTTGGGGGCCCGGAGGGCTTGGCCTCTTTAGGGGCCCCTGCATTTTGACATTCGACATTATGACATAAGAAAAAACAATTTGGACACTCCTTTGGGGGCCCCCCTCAAGTAGGGGTCTGGGGGGGATTTTCGAATTTGGACTCCCCCTACCCTAGCTAGGCCACTGGTTTGTTAGTAGTGCATTCAACTAATTGTATGGTGCATTCAACTAATTGAGAATAGCATTCAACTAAGTGTGTGGTGCATTCAACTAAGTGTGTGGTGCATTCAACTAAGTGTGTGGTGCATTCAACTAATTGAGAAGAGCATTCATCTAATTGTGTGGTGCATTCAACTAATTGAGAAGAGCATTAAACTAATTGAGTAATGAATGCATTCAACTAATTGGAAGAGCATTCATCTAATTGTGTGGTGCATTCAACTAATTGAGAAGAGCATTAAACTAATTGAGTAATGAATGCATTCAACTAATTGAGTAGTGCATTCAACTAATTGAGTAATTAATGCATTCAACTAATTGAGTAATTAATGTATTCAACTTATTGTGTGGTGCATTCAACTAATTGAGTAATTAATGCATTCATCTAATTGTGTGGTGCATTCAACAAATTGTGTGGTGCATTCAACTAATTGAGAAGAGCATTCAACTATTTGAGTAATTAATGCATTCAACTAATTGAGTAGTGCATTCAACTGATTGAGTAATGCATTCAACTAATTGAGACGTGCATTCAACTAATTGAGTAGTGCATTCAAATACTTTTGTATTGCACTCAACTAATTGATTTGTTAAATAACAATTTAATCTTTTTCTCTGATTGATTATTTAAACAGGAATTTAAAGTTTCTCTAATTGATTTGTTAAATAACAATTTAATCTTTTTCTCTGATTGATTATTTAAACAGGAATTTAAAGTTTCTCTAATTGATTTGTTAAATAACAATTTAATCTTTTTCTCTGATTGATTATTTAAACAGGAATTTAAAGTTTCTCTAATTGATTTGTTAAATAACAATTTAATCTTTTTCTCTGATTGATTATTTAAACAGGAATTTAAAGTTTCTCTAATTGATTTGTTAAATAACAATTTAATCTTTTTCTCTGATTGATTATTTAAACAGGAATTTAAAGTTTCTCTAATTGATTTGTTAAATAACAATTTAATCTTTTTCTCTGATTGATTATTTAAACAGGAATTTAAAGTTTCTCTAATTGATTTGTTAAATAACAATTTAATCTTTTTCTCTGATTGATTATTTAAACAGGAATTTAAAGTTTCTCTAATTGATTTGTTAAATAACAATTTAATCTTTTTCTCTGATTGATTATTTAAACAGGAATTTAAAGTTTCTCTAATTGATTTGTTAAATAACAATTTAATCTTTTTCTCTGATTGATTATTTAAACAGGAATTTAAAGTTTCTCTAATTGATTTGTTAAATAACAATTTAATCTTTTTCTCTGATTGATTATTTAAACAGGAATTTAAAGTTTCTCTAATTGATTTGTTAAATAACAATTTAATCTTTTTCTCTGATTGATTATTTAAACAGGAATTTAAAGTTTCTCTAATTGATTTGTTAAATAACAATTTAATCTTTTTCTCTGATTGATTATTTAAACAGGAATTTAAAGTTTCTCTAATTGATTTGTTAAATAACAATTTAATCTTTTTCTCTGATTGATTCTTTAAAAAACAATTAAATCTGTTTCTAATTCTGTAGTAGGAACAAAGGAAGGAGACTTGGGGCCTTTCCTTGACTTCACAGAGGATGACATTCTTTTGAAAGATGATGATGATGATGACTTCACTGGGAAAATTATGGAAGCTGCTGCAAAGAATAAAGAGATTCAGAAATCTGAAGGTATTTGGCTCATCAATAAACTAAATGTTTATAGTGAATATAGCATTGGACGTTTTCAAGCTAGATGTTTATATTGAATAGAGCATTGGAAGTTTTCAATCTAGATGTTTATATTGAATAGAGCATTGGAAGTTTTCAATCTAGATGTTTATAGTGAATAGAGCATTGGAAGTTTGCAAGCTATAGTGACTTTGAATGCCATTAATTGGAGATAATTATGAAAGAAATTTTTTAGTTTAAAATGTTGATAGTCATCATATTGTAAATTAAAAGTATTTTTAAAATAGGACTAAATATTCTTAACTAATATATTTCTACACAAAGTGATAAACTAAATGATAATCACTAACCACTTAAAGTGCCTTGGAAGCTTGCTTAAATTAAAGACTTATAATACACTTGGTCAAGATACACTTTGTCGCACATCTTATAATACACTTGGTCTTGATACATTAACTTTGTCACACATCTTATAACACACTTGGTCTAGATACATTAACTTTGTCGCACATCTTATAATACACTTGGTCTAGATACATTAACTTTGTCACACATCTTATAATACACTTGGTCTTGATACATTAACTTTGTCACACATCTTATAATACACTTGGTCTTGATACATTAACTTTGTCACACATCTTATAATACACTTGGTCTTGATACATTAACTTTGTCACACATCTTATAATACACTTGGTCTAGATACATTAACTTTGTCACACATCTTATAACACACTTGGTCTTGATACATTAACTTTGTCACACATCTTATAACACACTTGGTCTTGATACATTAACTTTGTCACACATCTTATAACACACTTGGTCTTGATACATTAACTTTGTCACACATCTTATAATACACTTGGTCTAGATACATTAACTTTGTCACACATCTTATAACACACTTGGTCTTGATACATTAACTTTGTCACACATCTTATAACACACTTGGTCTAGATACATTAACTTTGTCACACATCTTATAACACACTTGGTCTTGTTACATTAACTTTGTCACTCATCTTATAATACACTTGGTCTAGATACATTAACTTTGTCACACATCTTATAACACACTTGGTCTTGATACATTAACTTTGTCACGCATCTTATAACACACTTGGTCTAGATACATTAACTTTGTCACACATCTTATAATACACTTGGTCTAGATACATTAACTTTGTCACACATCTTATAATACACTTGGTCTAGATACATTAACTTTGTCACACATCTTATAATACACTTGGTCTAGATACATTAACTTTGTCACACATCTTATAACACACTTGGTCTTGATACATTAACTTTGTCACACATCTTATAACACACTTGGTCTAGATACATTAACTTTGTCACACATCTTATTTATTTATTTTGTTGCATCAGTTAACGAGTCCATGTCTCAAATGTTTGTTTACATTGTGCAGGTAAAGACTTGCTTGCGGATAACTTACAGCTGGAAGATGATGCAGACAAAGATGACATGACACTCCTGAATGAGATCCTCAATGCTCCCTCACAAGGGGAGGATGAGTTTGCCCAGGAGTGGACAGCAGTTTTTGGAAGCGGTCAGAGCCAGTTCATTCCAGATGTTGTCCCACAGGAATCTGATGCTGCCAAGCATAAGTCTGAGTTTCTTCCATCCAGTCTACTGGACACCCAGATGTCCAGTTTGACCTCTGGCATAGGTATTGATTCAGATGTCATCTAATCTATTTCCTAAGAATATGTATTGTGATTAATGTCAGTTTCAAAATGTTGTTTTTTGTTATTGTTTACTTTATCTTATCTTATCTTATACATTACAGACGCTCCTTCTATAAAGAAGATTATTGCGTCCTAAGCTCATCCGTGGTCCGAGTCTAGTCTTGCATTTTTATTAATGTTTTAAATGATGTTAAGTTACTGGTTTTCCTGGTTTGTTCAGGCAACCCATTCCATGCCCGAATGCCAGTCAGGAAGAAAGAGTACTTATATGCATTTGTTCTCGCATAAGGGACAAGGAAAGTGTTTTTATCTTTATGTTTATCTGAGATTTGCAACAGGTTGTTATTGTGTTGTATTTCTAAATTAGAGTTTAATGCCTTATGTATTATTACTACTTTACTCATTGCCCTTCTGTCTTCTAGTGTTTCTAGGTTTAATGATTTGACTAATGGTGTTACTCTTGTTAATTGGGAATATTCGCTAGTTATGAACCTTGCAGCTCTTTTTTGAATTTGTTCTAATTTTTTAATGTTTTCTTTAGTTGATGGGTCCCATACAGATGCTTCATATTCTAGTATAGGCCTAACTAATGTGAGATAGCATTTTAGTTTTATGTTCTTATTACATTTGTAAAAGTTCCTTTTTATGAATCCTAAAGTTTTGTTTGATTTTTTTATTACTTCATCAATATGAGGGTTCCAAGATAACTTATCATTTATTATTACTCCTAGATACTTAGCATTGTTAGTTTGAGCTAGTTCTTTATCTTGAATGAAGTAGTTTGCTATTGTTTCTTTTTCTTGGATACCCTTATTAGTTGGCATTTTTCTGGGTGAAAAGACATACTCCAGTTTGATTCCCATTTTTGTAGTTCATCTAGGTCTTTTTGTAGGAGTTCACTATCTTTTCCTGTCTTTATTATTCTATAAATTATGCAATCATCGGCAAATAATCTTACTTTTGTTCCTGTGTTGATGCAATTTGGCAGATCATTAATATAAATTAGAAATAGTAGGGGTCCTAGAACAGTTCCTTGTGGAACTCCTGAGTTTACAGTTATTGGTGATGACTTAGAGCCATTTATTATCGCTGTTTGTTCTCTGCCTATAAGAAATTCCTGAATCCACTGATGTAAGGGACCAGAGATGCCAAAATATTTAAGTTTTTTTAGTAGACTAGAATGATGAACTTTATCAAATGCTTTTGAAAAATCAAATCTAGTAATATAGCATCAATTTGGTTGTTATTATCTAATCCCTTTGACAAGTCATCTATTAGGCCTATTAATTGAGTCTCACATGATCTATTTTTCCTAAAGCCATGTTGGTGTGGGCACAGTGCATTAAGTTTGTCTAGATGATTTACTATACTACTATATATAATATGTTCAAGTAATTTACATGTTATGCTGGTTAGAGAAACAGGTCTATAATTACCGGGGTCAGATTTATCTCCTTTTTTGAAAAGGGGGGCTACATTAGCTAATTTCCAATCTCTGGGCACTTTGCCCTGGTTTAGAGAGGCCTGAAAAAGTATTTTAAAGATTGGAGATATTTCTAAAGATTGGAGATATTTCATTGGTTAGTTCTTTAAGCAGTCTTGCTGGTATTTCATCTGGACCAGAAGCTTTGTTTGCTTTTAAGTTGGTTAGGAGTTGTTTAATGCCTTTTTCATCTACATTTATATGTCCTATCTCTTCTAGTTTGTTTAAATTTATGAAGATTTCTTTGTCACCTGGATTTGAGAAAGATGATGCAAAGTGTGTGTTAAGGATATTAGCTTTGGTTTCATTATCATTATAAGTTTCATTGTTTTGGCCTTTTAGTGGAGCTATGCCTGTAGTGTCCATTTTTCTTGATTTAATGTAGGACCATAAGTTTTTATTATTATCTTTAGAAATTACATTGTTTACATATTCATTTCGCAGCTGTCTGCTTAGTTTCTGAGTTAAATGTTTAATTTTTAGGTATTTTTTATGTAGTCTAATTGAATTAGTTGCCTTAAACTTTTTGAATAGATTTTCTTTTTGTTTACACAGTTTCTTTAGTTTAGTGTTAAACCAACATTTGTTAATTTTATTTGATGTTTGTTTTGTTGGCACAGAATCAGATATTATTGCTTTTAAGTTGGTTTTTATGAATTGCCAAATATCTTCAACTGGACTATTTATATTGTATTTAGTAAGAAAATTGGTTTGGAATTTTATTGCTGCTTGATGTAGTTCTGTTGTGTTACATTTATTCCAGAGGTAAATTATTCTTTTAGGTTTCTTGTTTATTTGGGTTTTTATTTTGTTATTTACTCTGACAATATCATGATCTGAAAGTCCAGGAATTATTTCATAATCTACTACTAGTCCTGGTCTGTTAGTTCAGAATAAATCTAGTATATTATAGTGAGATAATCTGAATCGGAACCAAGAGAAATTCGGTCAAATTCACCGGTTCAGAATCGATCATCGTGATAAACTGCCAGGTGCCTTTTGTTAACAAAGTGAAGAATCTTGGTGTTTTACTGGATCCCACGCTGTCTTTCGACCAACATATATCTCATATGTGCAGATGTCTATATCTACAGTTGCGTAGACTGGGCCAAATACGTCCCTATTTGTCCACTGACTCAGCAAAGACACTGGCAGTCGCTCTGATACTTTCCCGTATCGACTATTGTAACTCCCTGCTAGTCGGCCTGTCCGAAGACAAAATCGCCAGGCTACAGAGAATACAGACCAGTACTGCGCGCTTGGTCATGCGCAAATCAAGGCGAGACTCGGGAACCGCCCTTCTTCGCTCGCTTCATTGGCTTCCCGTGAAAGCCAGAATTGAGTATAAAGTGGCGCTACTTTGCCATCAGTGCATTTTTAATAACGAGTTTCCGTCCTATCTCAAAGAACTCATCACACCATATGTCCCTCAAAGAACACTTCGTTCTGCCAACTCATCGCTTCTGGAAGAGCCCCGTTTCTCTCTGACGACCGTTGGCCTTAGAGCCTTCTCAGTATCCGGTCCGAAGGTGTGGAATCTACTTCCCATTCAACTCAGACAAACGAGCTCCATTGATTCCTTCAAAAAGAACTTAAAAACTCATTATTTCAATATTTATCTTAATTAACATGCTTTGAGCCCTACTGTCTTACTTATATGTTAGGTCGGTTATTTTGTTTTGGTTGTTTAATTTGTTCCATGTTTGTAAAGTTTTGAATCATTATTTAGTTTTTTATCTCTTAGCCTATAGATTGTATCCGTGTTCTGAGTTGTATGTTAAATGCGCTCTGAGCTTGCATTATGCTTGTTGGCAGCGCTATACAAATGTCATTATTATTATTTCTTGTTGGTTTTTTATTAATTTGATTTAAGTTTAGATTTTGGATGGTATTGATAAACATTTCATTTATTTCTTTTATGTTTTGGTGTTTTTCTATAGAGTAGCTATTCCAATTTATATCAGGGAGGTTGAAGTCTCCCATTATCCAAATTATAGCATTTTTATATTTAGCTTCAATACTTGTCATCAGATTACATAGATCAGTCATGTACTCTGATGGTGAGTTTGGTGGTCTATAAACACTGCCTACAATTAGTGGTTTAGAATTAGGTCTACTTATTTTACAAAAGACTGACTCTATGTTATTTTTAGATTCTATTTTAATTTCTTCAGCTATTAGAGTAGATTTTATGGCTAGTAAGACTCCTCCATGCCTGTCTGACCTATCTTTCCTAAAAATTTCATAATTATGATTGAATATCTCTGTGTTGTAAATATCTGGGCTAAGCCATGTTTCGGAACCTGCAATTATGTCTGGTTCTTCTTTATTTATTAGGATTTCCAAATCAGCGGTTTTATTTTTAATGCTTTGGAAGTTTATTGTTAGTGATTTAAGGTTATGCTGATTAGGGGTTTTATGGTATTTAGTGTTGAAGAGTGTCTTTTTAATTATTTTAATTGGTGTTGATCTAGCTAAGGGTTTATTTAGGTCTAAGTTATTAACTTCTGGGCTTGTCAAGGCACTGTAGGGGTTAGTGGTGTCCAGGTCATGAGAATTAAACAGACCTGAACTAAATTGTGGCAACCGGACTGTCAACCAAAAACCAACTGACACGTCGCGGGTTCTAGCCCGGCCATCGGCGGATCCCTGTCGCCCTGCAGGAGTTTTGGGCCTATAAACATATTTGCGCCAGCAGGCAGCATTGTGTTTACAGAGCGCACTGAGCATGCTAAAATAGCATGGATAGAAGCGCTATATAAGTAACCAATTTAATTTTTTTTTTAATTTTAACCCACACTGTACACAGTGCCAAGAGGCATCTTTATTTCCTAGCGCTATATAAACTGGGGTGTTCATATGTAAGCATAAAGCATGGTACCATTCATCACAGGTGTCACATTGAATGGCTCGTTGTTTTGCTGTGCATGACTTACTGCAAATATTACACCTATCTCTAACTGTCTTGACTGGGCCTGGGTTAGATTCAACATCACCAGCTAAGAGCAACAAACGGTATAAGGTGCTTTTGTCTATACCTGCAAATTTTATGTTTAAAATGGTTTAGGGTGATTTTTTTTTAAGGGTGATATAAATAATTGTGTTGTCAATATCTTTAATGTTGTGATGGTTAATTACTATCTGTTTATGGACATTTTCATATTTTGGTAGTTTTAGTGCCCTTACCAGAAATAGGGCTAGGATTAGAACTAAGAGTTTCATTTTTTTTTTAAGGGTTAGGCTACCTAATAGTTTTACTATATTATTACTATATATATTACTATAATACCGTATTATTTATTATTCTATATGTTTTTATTTGTCTAAGTTTCTTTTTATTAGGCCTATGTATTATAATTGGGCTTATATTAATATATTTAACTACTAGCCTAGACCTAGTCTATTCGCCAGTAGACTGTAGGCCTAGGATTTTGTTTAAGGTCCGATTTTGTAAACAGACAAAATGGCGGACTTCGAAGCGCCTAAATTTTTGTCTAAATAATATTTTAAGCTCACAATTACGATCAATTATTCTATTTAATACTATTTTAGATATATATATATACCAAATATTAACTTAATTAGGGGTTAGTATAAAGTTTAAATGGTTGTTAGTTATTTAAATATCAAAATATATAGAAAACTTAGCAAGTGAGATGAAACACGTCTAGATCGTAGCCGGAAGTCGTAATTTTCTTTAACAGGAAGCAGTGAAACTTCTCACAGATTTGTTTTTCAATTATGACTTGTTTTCTTCCAAATTTGTACAGTACCCTGTATTTTAATAGTTGGATAGTTTTGTGCATTAAGTTTTATATGGATATAATTTGAATATTGAAATTCCTTTGTAGAAGAGTTACCATGCATCTGACTATATCCAACTTTTCTATCCTTGTCTCTTGTGGCCATATGTATATGTATAATATATTTGACTCTGTCTCTTGTGGCCATATGTATATGTATAATATATTTGACTCTGTCTCTTGTGGCCATATGTATATGTATAATATATTTGACTCTGTCTCTTGTGGCCATATGTATAATATATTTGACTCTTTCTCTTGTGGCCATATGTATATGTATAATATATTTGACTCTGTCTCTTGTGGCCATATGTATATGTATAATATATTTGACTCTGTCTCTTGTGGCCATATGTATAATATATTTGACTCTGTTTCTTGTGGCCATATGTATATGTATAATATATTTGACTCTGTTTCTTGTGGCCAGATGTATATGTATAATATATTTGACTCTGTCTCTTGTGGCCATATGTATATGTATAATATATTTGACTCTGTCTCTTGTGGCCAGATGTATATGTATAATATATTTGACTCTGTCTCTTGTGGCCAGATGTATATGTATAATATATTTGACTCTGTCTCTTGTGGCCATATGTATAATATATTTGACTCTGTCTCTTGTGGCCAGATGTATATGTATAATATATTTGACTCTGTCTCTTGTGGCCATATGTATATGTATAATATATTTGACTCTGTCTCTTGTGGCCAGATGTATATGTATAATATATTTGACTCTGTCTCTTGTGGCCATATGTATAATATATTTGACTCTGTCTCTTGTGGCCAGATGTATATGTATAATATATTTGACTCTGTCTCTTGTGGCCATATGTATAATATATTTGACTCTGTCTCTTGTGGCCATATGTATATGTATAATATATTTGACTCTGTCTCTTGTGGCCATATGTATATGTATAATATATTTGACTCTGTCTCTTGTGGCCATATGTATATGTATAATATATTTGACTCTGTCTCTTGTGGCCAGATGTATATGTATAATATATTTGACTCTGTCTCTTGTGGCCATATGTATAATATATTTGACTCTGTCTCTTGTGGCCATATGTATAATATATTTGACTCTGTCTCTTGTGACCATATGTATATGTATAATATATTTGACTCTGTCTCTTGTGGCCATATGTATATGTATAATATATTTGACTCTGTCTCTTGTGACCATATGTATATGTATAATATATTTGACTCTGTCTCTTGTGACCATATGTATATGTATAATATATTTGACTCTGTCTCTTGTGACCATATGTATATGTATAATATATTTGACTCTGTCTCTTGTGGCCATATGTATATGTATAATATATTTGACTCTGTCTCTTGTGACCATATGTATATGTATAATATATTTGACTCTGTCTCTTGTGGCCATATGTATATGTATAATATATTTGACTCTGTCTCTTGTGGCCATATGTATATGTATAATATATTTGACTCTGTCTCTTGTGGCCATATGTATATGTATAATATATTTGACTCTGTCTCTTGTGGCCATATGTATATGTATAATATATTTGACTCTGTCTCTTGTGGCCATATGTATATGTATAATATATTTGACTCTGTCTCTTGTGGCCATATGTATATGTATAATATATTTGACTCTGTCTCTTGTGGCCAGATGTATATGTATAATATATTTGACTCTGTCTCTTGTGACCATATGTATATGTATAATATATTTGACTCTGTCTCTTGTGGCCATATGTATATGTATAATATATTTGTCTCTGTCTCTTGTGACCATATGTATATGTATAATATATTTGACTCTGTCTCTTGTGGCCATATGTATAAGTATAATATATTTGACTCTGTCTCTTGTGACCATATGTATAATGTATAATATATTTGTCTCTGTCTCTTGTGGCCATATGTATATGTATAATATATTTGTCTCTGTCTCTTGTGACCATATGTATATGTATAATATATTTGACTCTGTCTCTTGTGGCCATATGTATATGTATAATATATTTGTCTCTGTCTCTTGTGACCATATGTATATGTATAATATATTTGACTCTGTCTCTTGTGGCCATATGTATATGTATAATATATTTGTCTCTGTCTCTTGTGACCATATGTATATGTATAATATATTTGACTCTGTCTCTTGTGGCCATATGTATATAGTATATATGTATAATATATTTGTCTCTGTCTCTTGTGGCCATATGTATATGTATAATATATGTGTCTCTGTCTCTTGTGGCCATATGTATATATGTATAATATATTTGACTCTGTCTCTTGTGGCCATATGTATAATATATTTGACTCTGTCTCTTGTGGCCATATGTATATGTATAATATATTTGACTCTGTCTCTTGTGGCCATATGTATAATATATTTGACTCTGTCTCTTGTGGCCATATGTATAATATATTTGACTCTGTCTCTTGTGGCCATATGTATATGTATAATATATTTGACTCTGTCTCTTGTGGCCATATGTATATGTATAATATATTTGACTCTGTCTCTTGTGGCCATATGTATATGTATAATATATTTGACTCTGTCTCTTGTGGCCATATGTATATGTATAATATATTTGACTCTGTCTCTTGTGGCCATATGTATATGTATAATATATTTGACTCTGTCTCTTGTGGCCATATGTATATGTATAATATATTTGTCTCTGTCTCTTGTGGCCAGATGTATATGTATACTATATATAACTACTAATAAAGGAGACACAGCCCTGGCGCAGAGTATCAGATCTTTCCCATATGAATCTGTGCTGCATTCTGCATCTTATTACAATGTTTCTACCAGTAGCTCCAAACTCTCCTTTAGTTTCTACCAGTAGCTCCAAACTCTCCTATAGTTTCTACAAGTAGCTCCAAACTCTCCTTTAGTTTCTACCAGTAGCTACAAACTCTCCTGTAGTTTCTACCAGTAGCACAAAACTCTCCTGTAGTTTCTACCAGTAGCTCCAAACTCTCCTTTAGTTTCTACCAGTAGCTCCAAACTCTCCTGTAGTTTCTACCAGTAGCTCCAAACTCTCCTATAGTTTATGCGTGCACATGTCTTGGTTATTAGAAAAACTTATTGTCTTAAAATGTGCATACGAGAAAAAGCCAAATATTGAATGTAAGAATTTTTTTTTGGTTCCAGGCAATATGTCAGTGTATGGCAGTGGTGGCATCAATATGGCAGTGTATGGCAGTGGTGGCAGTAGTTCCAGTCCAACCACTCCCATCTCTCAACCAGCTCCTCCTACAACTGGAGCTCAAGCCAAAAAGGGAGCAAAATTAAAACCTCAGCCTCTGTCAAAGGTAAACATTTGTAGATTATATCAAGAAAATATTCTGTATATATGAAGTAGGATGTATGTGTGGATTCCTATTCCCATTGGTTAATTGGAAGACATGTGACCTTATTACCTCATATTATTTTGCTTTTGTGATCTCTCTTTTGCGGGTGACTTGGATTCTATTTCCAACTGAAAATGTTTTTTATTCTTTTTATATTATAGCAATAGACAGGTTACTTTTCAAATTTGCCATTAATATTTCAAGGCTTAAACCTTTCCCTAATATTTCAAGGCTTAAACCTTTCCTAAATAGTTTTCAGTAAGTAAATTATTATAATAATTCAAGGCTTAAACCTTTCCTAAAATGTTTTCAGTAAGTAAAATATTATATTTCAAGGCTTAAACCTTTCCTAAAATGTTTTCAGTAAATAAAATATTATAATATTTCAAGGCTTAAACCTTTCGTAAAGTGTTTTCAGTAAGTAAAATATTATACCGTATATACTCGCGTATAAGTCGCACCGGTGTATAAGTCGCACCCCTAGTTTAAGTTTTTTTTTCTTATATGTTGTCATTGACCCGCGCATAAGTCGCACCCCGACTTTCCGGGTTATACTGCCTTTTAATATCTCAAAAATGCATAACTTTTAAACATAAAAGTTACTAAATATTCACCTTAGTTTGGAAACTTTCCTTAAAAAATGGTTTTAATCTTGCATAAGGCAAACATAATCAAATATAGGCAGGGCTTCATTTATTTTAAACAACCGATCAATAGGCCTACAGACATTAGTGAGATGGGAAAGTAAGGTATGTGTTTCTTCATCTAAGTCTTTCCCTACACAAGTTCCTATCCTATACATAAAAAAGTCTTTGAAGTACGTCATTAGACTCAATGTCGCCTAGACTGAAGACTGGGAGGCGCCGGCATTTATGACGTGCTCTACATGTGTCCTAATTACCATTAACATTGTAATGATTTCAAGTGCGTCTGCGCGATCGACAAATAATAAGCTGTGTTTTTTTTTTCAACTCTTACATGCAACTAATGAAAAATAAAACACACTATTGACATTTCGCGCGTCCATCTGCCGATCGTACTTTTGGAAACCTCGCCTAGACCTGGGACGGTCTTATCGGAATGCTCAACACTGCCTTATTAGTAGGCTATAGCCTATAAGCTATAAGCCTAGACCTTAAATACTAAATAAAACGCATCTTACTCTTATTGGCCTACCTACATAGACAGGCTTTCATACATTTACGATTCTTTCCATACTGTAATTTGCGTTCAATAAGCCTACCAAAAAAATGCCGCCTTTAAACTTACGCTACGTTTCGGCAATATACAATCGGCCCAAAAGTTCACAAGAAAAGAGGGTGGGTGTCAGAAAAAACTAAAATATTTGTCCATTTCAATTTCAGTTACATATAGATAGTAATATTTACACAGACGAAAGTTTTCTAAATGTAAAATGTCGGCCTAGGCATATCCTAGTAATTCTACATCACTACAATTAACTATATGGGTTATGTAAGAAACTTTATGACAGAGTAGTGATGTTTTTCAAACTTTTTAAAAACAGTGTTGGGTGTATAAGTCGCACCCCTACTTTTTGTCAAAATTTTCGGTAAAAAAAGTGCGACTTATACGCAAGTATATACAGTAATTTTATTTTACACATGCAAGTGACGGGTGGTCAACTCTCATCCAGGGATAGGCCTCATTTTTCTTTTCAATAAAAGCACATGACTTCATTGACTTCATGACTTCATTGATTTCATGACTTCATTGACTTCATTGACTTCATGACTTCATGACTTTAAGACTATTTTTTTACCCAATCACAATATTGATTTTAAATTACTTGCCTAAATATTTTCGGTAAATAATTAATAATAATATTTTTTTTATTTATTCAATTGTAGTAGTCTATAAAATTCTTATCTGTAGCTATAGGCAGGGGCGAAGCCACAGGGGGGGCTGAGGGGGGCTAAGCCCCCCCTGAAATTTGAAAAAAATATTATTTTCAACTGATTTTTTTAAAATATGCACTAAATTCGCTAAAAATTGGTAAATCTTTGTCATGCGAAAGTTTAGCCCCCCCCCCCCCCCCCCCCCCCCGGTATTTGGTAAATTGGTAAATATTTGTCACGTGAAAGTTCAGCCCCCCCTGGAAAAAATTTCTGGCTTCGCCCCTGGCTATAGGTATACATCTATTAAAGACCTATGTATTTTTTCCCCGGGCTATGCATGGCAATTTAGCTTGTAGTTTATAATCTAATAAAGACATATCTTGATATAGTGATCTGAAGCAATTTTTTTTACATCAAATACTAATACAATCTTAAATCAATTATCTTATAATTGATATTGAATTTGAGAATGATAACCTATAAGAAAGTTTATTTGAAATAATACACCAACTATTGTTACTCTATAAGAAAGTGTATTTGAAATAATACACCAGCTATTGTTACTCTATAAGAAAGTGTATTTGAAATAATACACCAGCTATTGTTACTCTATAAGAAAGTGTATTTGAAATAATACACCAGCTATTGTTACTCTATAAGAAAGTGTATTTGAAATAATACACCAGCTATTGTTACTCTATAAGAAAGTGTATTTGAAATAATACACCAGCTATTGTTACTCTATAAGAAAGTGTATTTGAAATAATACACCAGCTATTGTTACTTATAAGAAAGTGTATTTGAAATAATACACCAGCTATTGTTACTCTATAAGAAAGTGTATTTGAAATAATACACCAGCTATTGTTACTCTATAAGAAAGTTTATTTGAAATAATACACCAGCTATTGTTACTCTATAAGAAAGTGTATTTGAAATAATACACCAACTATTGTTACTCTATAAGAAAGTGTATTTGAAATAATACACCAGCTATTGTTACTCTATAAGAAAGTGTATTTGAAATAATACACCAGCAATCAGCAATTGATTTCCCTTTTCTTTTTTTAACAAATTTGAAATGTGAAAAAAATTGTGAACATATTGTTTGTATTCTACAATGTTCTTATAACAAACATTAATTGTACTGGTATACAAAAAGATAAATTGTAATTTCTAATTGTTCAATGTTGATAGTAAGGTGGCAAGCAGTTTGATTGGCTAACTTGGTAAATAACACAGCAAGACTATCACTTTAAAATATTTATTTTGCACATTCTAGAATACTATTGACTCATTGCTAAAGGATTCTTTTTTTATTCAATATTTATTGTTGCCAGATATAAAAATTGCTTATTAAAAACTTTAGGTCTTCTCTCCTATCTCTGATGGGAATGGGTTCAATTTTCCCAGAATTCTTTCACATCACTGCTTTAAAAAGAGTTACTGTTTCGTATTTAGTGTGTAAAACTGACTTGGTGTGCTTGGTTTATTTATAACTTTATTACTTGGAAACACAAAAGAACAAGTCAATTGACAATTGAGTTTTTAGTTCAACTACTTTGTTTTGTTTTCACCAAATATTTCTGTTTGACTTTATTCTTAATGTTGTTTTTATTTCCTTAATGCAGACTGGCCAGCAGTCAGATATGTCAGCTTGGTTTAACCTCTTTGCTGACCTTGACCCACTCTCCAACCCTGATGCCATTGGAAGAAAGCAAGACGATGTTACAGATGCATAAGAGAGGGCTGTTGTAGCTGACAAGGCATGATTATATCCTAAGCATACTATAGTCAAAGCATGTATGAATGGTACTATTCTCTCCATTACATTTCATACGGTCTGTAACAAATATATTTTTTATGCATTACCAGTATATTAGAAATTAAATTATATCTTCATTGTCAAATATCACAACATTTGACTACAGTAAAATTTCAAATGTAGTTTGAATTAACAATAATATTCAATTGAAAATCAACAACATGTTACTAGTACAGTCATTTATAAGAGCTCAGATTGTGTTGTTACATGTTACTAGTACAGTCATTTATAAGAGCTCAGATTGTGTTGTTACATGTTACTAGTACAGTCATTTATAAGAGCTCAGATTGTATTGTTACATGTTACTAGTACAGTCATTTATAAGAGCTCAGATTGTATTGTTACATGTTACTAGTACAGTCATTTATAAGAGCTCAGATTGTGTTGTTACATGTTACTAGTACAGTCATTTATAAGAGCTCAGATTGTATTGTTACATGTTACTAGTACAGTCATTTATAAGAACTCAGATTGTATTGTTACTAGTACAGTTATTTACAAGAGCTCAGATTGTATTGTTACATGTTACTAGTACAGTCATTTATAAGAGCTCAGATTGTGTTGTTACATGTTACTAGTACAGTCATTTATAAGAGCTCAGATTGTATTGTTACATGTTGCTAGTACAGTCATTTATAAGAGCTCAGATTGTATTGTTACATGTTACTAGTACAGTCATTTATAAGAGCTCAGATTGTATTGTTACATGTTGCTAGTACAGTCATTTATAAGAGCTCAGATTGTATTGTTACATGTTACTAGTACTAGTACAGTCATTTATAAGAGCTCAGATATTATTGTTACATGTTGCTAGTACAGTCATTTATAAGAGCTCAGATTGTATTGTTACATGTTACTAGTACTAGTACAGTCATTTATAAGAGCTCAGATTGTATTGTTACATGTTACTAGTACAGTCATTTATAAGAGCTCAGATTGTATTGTTACATGTTGCTAGTACAGTCATTTATAAGAGCTCAGATTGTATTGTTACATGTTACATGTTACTAGTACAGTCATTTATAAGAGCTCAGATTGTATTGTTACATGTTGCTAGTACAGTCATTTATAAGAGCTCAGATTGTATTGTTACATGTTGCTAGTACAGTCATTTATAAGAGCTCAGATAGTATTGTTACATGTTACTAGTACAGTCATTTATAAGAGCTCAGATTGTATTGTTACATGTTACTAGTACAGTCATTTATAAGAGCTTAGATTGTGTTGTTACATGTTACTAGTACAGTCATTTATAAGAGCTCAGATTGTATTGTTACATGTTACTAGTACAGTCATTTATAAGAGCTCAGGTTGTGTTGTTACATGTTACTAGTTCAGTCATTTATAAGAGCTCAGATTGTGTTGTTACATGTTACTAGTACAGTCATTTATAAGAGCTCAGATTGTGTTGTTCACAATTACTAGATTACCTTCATTTCTATAGTTACTTAAAACCTGCCCAAGTTGTACCTCCATGGTAGAAGTTTAACCCACGAACTGTGTTGTATATGATTGTGTGGTGTGGAGGACTTTTTTAGCTTTTTGGGTGGCTTTGAAAAATGTGATTTTTAGCATTGAAAGACTATTGCTAGACCCCATAAAGTATACATTTATTTCAAGTAGAGTGAATGGAGAATCATACAGACCATTTTTTTTTTTTTTAAATATTATTTGATCATGACCTTGACCTTGGAGTGGTCAAGCATTAATTATTATTTTTTTTGGTGTTTTCAAGAACCTCCAACTCATTAGTTTGAAATTATATTACAAAATTGTAAATGAGAATGTTATAGCTTTTTCATTTATCTTTCATAAAAGGTATAATTTGTATATGTTTATGTAAGCTTAAATAATAAACTTGGAAAAAAATTATTTGTGCCGATAACTCTAATTATTTCAAATCAACAAAGTATGACGTCACGGACATAACAAGGCAGAAATCAACAAAAAATGACAAAAGCTTGTCTAAAACGATTTAATTTGATGAAAAATAGTATTAGAAGACTAAATAACATCCATTTTTAGTTTAATTCATTGCCACAATCGTCTACAATTAATAATAATAGGTACTATCGGGTATCAAATTTTGGGCGAAGCCTAAATTAGTTCTAGGCCTAGGCACGCCTAAGCCTAAAGTCTAAAACATTGGATTTCAGCTTTCCGACTCAATAGAAGATAGACCTAAACTAATTTTAATATTATTTTCATATGTACGGTAGTTGAAAAATAAAATGATCTTCTGAATCAATTATATCATCACTTAAATTTTCAAAATTGATTAATTACGTAAGCCATATGGTACGTCCATTTGACTAAATGGCTAGCGCAAATTAGTTCAACCATCATCGTAAAAATAACTTCAAAGTTATAAAAATCGCGCAGAAAAGCAAAAAAACGGACGTTTATTTATTAATAAAATGAAGTACACATAAATACATTTAAAAGTTGGACTGGAAAGTGTTTTTCAACGCATTTTTTCGTCGGCAGATTTAATCGGCCGCCACACCACAGAACGTGCCGATCTGCCAATTTAATCGGCCAACCACAGTTCGTGGGTTAAAATAATGCTTCTAGTTTCAACTATTTGCTGTCCATCTGGCTCATCAAGTTGATGGACACAATTATTTCCTGTCCATCTGGCTCAGCAAGTTGATGAACACAACTATTTCCTGTCCTACTGGCTCAGCAAGTTGATGGACACAACTATTTCCTGTCCATCTGGCTCAGCAAGTTGATGGACACAAAGTTTGAATACGTTTCCATGGCTAGCCAATTTTTTTTAATACAACTTATCATGCACCAATGTTGACAGTAATCTAATATGAAAAAGTTATTTATATCAGTGAAGCTATTAGTTCTGTGATAGAAGCCACTAAAAATGTGATTCAAGAATTTTTTAATCTATTGGTTTTAGTTCAAGTTTGACAATTCGAAAAGTAAAAAAACCTTTTTGATTTTGAGGAATTTTTCAAAGATTGTCTTTCTAAGATTGCACTAAGCTAAATTTATCAGGAAGAGACCATAGCATCAGATAGTCCTAAAACAGAAATTTGTGTCTAGATTGATACTTTTTGAGAAAAATGAAAAGGTTTGGTCTAAGATAGTAGATACAGCAAAGTAATTCATTTGTAATAGTTTGATTACTAGAAGTTTAAAAAAATTAAATTCAGTAAATGTATAGCTTAACCAGATAAATATAAAACATTAACAATTTTAATTTATCTGGTTTAAAGCCATATTTGTCTGACTGGCTGGCTAAAAGATTTGAGGCTCTAGTTTTATTAATTCTTTCAAGCAGATGATGCTGAAGAAATGTTTTAATTTTATAATCTGATCATTCCATACAACCGTGTTCAATCACAAGACATTTTCTTTTCTTGATTGAACTATTTCCTTCATGTTCCTGAACACTTTTCTTCAATAACACTCATATTCATATCAGTGAAGTTATGATAGATACCATTGAATGTACTATTGACATCCCTGAAGACTTATTATTAAACAAACAAAGCAGTTTATCATTAAGTTTTTTTTCTTTGTTGCTAAAATATATATTCAATCAGTAAAATGATTGTACAACAAAACCTAATTCTATGAAAGACATTTCAATATTGAGTGTAGACATTCACATCAAGTCTTTGGTTTTTTCCTTATAATTCTCTACTACCCTTAGTGATAGATGAGTAGTTCTTTTCTCTACAATAGAGATTCTGGTACATTAGATTTAGGAAGTTTGGCTTATAAAAAAAAGATTGTTTTATTCATCCACACAAACTAAAGTTTGACTTGATGCTACAAAGGGTACCAGGTATCGTGTTCAATCTACTTGTAATTTTTGATATGTTAAACCAAATTTTTTATTATTTTTTTGTTTTACTAGTATTTTTTTCATTTTGCTGACTAGCGTCATACCTGTGCAATATATTTACCTATGTGTGATTCATTCATTCAGAACTCCATTGTGTATTCAATTTGAATATGATATGCCAAGAATGGCAAGGGAAGTCAATTTGAACTTTTTTTTGCCATTTATTTCATTTGTAACCACTAGTCCGTTATATAAAGTTTTTTTAAAATTTGAACAACCATGACAATTTTAAATGTTCACGTTGCGGGATTATTGTAGTAACATTGTTTCTATTATAAAGATCTCTCATTGGTTGTTACTGTTACAGTACCGCATGTTAAGATCTGTTCCTAGCTGTTACTGTTACAGTATCACATGTTAAGATCTGTTTATGACTTTAACTGTTACAGTACCACATGTTAAGATCTGTTCCTGGATATTACAGTGCCATTTTATCAAAAATTTTATTTTTAATGCATTTTTTCAATTCAACAATTTTTGGCATTTTACAAACTATTTTCTCCATTTTAAATTTAAACCAGAAATGTTTTGAGAAAAATTGTCTGTAACTGTAAAAATGAAAGGTTGTGGACCAATAAATTAAATCAATAAATTAAGTCAATAAATTAGGTCAATAAATTAAGTCAATAAATTAGGTCAATAAATTAAGTCAATAAATTAGGTCAATAAATTAAGTCAATAAATTAAGTCAATAAATTAAGTCAATAAATTAGGTCAATAAATTAGGTGAGTAGTTAGATGTTTATATTTGTAAGACGTTGAAGAGAGTTGAAACTGCTAAGTCAACTTGTTTTCTCTAGACAGTTTTAATTCTTAACAACTCTATCAATGAATCTATGACTTAAAACCTCCATCAAGGTATCCCAACAAAATTCATTTTTTGGGGGATGGTAATTGTAAGCATATATTTTTGTCACTGTTCCTAATGGAGCTTTTCCAGTATATTCATTTTAAAAATGATTTTGTCAATGAAACAACTGATAGCCATAATATATTTTTTTTACTGCATGAAATCAAAGACAAATTAATTTATAGATTTTACTTTTATCTAATTTGTTCAATGTTCAAAAACTTTGTAAAACAAAATAAGTTATATGACATTTGAAACTATTTTGTAGATTACTGTAGCTTAGGACTTATTATAAATGTACTTTAACAAACTTCTAAGCACTTCAAACAACTACAAATAATTTTCAAGCATTAGAAAATAGTAATCTTATCTGATAATATTTTTTTTTTGTAATTAAGTTTTTTTTTTAAACAGTAGCAGTTTGTCTTGGTGTACATTTATAAAAACACTTGAAAATACTTGATGTGGTTACAAAAATTTGGTCAGTATGAAACATTTGTATTTAAAACATTGTATGCCACATTGCACTATTTTTTTGTTTTAGTATAAACAAAGTGGGTACAATAGGTATAATAAAGTCTTCAGAAGCTTTTTCAAATATTCAAATTTCAGACAAATCAATCAATAGTGAAAAACAAAAAGTTGAGCAAAGTTTAAAAAAAATATTAAAATGATGGCATGACATAATGTGACATATTCCTATTATTTTATTTGACATTTCAATTGACACATTCTTTGTAATCACAGATTTAGGTGTGGGCCCATTAAATAAATCAGATCTTTTTTTAATTCATTAAACATATTACCTAAGGATTTATTTGAATTTCTATGTTTGTCTTATGTCGTCTAGTCATGTATTAGTCAAATATTCCGATGTTGCACCATGATAAAATCATTCCTAGAGTTATTGTGAAATATATATACGGTATATTGGTTATTTGTTTCAGATGTCAAATGTTGTCTTTTTATTTAATTTGTTACAGATAATGAATGTCTGATTATTTTCTCATAAATTTTATTGTCTCATTTTTTGCAAAGTATTTTCAAAATCCTTTTAGAGTTGAACTTTTTTTTAACTATTCTATTTTTTTAGCTTTTTTTTTCCTTTTGTCTTATTTCTTTTATATTTTATATTTTTTTATTTTATTGTTTAAGCTCAACAATTATTCAAATTAACAAATGAATCTTTATTTTAAATATAGAATCACAAAAACATTTTTTTTACTTTCTTTATGTGCTGGTTTCAATGTCTTATATTTATATTTTATAAAAGTTTAATTTTCTGACCAATAGTCTAAATTTTTATAGTTGAAAACCATTGCAATCAATATGCTAACTATTTTTACATTACACTCCCTTGGCGCAGTGATATAATGTTAACTATTATTAAGTAACTAACAAAATTCTTTACTAGTATGATTCATTGTATTAATGGTTTATGTCATTTATGTCATTTTCATTTATTTAATGACAAAGAACGATCTAATAGCCATTAAAATGTCGTAATAATTACCAAGCATGAGCGCACTATTTTTTAAGGAGTATGAATAGAAGGCATGGATACTTGTTGTTGGATTTTATTTCACTGTGTTTGTTTTTAATTTTTTTATCGTGTATTTTTATCAAAATGCCTAATAAATGTGGTGTAGTTACATGTAATTGTAAAGGTAATTATAATGCTGACAACAAGTTTCGTTTGTTTAAAGTGCCAATAGTGCATGTATACCATTATTGAAAGCAGAAAATATGAGAGGAGAGCACAATGTTTATAACAGTTTGTTTATTTTTAACTATCACAGTCAATTTACATTCTTTATATTCCTTGGTCATGAAAACACAAATAAATTTTGCCATAGATATAGAAATAAAATGATCGTATTTATAATAATGGTATACATGTACCACTTGGCAAAATTCTCAACCCAAATAATCGACTTACTTCATAATCACTTTTTTTTAGAGGCTGTGCATTTGTCTCTTAATTATGAGCGAGATACATTTTATGGGTGGGTTACGTTTTTCCCTTTTTAGGTCAAGAAATAACGATTTTTTAGAATTTTTTTTCACTTTATTTTATTTCTTATGTGAAACCGTCAACACCAACCGCATATATATACATAGGGTATCATGTGTACGGCCCTAATAATTCAATCATCTAAATAGATCTTAAATAATATTCAAATGCTCTTTTAAACCCTCTCAATCCTAACCCCTCATTAGTAAACGGCCCTGCACATTAACATTATTGACATTAATTATGTTAGTTACTTAATAATAGTTTACTTCATATATAAGCGCGACAAGGGAGTGTATCGCTACTATTAAAAAACTGGCTTTAGCTAGCTAAGTCAGAAATTCAAGCCTGCACGTCCTGTCTTCAGTAGTCCTTGAATATAAGTTTAAATATATATTATAAGTTCAAATTATCTATCTTGAATATGTCATAAGTTTATTTACATTGATCATCGTAATGTTGGTTTTTACTTTTTTGGTTTTTTCTTTATTTTAAAAAGTTTAAAAAATGTCAAGAAAATATTTGCATGTATATTCCCACTGGGCAACTTAAGGTGTCTCTGTGATTTGTTGTGAAAACTTCCATAAGGGACTATTCTATTTATGTCTATTGGTTTTCTTCTACTTGCTTTATATTCAATAAAATGGACAAAATACTATCATGCTTTTCATGCTTTTTATTTTAGTTTAAAAGTTTGGGTTAGGGTTCAAACATTGGGCCCATTGTTTTTTCATACAGATCAGTAATTGGATGTCAGTTTCTAACTAGCAATTGTTTATTAAACAATTAAATTAGGGATGTTAATTACTAAATATCCAGTTTTCGGATACAAAAATGGGAATCTAACTGGAGTATGTCATTTCACCTAGAAAAGTGCTAACTGTTAAGAGTATCCAAGAAAAATAAACAAATAATAACAAACTACTTCATTCATGCTAAAGAACTAACTCAAACTAACAATGCAAAGTACTTAGAAGTAATAATAAATGATAAGTTTTCTTGGAATCATCATATTCATATTGATGAAGTAATTTAAAAATCTAACAAACATTAGGCTTCATAAAAAGGAACTTTTACACTTGTGGAAGATGATCTTCAAAATCCTTGTGCTATTGCAAAGACTGGTCTGATAATTTACTGACTGTTGTAATTAGAATATATTATATCTCACAATTCACAATATATATGCCTATACGTATATGATACATTTTATTTTTGTGATCAATCATTGTTTTAATTACGTTCAATTTGTAAAAAATGAAATTACATCCGCATATCAGACATTTACATTACTATTCATAACAGTAGCAAATTTAGTTTTAAAGTAGCGACGAAAGTAATTTTTGGTTGGGGTCGCCACAACGTGAGAAGCAATGTTAAAGGGTCGCAACATTAATAAGGTTGGGAATCCAACAGGTGTCCCGCTCTACCCGAGGCCACCAGCTCAAGCTGCATGTCCCACATGCGCGCACCGACGTCTACAAATATTATTTTTTTCCGTCAGCCATTAGGCTGTGGAACACCCTGGACCAGGCCTCCATCACTGCCCCTACAGTTCAGGCTTTTAAATCGTCACTGAAGGGCTGGTCTAAAAACCTAAAGTGACACTCTGTCACCTGTTTATAATTGTTGTTTGTGATGCTTTTTATTTTATGTGTATTTAAATTGTGGACTCTTTCCTCGGTTCTAACGGGGTCTCCACAGTATTATGAAGAAGAAGAAGAAGCACTGATCTAGAAACTAAAGACTTACAGATTGTGTGGATGGTATCAAACTCCACTTAAACTAAGCTATAGCATAGGGCATAGGCCAACAGTAATAGTAAGGCCAGATATAATAATAGTGCTTGTAAGCTTATAGCGCATATCCCGTTGATGACAGTTCTATGCGCTGACGACAACTACAGAGTACACACAACTAACAACAGACGAAAATGTATATATATATTATATATACACGCAAATACTGCTACTGGAATAGGTGAGTCTTCAGTAATCGGCCCCTGAAGGTTTCAAAGCAATATAAGGGCTCTGGCGAAGCTGTATAGTGAGAGGTGATTCCAGCCTAGGTAGGCCTACTATTTGAAACTTTAGCTAGTGCTCTGTCCCTCAAGAGCAAGATCAGAATTCTTAATACAAAAAGGCAGTATCTGCTTGCTATAAGGCTCTGAGAACAGTAGATGACTAAGCCAATACTGCAATACTAACATAAGCTCCAGATATTTGTAAATATATAGATCTTTGCCTCAGACAAATGTGGTGGATCACTCAAATTCCTGCACTATCTCCCGCTAGCACAAATTACAGACTATATATATATATAGGCCCAAGGGTTATTATAAGACCTGGACATCGGCATGCACCAGGGCTGTATGGCGCACATTGCTTCCTCGCCCCACCGAGTCTCTCGGCAGTGCAATGAAATCTCTGATACACACGGCAGGCGGTGTAGCCTACTCTTAATGGGAGCGTATTGGTCGGTGATTTTATACACACTTCACCGGTCTTCACCAGCCTCACACTTCACCGGTCTTCACCAGCCTCACATTACCGGTCTTCACCAGCCTCACATAACCAGTCTTCACCAGCCTCACATTACCGGTCTTCACCAGCCTCACACTTCACCGGCCTTCACCAGCCTCACACTTCACCGGCCTTCACCAGCCTCACACTTCACCGGTCTTCACCAGCCTCACACTTCACCGGTCTTCACCAGCCTCACACTTCACCGGTCTTCACCAGCCTCACACTTCACCGATCTTCACCAGCCTCACACTTCACCGGTCTTCACCAGCCTCACTTCACCGGTCATCACCAGCCTCACACTTCACCAGTCTTCACCAGCCTCACACTTATCTTATACATTACAGACGCTCCTTCTATAAAGAAGATTATTGCGTCCTACGCTCATCCGTGGTCCGAGTCTAGTCTTGCATATTTTTATTAATGTTTTAAATGATGTTAGGTTATTGGTTTTCCTGGTTTGTTCAGGCAACCCATTCCATTCCCGAATGCTACTCGGGAAGAAATAATACTTATATGAATTTGTTCTCGCATAAGGGACAATTTTAAGGAAAGTGTTTTTGTCTTTATGTTTATCTGAGCTTTGCAACAGATTGTTATTGTGTTGGATTTCTAAATTAGAGTTTAATGCCTTATGTAGGCTATTATTACTAGGCTACTTTACTCTTTGCCCTTCTGCCCTCTAGTGTTTCTAGGTTTAGTGATTTGACTAATGGTGTTACTCTTGTTAATTGGTAATATTCACTAGTTATGAACCTTGCAGCTCTTTTTTGAATTTGTTCCAAACCGGTCTTCACCAGCCTCACACTTCACCGGTCTTCACCAGCCTCACACTTCACCGGTCTTCACCAGCCTTTGAGGTGCATGCCATGGGTAGGCCTACAGAAGTGAGTGATGTTAGCCCACCAGTTATCAGTTAGGCCTACATTTCTCCAGCAAGACTTTTCAGTATTTGTTTAAATGTTTTCTTGGACAATTCCAGTTATCTGTATGGGCCATACGTTTGCATAAATTAATTGCTTAATTTTCAACGCTAATTATTTTGCAAGATCCACAAGATTCTGTCGCCTTAAAAATATATATAGGTACATTTTTTGCTGCCCCCCCCCCCCTCCAGTAAAGAAAATACACAAAAACAAAAATACGCCAGAAAATTACAAATAGTATAAATAGGTATAAATAAATCGTGAAGCTGGCTGGTCCAGCGGTTAGTTCACCGGACATTTTCCGTGATGAACACACAACAATTCATGAGTACACAGACACGGTTTCTGAATACATAAAATTTTGCGAAGATGTGTGTGTGCCGAAAAAAACAGTTACTTTTTACCCGAATTCAAAAGCATGGGTTGACAAAGACATTAAAAGATTAATAAGTGAGAAGGACAAAGCCTACAGAAACAGAAAAGAAGAACCAACACTGTTTCGTCAAACAAAGGCGAAGTTGAAAAAAGCAATTAAAGAAGCAAAAAATAAATATAAAGACAAAATTGAAGATCTTTTCTCCTCAGGGCAAAGTAAGCAAATGTGGGCCAATATGAACACCATAACACAATACAAGGGCTCACCTAAGACCACCGAGTGTGATGACCCCACCCTGCCTGACAGGTTAAACGTATTCTACGCAAGGTTTGATAAAGACAACAAAACTAGCCCTGTCCCATTGCCATCCAATGACTCGCCACCATTCGTCGTAGACGAGCAGGACGTAAGGCGCTCGTTTAGTAAACTGAAAGTTAACAAAGCCGCTGGACCAGACAAGTTAACAACAAAACTATTAAAAGTGTGTAGTGCAGAGCTGGCACCTGTATTCACTGTTATTTTTAATTGGTCGCTAGAAACCTGCTCGGTCCCTAC
Source organism: Anisus vortex (assembly GCA_949126835.1). Taxonomy (NCBI): domain Eukaryota; kingdom Metazoa; phylum Mollusca; class Gastropoda; family Planorbidae; genus Anisus; species Anisus vortex. The sequence goes on along the minus strand of OX421506.1, from coordinate 35,925,962 downwards.
ATGCCTTTAAAAGTCTACCATTGTGCCTAGGGATGTTTAACGAAAACCGGAATACCGGATTCCGGTTTTGAATCTGAAAACCGGTTTTGATTTTTAAAACCGGATTTCGGTTTGTTGACTGGAAGGTAGTCATTACTTCAAGTAGCACACCAATTTTTTTATTTTTTTATTGGTTCTGATGGAAATATTTTTAAAAACAAAAGTTGGATTCATGCAAAACAATTAATTGAAATGCCTTGCTAACACTATTTAGTCTTAGATATTGTGTTTCTTTTTTTTTTCAAATACCAACTATGGCTTGGGATAAAAACAACATCAAACCAAATGTCGGCTCATCCTTTAGATGTGTGCTACTCTTTGATGTGCCTCAAGTGCGGCAGGGATTGGCCCTCCCGGGTTGGCCTACACAGCTATTCTTGGCGGTGCAGTTGGATACCTTACCAATGAAGCTAAACCGTCGTCTCTCGAGTCGGACGGATGCGGACGACGACTCTTTGATGTACGCAATGGAGATTGGATAGACGCAAACTAGTTTTGTCCTGTGACCTTGAACAATTTGGCTAGACACCGCGTCTGTGCTTTATTATTAACGGCAGCATTAAATACACATTCTTTTGACTTTTGATTGGTGCTACGTGATACTATTCAATACATTATTTTACAAGTCTAAGTCCACGGTGCACAAATGGTCACTATTGAAAGCTATTATCGGTTTTAATCAATTAGACCATATTTTTTTTTGTTCTAAAAAATGTTATGGTAAAGTGTACAAAATCATAATGTATTCACACAAATCAACCTCTTGAATGCTCTGCAAATACTTAATAAGTTTGAACTATTTCAAATACACCTACAAAACTACGCACATTTGCATGTCTTTTCCGACCTGTGATGACTTGTGACATTGCGGGGGGGGGGGGGGGGGGGAATCGAAATCCGGTTTTAAACCGGTTTTATAGAACCGAAAACCGGTTTTGAAAAGAAACCGGTTTTAACATCCCTAATTGTGCCTGTGCCTAAAAAGCAGTCCCCACAAACATTAAATGATTACAGACCAGTAGCCTTAACATCTGTGGCTATGAAATGTTTTGAATCAATTGTTTTGAAATTTTTAAATACTTTACTACCATCAGACTTCGATGATTTTCAATTCGCGTACAGGTCTAATAGATCAGTAGATGACGCTATTGCAATAAATGTGCATGAGGTATTAAACCACTTAGAGTTAAGCAAGTCATATGCAAGAATATTATTTATAGACTATAGCTCAGCTTTTAATACCATTATACCACAACAATTGTACAACAAACTTAACTATCAACTCTCTTTTCCTGTTAACATATGTAACTGGATTTTAGACTTCTTATTAGAACGCCCACAGGAGGTTAAAATTAGTAACAATGTGTCAACCAGTATAACGTTAAATACTGGGACCCCCCAAGGTTGTCCATTATCACCTAAACTATATTCTATTTTCACTTATGACTGTAAAGCAGAACAGCCTGGCTGTCTGGTTATAAAATATGCCGATGATACGACGGTTACTGGCCTAATCAAAAACGCAGATGAGCACGCATATCGTAGGCCTAGCCAAATAGACACTATCGTGAGCTGGTGTAGCCAGAACAACTTACACCTTAATGTATCGAAGACAAAAGAAATGATCATAGATTTTAGGAGAAACGAACCCCCACCCCCACCCTTGGTTATAAAGGGATCAAATGTAGAACGAGTTTATGATTTTAAGTTTCTTGAAATTTCTTGGCACTGTCTTATCCAATGAACTAACATGGGATATTAACTGCACTGATATCCTTAAGAAAGCAAGGCAGAGAATGTATTTTCTTAGAAAGCTGAAGTCCTGTGGGGTCAATAAAGTGATAATGACTAATTTCTATAGGGCTATTATTGAAAGCACACTGACAAGATCTATTGAAGTTTGGTTCGACAGGCTACCTGTAGTTAATTTACACAAGCTAGAATCAGTTGTCAAAAATGCAGAAAAAATTATTGGCACTAACCTTAAGTCGTTAGAAACATTATACCAAGAGCGCTTAACAGGTAAAATGACTAACATTATGAAGGATAAATCCCACCCCTCGAGACACTATTTTGAATTTCTTCCACATGGCCGTCGCCTTCGAGCATTTAGAGGTAGCAGCAGATTTGTTAACAGCTGTTATCCGCAAGCAGTTAAACTGTTCAATAATACAAGACAGAAGCGTCTTATAAAATCATAATTGTAATAATTTTCCTTATATTCTGTATATTATCATAATGTACATTGATATAATAGTTTTTTTTGTTTGTTTTTTTTCATTAATTTTCTTTGTTGTGTCTTACTATTACTGTAATTTAATGTAATTTTCTTTTTTGTAGATGTCACATTCAACATCACATATTTTCGATGTAATACGCATTGACTGAATAAAATTGAATTTGAATTTGAATTTTGAATTTGACAACCAAAAACCAATTGACAGGTCGCGGGTTCTAGCCCTGCCACCGACGGATCCCTGTCGCCCTGCAGGAGTTTTGGGCCTAGTGGACGTAATAATCTTCTATCTAGAAGGAACGTCTGTAAACTTATAGGATAAAATAATAAAGCACAAAATTATTGTCATTTATTGAGATAATCGAAGTTGGCAATACTGTCATAGTGGCCTCATGAGAAAAAAAAAAGACCTAAATAATTTTTTTTTTAAATGCTCACATTTAGTTTATTTACAAATTAAATTAAAGACTAATATTGAAATGAATAATTTCGAAAATTTAAAAAAGTACCATTACGAATCATTGGATTAGTTGATAATTTAAGTCAAATTATTTCATTTTAGGCTGCACTTTTTAAACAACTTCCCTTGTCGGTGAAATCTTACTTCCGGCCAAGGGAAACAGTCTGGAAGAGAGATACTTTCCTCACTTCCTGATCTTTAATAATTATTTGTTTTAATTTACATTGTTATGGCGAATAGGCTGCCACCAGTTGTCATTGACAATGGCACGGGGTAAATACTGAAGAACTATTTATTCTTTAAAATATCGAAACTAGATCACTGCAAATGTAAATTTGTCATACTCAGGGCAAACAGAGGGGCGTTGGCGTTAGTTTTAATTTATATTATAAGTCTACTCTTAACAGCCCAATTTTTATTGAGGTTTGCAGTTGTATCTGGGACTTATTGGCTGTGAAGGAATGATGATTATTAACGTGAAGATTTTATATAAAAGAATGATAAAATTATCTTAAAACTTGTTTGTTGACTACCATTGCCACAAGGACAAGGGAAGAAGGGATTTACTAGTCTGTCTATCTGAACAAATAAATTCAAATTGATTGCACATTCATTAAGCTTCCTGTTTTTAAAATATAAATATAAGAATATAATAATCCTTATTATAAATTTTAAAATTTACGCTAAATCTTGAACTGTTGCATAGTTATTGAATATAGTCTACAAGGTCAAAGTTTAGAAGACTTAGCCGTCTTAGGTCTTGACTCTTAGACTTAGGTCTTGACTCTTAGACTCTTAGACTTAGGGATAGTTATTGGTGTCGGTTATAGTTATTGTATAGGCCTATTGACTCCTATTGCCCTATTGACTATTATATTGAATCATAAAAAAATGAAAGGACATTGACATTGCTTCTATTTGTCGCATTTGATCAGTAGTAATCTTTTTATTTTATGCTTGGTCTGTAAACCTTGCTTTTTTTCACTTTTAATTTGCTTTAAAATTTAATTACCTGCTTGGTAAGTTTGGTTAGTGTTAAACTAAAATGTGTTGTGGTCCGATTAATACGATTAATATAAACTATTCATGTTTTTGTTTTTTTGCTGAAATAGTTAAAATATGAAGTAAATCTACAAAACATTTGTGTCTTTATGGTCAGCTATGGTAAACAGTACAACTGTACCTTGGGTTACAAACTTAATTTGTTCCAGAATTCAGTTTGCAACCCAAAGCCTTGAAATCAATGAAATAGAGACAATCCATTTCAAGATGAAAGAATCATTCTTTTTATTAGCACTCAATCATTTACAAAATGCATTACATAAAGAGAAAGAAAAGAAACAAAGTCCTACGGTTAGTACACCAGACAGTCAACCAACATGTCACGGGTTCAATCCCTGCCGCCCTGCAGGAGTTTTGGGCATAGAGGGCGTAATAATCTTCTATCTAGAAAGAACGTCTGTAAACTTATAAGATACAATAAAATATTTTGGCTAGTCTATATTTCTTACCAAGATTAGTTTCAGGCAGGTTTCACAATAAGGATTTCAGGAGTTCCCATGGAAAGCTATATGACTATAATATGTCAATTTAAAGCCTGAAAGCTCAGAAATTCAAATATGAAAGTTGTAAAGTCAGCTTACTTTCCAATATTTTATAATTAATAATTTAAGGATCTGGAAAATGTTTCAGTATTCCAACTGCCAGCGCTACAAAATTAATGACACTAAATTACAGCAAAATAGCATTAAAACACAGAATACTGTTGAAATTGAAGCTTTTATGACAAATAAAATCACAAAACGTAAATATATCAGTAGTTGTCTGTTTTGTTATAAATGCTACAATAAAACATCATTTCGCACTCGAGCGCCATAAAGTCTAGACATAATGTCACATAACATTCGATAGGCGCCATACTTACAAAATGGCGGCTATCACGTCTGTAAACAACAGTGTGTTAAAAGCGAAAAAAATCATTTTTTTAAAACGTTTAAACCACTATGGTTTGCGTAAATTTAGTTCAAAACTGTAAATAATACTTTTTTGTTGCCGTAGATAGTAAACAGAAATCTTAAAAAATGTGTTAATAGGGTTTAAAAAATTATTTAAAAAAAAATCCATCTTACATTAGAAAGCGTTACAAAAAAAAGTTAGTTACACACCGACACAAGTAAAAAAAAATTTAAATAAATAAAAACCCTCATTTCACAAACTAAAAAATTGTCTCAAATTGAATTTTAAAGCCATCCGATTGGATTTACATTCTACAATTCACAAGTGTGCGTTTAAATTGAACGCAATCTTGTTTCTAGATTTTGACCTCCCGCGTTACATTTGATTATTTTGATATACCGACTGCTTATTTGAAAAGACAGTTTTTCAATTTTAATATTTATAATTTTAATAAATATTTTTAAAACATTGTTTTTATGAAAAGAAATATATTTCTGGCTTAAATTAAGAGTTTTTTGCGAATTTAAAGATAACTCTTTTTTTAAATCTAGTTTTAGATTTAGGGTCGGCAGAGGGTAACATTTAAAAATGTTATATTTTGGCTTTATTTATTCCTGCTAAGTGATTTTCAAATGTATAAAAAAAATCGAAAAATGATGTCTATCAATTATGCAGCGTTAGAGGGTGTTTTAATTAATATAAACATCATTAAAACATACAATACTGATGCAGCTGATACTTTATGGACAAATAAACACATACAAGTAAAAAGACAATATTTTATATCAACAATTTAAATTTTTTAAATAAACAATAAATCTCTATCATTTGGTGGCTATTTTGTGAAACCTGCCTTCAGGAGATTCTTGTCACTGCTTCTTGGCAGCCGACTGGAAATCTTTCTGCACCAAAAAACTATGAAGAGAAATGTGTTTCTTTTTTTACTGGAGAATCTTTCAGGTAGGCCTGAGGTTTACTGCCCTGTTAGCAACAAGTTTGTTTTTATGATGGTTCACCAAGAAATCTTTGACATCTATGCACTTGCTGCAAATTTCTTTAATCCTCCCAGTTGAAACAGTCACCAGCACCTTTTTATTGAAGATTGCTCTGCCTTTAATGTTCTTAGCAGTTTATTTTGAAGTACCACCAGCTTTTCTGCGAGCTTGCATGCGTACAAAACTTGGCTGTTAGGCTACCGTTAAGCCATGATAGTACTGCATGTCCTTTATTTGTACTGTATGCAATAGTTTATCTCCAGTAGAATTATTAAAAATTACCCATTACACACTCAAACCAATTTTAAAAATATTATTGTTAAATGTTTTTTGGGACCAAAACAAACCCACAATACCTGGTGTATTATTTAAAATATTAAATGGCTTTTATGGGCGTGGAAGGGAGCATCTCTGTAGTATTATTATATTGAATATAATTCTAATTGTACTGTAGCTGCTGTAAGTAACACACAATAAATGTATCTAGGGACTATGTATCAATCATTTATACATTTCAACTTATTGATTCAATGTAAACTTGTGTGTTGAACACTATAAACTTAAACACATTTATTTATTTATTTATTTAGGCATTTTTATATAGCGCTTACCTTACAGCTCTAAGCGCTTTACAATTTTTACTAAAATTATAAACTATTTAAGCTACTAAAATAAATAGACTATAGCTACATCATTAAATGGCTATAAAGATAATAGCTACAGCAAAAATAATTGATTTAAAAAAAACAATAGCTACAACATTGAAGTGGCTATAAAACAAAGACACATTAGCACATACTGGTAATAATACAAAGGAAGCATAAAAACAAACCGAGACAAGGAACGAGGCATCACCGGTCATAGGCGGACCTAAACAGATGGGTTTTAAGAGACTTTTTGAAAGTGGAGGAGGTTTCACAATGACGGATGTGGAAGGGGAGCTGGTTCCAGAAGGTGGGGGCGTAAAAGAAGAAGGAAAAGTCGACGATGGTTTTGGTTCTTGGGATTGAGAGGGTTCTATTGTCAGTGGAAGAGCGTAGTTGTCTTGTGGGGATGTAAGGATGCAACAGTTCAGAGAGATAGACAGGAAAATGATGGTCAGTGAAAGAATTTGACCAAATTGAGTACAAAAAAGAGTTGTTAAATTGATTTATTAATGTTTAAATTGTTATTCTTAAGTCCTAATATTAAAAAGAATATGCCTTAATTTTGCTTGTTACTTTATTATTATCATCATTAACATTTGTATTTGACCTGAATCTTGACCTTTTATAATCTTCAGGTACTCAAAAATGGGTTTTGCTGGCAACACAGAGCCTCAGTTTATTATTCCCTCTGCAATAGCTATCAAAGAGTCAGCCAGTGTTGGGGATCAGTCACAGAAGAGGCTTGGAAAGGGAGTTGAAGATCTGGATTTTTACATTGGGGATGAAGCAATCAACCAGCCTTCATATGCAACTAAGGTAGAAATTTAGAATCAAAATCTTTGAAATTTGAGATACACAAGTTGTGCAAAGTCAAATGTAATGCACCAAACTTTTAGCCATTGGTTCTAACCATCAATAATATATGTTTCAATTTCAAGCTACTTCTCTTTCACATTAATTATTTTTAACATGTATTATTTGAATATCAATGTCCTGTTTTGTTAATATCTAAAAGTTTCCCAATAATTGAGAAAATACTTGTCTTTATCTCATCAATGGTTTAATAAAAATGCACGACTAGACTCGGACCACGGATGAGCGTAGCACGCAATAATCTTCTTTATAGAAGGAGCGTCTGTAATGTTAAGAAGATAAGATAGTAATTTTGCTCTAACAGTTAAAATTGTGTCAGAAACTAACATTTTTCTTGTGTTCCTAGTGGCCTATCAGACATGGTATTATTGAAGACTGGGACTTGATGGAAAGGTTCTATGAACAAGCAATATTCAAATATCTCAGGGCAGAGCCTGAAGATCATTATTTTTTATTAGTAAGTAAATTTTTAATGTTGAAAAAAAACAAGAAAATATTTAAGTGGAAAAGTTATTTATAAAAAGGTTTTTGCTTTTGCTGCATCTCAGATTTTCTTTCATGACAGATTTGAACAAATTATTTTATTCCAGATTAAATAAAGCTAAAAGAATTGCATGTATAAATATGAGAAACTTTAAATCTTTTCCTTGAACTATTTAGACAGAACCACCTTTAAATACACTTTTCCTTGAACTATTTAGACAGAACCACCTTTAAATACACTTTTCCTTGAACTATTTAGACAGAACCACCTTTAAATACACTTTTCCTTGAACTATTTAGACAGAACCACCTTTAAATACACTTTTCCTTCAACTATTTAGACAGAACCACCTTTAAATACACTTTTCCTTCAACTATTTAGACAGAACCACCTTTAAATACACTTTTCCTTGAACTATTTAGACAGAACCACCTTTAAATACACTTTTCTTTGAACTATTTAGACAGAACCACCTTTAAATACACCAGAAAATAGAGAATACACTGCAGAAATTATGTTTGAATCTTTCAACATTCCAGGACTTTATATTGCAGTTCAGGTTAGTCAACATTTTATTTGAATTGTAAAAGTTTCATGCAGGTTGGGAAAGTTTGTGATTACTAAACTTGCAAAGTTTGTGAATTTTATCAGTGTGAAAAAAGCAGCCATGGAAGTTATGTTCTGAAGTAATGATGGATCTTAGGTCAAGATTTAAATTTATAATTTCAAAGAAGTAAAAATAAAGCTGGAGGTGGCACAGACATAAATTTTTATATCAAACTTAAATCAATTTTTATTCTTGTAGTGTACTCACTTTTCAGTGGCCTTAAATGATTTAAAATTAGGCTTGTGTATTAATTTATTGGCAGCTATTGTTTCATATTTAACCCCTTAAATACAGTAGACGTCACATCGACATCATCATTTCCATACACTTAAAAACCGAGGAGGTTAAGTTGACATCATAAATAAATAAAGAAATGGTTAAAATATGTAAAGTCAGCAAATATATATATTAAAAACCTGCAGTAGTTAAAGGGTTAAGAACTATTTTGCCCTTGAAAAAATGGGAATTTTCAATAAACTTTAATTTTGCAAGAACTAGTAAATTAGGTTATTTGAATAAGAAAAGTATTTTAAAACCCAGAATAAAACTGTATTTTATATTTACTTCATTGTGTGATACATAAGGCTGTACTTGCTCTTGCTGCTTCTTGGACTTCACGACAAGTAGGGGACAGAACCCTAACAGGAACTGTCATAGACTCTGGAGATGGTGTTACCCATGTTATTCCAGTGGTAAGTTCTTACATTGTCAATGTAGATACTAGAATTGATTAAAAATAAATGTACATAGTTTCACCCAAGTCTTGATAGGATACTTTAAAATTACTTTTTTAAAGTTTTCTGGTAAATACTTTGCAAATAAATTGACAGGTCTTAACAAATATGCATGCATAAAAGGTAGACAAAATAGACATTTCCGGTCTTGTTCGATCATTTACTTCGAAACATGTTTGTGTGATACGTTACTGGTTGTACAAAATATGTAGATAATTAAATTTTTATTTTATTTCCAAAAGATGGCAACAAACAAAAACGATGGATTGTGAATGTCAGACTTGAAGAATCACCTATTTATAATCCCAAACTAATTGCTTGATGCAAATTAATTTTCGTGTTGTTGTTTACTTATGAATCTCCACATTGTGTTTTTTAATTACCAAGGACGCAACTCTTGAATAATTTATTTTGTAAACAAATATATATTTAACCTTACGCGACTAACACTTGAGTATTAATTATCACCCACTCACTATTGATGTTAAAAACAGATGCCTCATAACTAATCTTGTATCCTTTGTATAATTATAAAAGACTAGAACGGGCCGTCGAGGTTGAAATCAATTGTCGAACACCAGCAAGCATGCTTTTTTGTTTATTAATTTAAAAATAGAACCAGAAGTTCATGATCATTTCTATTTGAAAAGGTCACGCCTAATTAAGACTTGTCAATGGTTTTAAAAAAATATTAAAAACGGTTGGCCTACTATCTAAATTACCGGTATATAGAACCTTTGTCTACATCTTTACGGTTCATTACAATAAACAATATTTTATCAACTTTCTTTATTTTTAATTCCTCCATTTCCATTTCAGCTGTTAAGTAGGTCATGCTGCTACATCACTATTTTCTCTTTTCACAACTTTATATCTTTTGCACAGCTGCCAACCTTCCCGTTTATTCCAGGATTCTCCCGTTTTTTATATCCTCACCAGGAAATCCCAAACTTATACAAAAATCTCGGGAAATCGATTTTCTAAATAACCACATTTCTAAATAGGCCCATGGGTGCCACTTTTCCGGATTATCCTGGAAATCCGGATTTGCTAGGCTAAATATTTTTTGGCTCCGGATTCGCGAGATTGAATTTACTTTGTTTCCGGATTCGTGGATTAACCAAAAAAAATATACAGTTCTGAAATTGCGGTGCGAAACCTGGTTTGGTAAGAATCGGATCCGCAATAAATAGACTTAATAAGTTTCCTTAGACCTAGTAGGCCTACTGTAAACCATACCTAGATAGGCCTACAGTATTAGCCTATAAGCTTAGTTTAGTGAAATGTGTCACGCTATGTGGTTGGATATTTTTGTTTTCTTTTTTTAAATTCACAAAAATGGGCGGAAAATAATGTAGGCTACCTAAATTTTCCAGCCGCCTAGATTTTTATCGTCCTATCGGTAGCCGTAATTGGTAATTCCCGACTCGGCGACCGTTTCACAACTCTGTGTAGGCTTAGGCTATTAGGCTAGGCCTAACAATATAATATGACAGGGTTATTGTCTTTTGAAAGGAAAGATTAAAACTGTTATTTTTTCCTCCATTAAAATGCGTTTTTTATCAGCCCGCTAAAATAAAGGCGAAGAAATATGAATAAATTAATTTATTGGAGCAATGTCACAGTTAGGCCTACTGATTAATCTATAGGGCCTACATTGCCATCATATTTATTAGGCCTAATGAATGGAGTAAAACAGTCGGTGTAGTGTGTATAACTAGTAACTGCAGGATTGCATTAAATTGTAAGGCGGCCTCTTATCAGCTGTCCTGAATTACGGCCATCATATTTGTAAAGAACATATTTTTTAGTTTGCTTGGAACGGTTTAAGACTTAAGTAAAAAAAAGAAAAAGCTTTTTTTCTGACAAAATAGAAGTTTTAAAAACATTTTTCTTTTATGCTGGCGCATATTTTGTTCTAACAATATCGGACATAATAAAAAAAGAAAACAAGAAAATCAAAAAATAAAATGTTGATTTAAAATTAATTTCAAAACGAAGATTTAAATTCTTAGTGTTGCGCATTCGCAAATTTCATTTTCAGAACAAAATAAAAATACGTCATATCACTGAGCTATATAAAATAATGTGTATTAATCCTTAAGTTTTTATTTTTCCCGCTATTCAGTTATTAGGCATTTGATGTTACAGACTAGATTCAATAGTTTACTTGTTAACATGTTATCCTAAATTAACTAAAGTAGGCCTGTCATATGCCTAAGAGTTAAAGTCACTAGGATTAGGATACAATATTTAAATTACATTTAGTGGTAACTGACCTAGAAAATACAGAACAAAGTAAATGAGTAATAAAGAAACACCTAATTATATTTTTAAAGTAGGCTAGCCTAACTGTTTTTCCAATTCCCCAAACTAAAAGTTTTAATAAAATATATAGGTTTATAGGCCTATATATAATGTAAAAATATATCATAAAAGAAAACAAAATAAAAGCAGAATCCTCTTCATCATTGTATATATTGAAATAGTGTTCAGTGATTTTTGCATATGTCTGTCAACCTAGTAGAATCCTCTTCATCATTATATATATTGAAATAGTGTTCAGTGATTTTTGCATATGTCTGTCAACCTAGTAGAATCCTCTTCATCATTATATATATTGAAATAGTGTTCAGTGATTTTTGCATATGTCTGTCAACCTAGTAGAATCCTCTTCATCATTATATATATTGAAATATTGTTCAGTGACTTTTGCATATGTCTGTCAACCTAGTAGAATCCTCTTCATCATTATATATATTGAAATAGTGTTCAGTGATTTTTGCATATGTCTGTCAACCTAGTAGAATCCTCTTCATCATTATATATATTGAAATAGTGTTCAGTGATTTTTGCATATGTCTGTCAACCTAGTAGAATCCTCTTCATCATTATATATATTGAAATAGTGTTCAGTGATTTTTGCATATGTCTGTCAACCTAGTAGAATCCTCTTCATCATTATATATATTGAAATATTGTTCAGTGACTTTTGCATATGTCTGTCAACCTAGTAGAATCCTCTTCATCATTATATATATTGAAATAGTGTTCAGTGATTTTTGCATATGTCTGTAAACCTAGTAGAATCCTCTTCATCATTATATATATTGAAATAGTGTTCAGTGACTTTTGCATATGTCTGTCAACCTAGTAGAATCCTCTTCATCATTATATATATTGAAATTTTGTTCAGTGACTTTTGAATATGTATGGCCTAGGCTGGGATTGGTTGAGTTGTCAAAAAAAATCTTAATTTATTTATTTATTTTTAAATATAGTTTTCAAATGTGTGTTTATGAAGGTAAATTTATGTTTAACTGAACTGGTACAGACCAATATCTTTAAAAAAAATCTGCTTAAAGATTTATTTTCAGTGGTCTGAAAAATAATTGAATTTGACCTTTAAAATGCACCAGATAGCACCATTTTAAATCCAGCTCCAAAAAATATTCTGGGGGAGCATGCCCCTGGACCCCCCTAGCGATCTAGGCGCTTTGCGACGTTGATTTGGCGCTTCGCGAAAAAAATCCAGTTTTTTCCCATCAGGAAAGTAGGCAGCTATGTCTTATGAATAAAACTATTTAATATATGGCCTTGAATACATTTTGATCAATACAAAAAACATGAACTTTGACCTATTGACCTGAGCTTCTAATTGGCTTGCTATTCTAATGTGTGCATTTCAGGCAGAGGGCTATGTTATCGGCAGCTGTATAAAGCATATCCCTATTGCTGGCAGAGATATTACATATTTCATACAACAGTTATTGAGAGAGAGAGAGGTGGGCATCCCCCCTGAGCAGTCACTAGAAACTGCTAAAGCCATTAAGGTAAACCTTTCTTCACTAATCAACATATATTTACTTATTTTTTCTTAAAAGTTATATGTCGCAGACGCTTCTTCCATACAGAAGATTTTTGCGTCTTGTTAAAATGTTTTATATATATAAATAGGAGCCAAGATCTTTCAAAGTGTAAATATTTGTTGTGTCCACTACCAGGAGAGATTCAGTTATGTTTGCCCAGATGTTGCTAAAGAATTTGCTAAATATGATGCAGACCCAACAAAGTGGTTGAAAAAATTTGAAGGTATTAATGCTGTAACCAAAGCCCCTTTCTCTGTTGATGTTGGATATGAACGTTTCTTGGGACCTGAGATCTTCTTCCACCCAGAGGTAAAATATTTCTTCATGTTAAAGCAATTTTTCAAACTCGAATGAAATCAAAGCTTTTATTTTTGTAAAAATTTTTTTGAAAAATCTGAATGTTGTTTTGTTTACAATTTCCCGACTCAATGTTGTTTTTATTCACAATTTCCTGATAGTTTTGTAATCCTGACTTTGAGCTCCCAATCTCTGAAGTTGTTGATGACGTTGTTCAAAATTGTCCCATTGATGTTAGAAGAGGTTTATACAAAGTAAGTATTTTTTCAAGCTACAAAACTCTATTTTCATTCCTGTTAATGTAATTATAAATGCTTGCATGTAATGGAGGTTTTTGTTTTTAGTGGAAAGCATTAGTATTTCAATTATTAGTAAAAAAATACTTCAAGTAAACTATGTAACTACTGAGTATCATTTCAGAGGAAGTTTTATAGGACAAGCAAAGTAGCATTCACAAGTTTCTATAGCCACCTCATACATGGGGATTGTGTGGCCAGCTGCCTTTTTTTTAATCCCCAGCTAATGAAAGGTTCCTTCCTATCAGAGATGAGTAGTCTCAAGGACACTCTTTATACCTGGAAACAAATCCTAACCCTAACCCTAGCCTCCATTAGGCCACACTGGCCCTGACAGTGACCCAGGGTTTGTACGCAAGTCTGGAAAAAGTCTGAAAAATCCGATTTTGGTTTTCCAGACCCTCTAAAGCCTTAAATGTTCTTTTTTGTCTTTAAAAAGTCTGAAATTTTTAGGGTAAAAGTCTGGAATCGAAAAAAAACTGTTCTTGAGTCTTTTTATAACCAACAAGTCCTTTTGTATCCAACCTTCCCCTCCCTCTTAATTTTTTGGCTCAAATAAAAACGTAAGCAGCATGATGTTTGTGAGTGTCCAGAGCGATAGCAGACTCCACCCCCTCTCCGCTTTTGCGAGTTGTCGCGTTGGGTTTAGTAAGCGTTATAAAGAGAAGTTACCGTTACCTCCCCGCGAAATGCGAAAAACCGCGAATAGTGTATGCGGTTTTAAAACACCTATGTATGAGATCATATACGGTACTAAATGCTTCCCAAACACTTTCTAAACACACTCTTATCACTCTTACTCATTAATACAGTAGGCCTAAATAATGTAGTAGCCTAATATTGCATGCAGTTATGTATTTCACTAATGTAGTAATGATAATGTAAACACATTTTAATTTTGTACTGCAACAATAGGCCTTCTTTATTTTAATAAAAAAAGAAACGTTATTACAGGAGGACAGTAGGCCTAGTCCTACACGTAGCCTAACACCGCATAGCATAGTTACCCATACTGTGTTACTGTACCGTAAAGTCATTTTCTATGCAAACTACATATTATTATGTTGGCCTATATGCATTAGAATTGACAAAAATTGAACAAATTTAAAACCCGTTTTGCCAGGCATTCGTTTTTGTGACGTTAGGGTGCTAGCCCGGTATAGGCCTACGGGGCATACGATGCGATTCCGTCAATTTAAGAGCCTAACCCGCGAATATGCGGCCGCGAATAGGTGAGGGTATAGGCTACTGTATATGTATTCCTCCTAAAATGTCATAAAATTTGACGATCAACCGATCGGATGTGTAAAAATATTTCAGTTAATCACCGGACCCGGTCTGCTAAACACGGTCTATGTAAAAAAAAAAATTGCGTTCGTTATCTTAAATTAGGCCTACTATATTAAAGATAGGCTTTAGGCCTAAACTATACATTTTCAATTCTTCCATGATCGTATTCTCTTTTTTTGCGACCATTATGTAAAATGTCTGCTTAGGTTACTCTATGGCGCCAATAGTCTAGGCTACGTGGAGTAGGCCTACCGACACATTTTGCTGATTTAATTTATTTTGGAATATATTTATGCCCTTGATCAAAATGCACAGGAAAAGGCCATTTTTTATTTATTAAAAAAGAAAATGGTGACATTT
The DNA here is from genome assembly GCA_949126835.1 of Anisus vortex. Lineage (NCBI taxonomy): Eukaryota > Metazoa > Mollusca > Gastropoda > Planorbidae > Anisus > Anisus vortex. Next base: position 35,910,819 of record OX421506.1, on the reverse strand, counting down.
AAAAAACTATTTTATATAATGTAGGAAGGCCTAGTAACAATTCCAGCATTTAGCCTGGTTCATGCCTAGCACTACGAGACGAGCCGTTTGCGATGTCCGCCGTACGTCGTTTTATCAATTATGCGTACAATTTTAAAACAGTAGGTCTAATTAGAAAATGCGGTAGACAATGAGCTGAACATAATATTGTAATGGAATTATTTTTTTTGAGTGGCACATGCATGTTTTTCGCGGACAATTTTGGTTCAAATTTAAGCCGCTATGTAGGCCTAGCCGACGTCGGCGGGCGTGGGTCTAATCAGACTTATGACAAAACCAAGTCTTATTTAGTATTCCGATAAATTGATGAAGATGAAATTTGCACAATGCTGAAAATATCTGATTAGATTTATGTTTTAGACATAAATTGGCTAAATATAAAATCGTTACGAATTTACCAGAGGCATTTAAATAATTTTAAGTTCATATTAGGCCTAAATAAGGAAAAAAATTCTCGAGAGGATTACACTTTTACTAGAAGTTCTAGTCATTAGTGACTATTAGGCTTTAGTCTTTGCCTGTAAGTAAGCTACACAGCTATCCATTTTAAAGAAAATGCGGAGGGGGGGATTTTAAATGTCTGAAGATCACCTATTGTTAGTTACTGGCCCACCTAATGTTGTTCAGACCTCCTCCACCACTTTACTTTAGGCCTACTAGGTAGGCCTATAGGGAGAAATTATATGCACCAGTGTGGCAGTTCAGAATTAGCCTACTCTACTGGTTGCACCTTCTTTGATTTTCGTCTCCCCAATTGAGCCTACATCTAGATCTTACGGTGACCTTACAGTAGGCTTATTAATGTACGCTATAGTGCTTTTTAGGTAGTGCTTTCTTGACCGTTAATCTATTGAAGTTTATTTTATAAGATAGCCTATAAATGGAAGCTATAAATATATAAACTTTAGTATAGCTGGCTTAAATAATTGTGTTAAATAATTACTATTATATTTTTTTCTTTAGTTTTAATTGGTAGGACATAATTTCACATGCTTTTATAATTTTTACAGAGTTTATTACTTCATGTTCAGTAACAGTATTCATGGCACTTGTTTTAGAATTTCTGTAATTCAAAACCACCATAGAAAGAAAGAGATAAGCTTAATGGTGCTTTTATACAGTATCGTTATTCTTCTTTTTAATTTTTATAGTTAGCAATTATTTTTAGTGTCTATATACAACTTGTGTATTAAGGACCTTGTTCTTTTTTTAAAAGTCTGAAATTTTTGGTGAAAGTCTGAAAAAGGTCTGAAAAAAGTATGGAATTTTATTTACTGAAAAGAGTAAGAACCCTGGTGACCCTTGTAACTACTAAGACCAAAGACAACTTCTTAATGTCTCTTCTAAAATACTCAGACAATTTCAAATTGTCTCTTCCCAAATACTATCATTATCATGCCATGCTAGTTTGAAATAAGAAGGAATAAAGAAGAATACATTTTTCTCTTTCTTCTTTTAAGAATATTGTACTCTCTGGAGGGTCAACAATGTTTAAAGATTTTGGTCGCAAGTTGCAGCGAGATGTGAAGCGAATTGTTGATGCTCGGCTTAAAATCAGTGAAGACCTCAGTGCTGGACGAATCAAAGTAAATATGAGTGTCTATCTACTATCCTTGGGGGTTGGTAAACTTGACTGACCAAGGTTTGGGAGAATGTGTGAATTTCATTATTATGGACACAGCAGAGGGAAAAACATTTATAATAACTTTATATTAGCCAAAAAAGTCCTTTACTACTATTGTAACTTTTTTTTAAAAATGATTCTTAGAGTACCGATACTGAAAAAGATCCACAAATATAATTTTACTTTGGACAATTTACACAACCTGTTAGCATCAAGAAATATTAAAAATCTGGGTATTTATTGGTTTGTTGATTTTTCATCAAGTTTAAAGAAAGTTTGGGAAATGATTTTAGAGAAATAGCTCCTGGTAATAGCTCCTGTTGAAAAGTTCAACTTTTGTACAAATTGTCAACTATACAGAGTTTTATTTTTGTTTGTAGCCAAAGCCCATTGATGTCAATGTCATCACACATCACATGCAAAGATATGCAGTTTGGTTTGGTGGATCCATGCTGGCATCAACAGTATGTTACTTGTTGTCAACCATTTGCCCTGTAAACCAATGTTTTGACATTTTCCTTAAGAAAAAGGACACAAGTCCATAAAATGTTGTATATAAATTTTAATAATTCGTAAAAAAAAACTTTTATAACAATTAAATCCAACTTTAGAAATTTTTTTTTTTTAAATCCAATCCTTAAAACAAACATAAGAACGACAAAAAGGCTTTTCATGTAAAATCTGACTTTAAAGGCGAACAACAAAAGACAGACTTAGTTTTGCATTGTAATTAAATTATGAATTAAAGAAAAAAGGCCCACTTACTAAGTCTTCAAAGCCTAAAAGCTAAAACTTCAAGCATAAAACAGTCTCAAAAGTCACTCTCTATGAGGGCTCTCTTTTCACTGATAATAGTAAATAGCTCAAAGAAATTTTTGACTAACTTCTTAAAATATTGTGCATTATGAAAATTCAGTTCTCCTGCTATGGTTACAATATTTCATTCTGTATGAAACGTGTCATGTTGCTATTGTTACAACAATTTAGTCTATTTGATGTGGGTCATTTTCTTTTTGTTACAATTGTTCATCTGTAGTGTGTTGACCTTGAGTGTTTTTTTTAACCCTTATCATCTCAATTCCTTTAAGCTGACTGGTTCAAAATGTTAAGCAAAGGATTTTAATAATGAACGTATAGCTAGCAATGAAGGAGAAAATGCAATCTGGCAAAGTTTGTAGATATTGGGAAAGTTCATGAATATCTGGCAATGTTGAAAGTTATGCGAAGTTAATGGATATATATATTGAGTCTTTGAGGAAATTTAAATTGTGTTTTTTTAATACTGCTCATGAGATTAAAGTTAGATTTTCCATGTTTAGCTTAAACCAGGAAGGTCCATTGCTATAATTATTTTTTATTCTTTACTTAGCCGGAGTTCTACCAGGTGTGCCATACCAAGGCTGACTATGATGAGCACGGACCCAGCATATGCCGTCACAATCCTGTATTTGGCATTATGGCTTAACTACTGCAAGACTTCACTTAGGGACTTAGTATATTTATCTTTGGCTGGTTGCTACACATAAAAGAATCAACAAAAATGGGGAAAACAATTTACTGCTTATTCTTTCATTATTGTTCTATTAATTGTTGACATTTTATTTTTTGCTTTATAATTATTTCTTGGGGAGAACTTTTAAAAAAAAAGTTCAAATCAGTCCTAAACTGAACTACTCCATGCTATGTACAGAACTTATACTCCACACATGGACATCTAGTTTGTTCGTTTCTTTACTGCATTGAACTGCTAGTAGTGCTTTAATTTAACTAAGTTCATTGTATGGCTGTGTATTAGAGTCTTGTTAATTTTCATCCAGTAACCTTTTTTTTTTAGGTTGGGATACAATTTTCACAACAAAATTTATTACAAAGTTTACATTGAAAGAAAATTTTACCAAAATTCTCCTTTCCATAAAATGTTAATTAGTTACTTTGAATCCTGTATTATTATTACATATGTTAGTGTTTGCTCCAGAGTTTTAGGAAAGAAAGAAACATTTCTCATATATCTTTAGAGTTTCCAGATTCAACCCTTTCAATCTTTGAATACAACAGAAGTTTACTTTGTTCTTAGAATTGTTAAATTACATCAACTAATATAATTATATAACATTGCTGGATTACATGTCAAGACTGTTTACTAAAAACTAATTTTATCACAAGAAATATATTTCTTTTCTCATACTATGTGGTCTTTGACTTGATGAAATGGTCTTTATTGTCATTGACCAACCAAATTATTTATGTTATCCTGTGACATTAGATGAATGTATCATTTTCTGATCAACTTATGAGAATATTGCTTTCATTTATTGTTTCTAAAATTTAATTATTTCTATTCAATAAACTCATTACTTAATAAAATTGATGTTTGTTGTATACAAATACCGTTACTGTACAATAAAATGTACAAGTATAGTCGAGATCTCTCTGAATATACTTGTGTACAAGTTAGATCTCTCTGAATATACTTTGTGTACAAGTCGCACCAGTGTATAGGTTGAACCCTTAGTCAGGGGCGAAGCCACAGGGGGGGCTGAGGGGGGCTAAGCCCCCCCTGGAATTAAAAAAAAAAATTTTTTTTCAACTGATTTTTTGAAAATATGCACTAAATTCGCAAAAAAATTTGGTCAATCTTTGTCACGCGAAAGTTTAGCCCCCCCCCCCCCCCTTGTATTTGGTAAATATTTGTCACGCGAAAGTTCAGCCCCCCCCCCCTGGTATTTGGTAAATATTTGTCACGCGAAAGTTCAGCCCCCCCTGGAAAAAATTTCTGGCTTCGCCCCTGCCCTTAGTTACAAAATATCAAATAACGCTAAACTAACTCACAGATTGGCGCACTATAATCTAAAGAGTTACGCTGACTTAATTTTAACAAGATTTTTTTTTAATGTACTGTAAAAGCTTTCTAAAAGCTGATCTAAACAAAAGGAAATTTGACTTGACTGAAGATTTTCTGTCTTTCAGCATTACGGAACAATATTTTAAACAAAATAAAATAGCTATATGAACAAAAATATAAATCCTAAACTATAATACCAGCAAGAATTGTATGTATGTTTATATATGTATGTATGTCTGGAAATTTTCTTCAAAAGCGCTCTAACGACTTTCTTCATGTTTTAATGCACGACTTGTTTCACCTAAAAAAAATCTACAGCTTTTCGGCCCCACAAATTAAAATTGGAAATGAACGTTAGACAAAAATACACATTATAATTATTTAGATAATTGATTTTGGCAGTGAAAACATGCCATTGCTCGGCCCACATAGTAGCGCGGTTTTCAAGAGCGGTGTTTTGTTGCATCGCAGTTATGACGTTTCGGAAATACCCGTACAGCAACAGAAAGAAGTTTAATTTCTTGTTTAGACTACTGTTGCGCACCGATGATAGATATAGTTTAAAGTAACTTTATAGCAAGACCAAGAGTAATTTATGTAGTGCAGGGGTGTGCAAACTACATCCAGTGGGTAACAGCGGGCTGACAAATGATAGTATGCAGCCCACGAGGCTTATTTATATTATAACGTCTTCAATATATTTCAGATAAAAAAAAAGAAAAACATAAAATATTTACGTATTTAATTAATAGTCAGATAACAGTTTGCCGTATAAATAATAACATAAATAGATGAAGTTTCAGCAAACTAATGGTCTATTTTTACCTTTCTTTTATCTGACATTGTTCGGAAAAAAAAAACTAAAACTTTTTTTGTGTATAAAAACTACACCGTAAATAGTATACAATGTAGCAGTATACTCTACACCGTAAATAGTATACAATGTAGCAGTATACTCTACACCGTAAATAGTATACAATGTAGCAGTATACTCTACAACGTAAATAGTATACAATGTAGCAGTATACTCTACACCGTAAATAGTATACAATGTAGCAGTATACTCTACACCGTAAATAGTATACAATGTAGCAGTATACTCTACACTGTAAATAGTATGCAGTGTATTAGTATCCACTTTTTTTTATTCAATACACATGTTTACGATTATTAAAAATATGTATTATTCGCTTATATAGGCCTACCAAAGTAAGATATATGTGATGCAACCCCACAGAATGGTACTGAAGTCGGCAAAATAGGATAATTAGGTTTAGGTGTTTAAATAAAGCTAATTGATTTATCTCTATATTGGTGATAACATCTTTAAAATCCATTAATTAGTTCAAAAGTTATTCAAAAATACATAAGTAAGGGTAAGGGAAGTCGTTTCGGAGAAAAATGAAAAAGAAAAAGGTACCGATTTTTTACAATTTAGCATTGCAACTGATAATTAATTATTTCCAGAATGAACAAATATTAACCAATCGCCATGAAATTTAACGAAAACACTCAGAATGAGTAAATACACAAGTTGTTAAAGTTTTAAATGTTTTATGTAATATTTATTTGACTTTTAAACAATATTAATCTTTAGAGGACATTTTGCTTGATTTTATACAAAAGCTGCATAAAAACTCATTTTTGAGTAATTTCTAAAAATCATTTTAGCATGAAAATGTCACAGGTATAAGTTAAGGCATTCAACATTACAAATCAATAAAAATCTAAAAAACTACCTAGGACCCTTTTTTCACTTTTTTTTGTATTTATTGCAAAATCAGTTTTACCGACTTCCGTACCGGTTCGTGGGGTTGCATCACATATTAGAATATGTTAACATTGTCAATTCAAAATCTGGTAAACTAGAAAAGATGTATTCAATTTAATATAATTTATTCGTATTTTACTTATAACAATAGTCAGAAGTGTAATATTTACTAATATAATGTTAGTTTTTTTGAGAGGGGGGGGAGTTAAACAAATCATCTACAGTAATGTATATTATAATCTTTTCATTTGCAGTCTTTTTAATGAATAACCTATTTTCACCTTTATATTTTTAGTATTTAACTAGTGTAATGCTCAAAATTTAAACAATTTTTGTAAATGTTTATTATACCATTGTTTTAATTAATCGATATAATATTTTTCCGCGATAGTTTATTTTAAATAGTAACACACATGGTGGATATTACTAATATTAGATAAGGTTAACACCAAACAATGTTTGGAATAATACATTGAAAACATTGAAATCGGGCAAAATCTAGATATTAGACTTCACAAATGAAAATCTGCTTCGACTGTTTGATTTTAAAGCCTTTGTTATTCATAGTAGAAAAAAGAAAAAGATAAATACAATGTATTGGTCTGTTAAAGAAGTATTTTTTTAAATTTATGCACTGTTGTTTAAGATGTAAAGGTACAAGCGCCTGCTCTTTATTACTGATTAAGGTCTTTTTATACAAGAAAATGTATCATTAGTTTAGTAGTCTGCTATTAATTGTAGTCCTGGCAATTCTTTTTGAAAATTCAAACTGACAGTGGAACAAAAGATTTCCTAATTCGTTATGATGTAGCTAACCCATCTAGACTTACAATACAATAAAATTGAAAAAAAAAAAGATTTTTTTTAATTTTTTTATTTCAAAATTAAAAACAAAAAAAAACTTTTGCATAGATTGAGAAAACATCAAACACATTAAAGTGTGTGTACCGTACTAATAATATAAAGTTACTGTACTAATAATATAAAGTTACTGTACTAATAATATAAAGTTACTGTACTAATAATATAAAGTTACTGTACTAATAATATAAAGTTACTGTACTAATAATATAAAGTTACCGTACTAATAATATAAAGTTACCGTACTAATAATATAAAGTTACTGTACTAATAATATAAAGTTACTGTACTAATAATATAAAGTTACTGTACTAATAATATAAAGTTACTGTACTAATAATATAAAGTTACTGTACTAATAATATAAAGTTACTGTACTAATAATATAAAGTTTACATTATAATTTATAAGAAAGATATTTTTAAATAACTGCTGTCTGAGAATCATAAAACAAAAATATGACCAAAAAGAATGAGATAAGAAAGAAGGTGTTTTATTCAAGTCAGACTTAATATATTAATAAGAAAGAAAGAAGTGTTTCCTAGTGGTTCTTCATTAAAAATTACCAAACAACCAAACATGTATCCTACCTACCTACATTTATGCAAGCAATAAAAACAATTTTGTTGCTTTGCAAGACAGTTGATAAAGAAATGTAAAGATACTTGAAGCAATCTATGAACAGTATGAAATAGTCCCTTTTTTTTAAACAGATGGACGGAGATAAACAGAGAACAAAATGTGCGGAATATGTGTAAACAAAATATCACAGTGCAGTTATCAACAGTTTGTGTCAGTGTACAGTAAACTTAAGTTTCTTTGTTAGATGAAATAGATGTGGTTCATTCTTTGGCCCATTGTTAGAACCATGCATTTTTTTTAAGTTATTGAATTCTCTGTCAATTAATTTTACAATGATACAATTTAGTTGGAGATATAAAAAACTGAATGGTATGTTAACATTTAATCATATACAGCTGAATCTTGACAAAATAACAACTTCCAAAACATTTAATCATATACAGCTGAATCTTGACAAAATAACAACTTCCAAAACATTTAATCATATACAGCTGAATCTTGACAAAATAACAACTTCCAAAACATTTAATCATATACAGCTGAATCTTGACAAAATAACAAATTTCCCAACTCTAGAATGTGATTAATTGTGATCTATGGCAAGTACATGAAGAGATTTCTCTTGTCTCACTTATTTAAACTTATTTAGTCTTTACTATTACGCCATGGGCCATGGGTATCACATTGAAGTTTGAAGATGTTAAAAAAAAATTTCTTTAAACCTAGGCGTTGTGTTTAGTCTTTTTTTTCTCTTTAGGCCACTCACTGACACTTGTGGTCAGCAATTATAGAACAAAAATTAATTACATAACAATAAATTATGACAAATGTACATTTAAATCATCATTTAAAAAAAATCTATCAAAAATAATTCATGATCCAGGAGAAACTTTGGATTCCTATTTTCACTAAGTTGATCAAGATTTATTTTCCGTTAAACTTCTGAAACAGAAAATATTCTGCTGATATTGCGTTGTCTTAGGAAAGTCAGTTCCGTCTTGGAGGATTTGATTGGCTTGGCTACCAGCCTACCATCCTCATCGTGCATGAGGTTTCGATCCTTTGTAGAGAAAAAAAAAAGCAAATAATAATCAGCTATATTGTTTTTCTTTTGTAGGCAATTATAAGAAATTAAAAGACTTAATCTGTAAAATGATTAATTAATTAAGATCCATCATATGAGATTTATCAACTATAAAGTAAGTAGTACTAAGTAGTCAATAAATATTTCAAGAAGGAAACTGGCTGTAAAATATGATAAGCCTAGGCAATAGATAAAATGAACAGTAAAGAGGAATGCTGAAAAAATAAGAAGAAATAAAAAAGCTGATAGCTGAATTAATCATAATCTGAATGGCAAAGAGGCTACCAGTAAATTATTATGAACAAAAGATTGTTGAATTAATTCAGAAAGGCTACCACTACCAGAGGTCAAGTTGAAACCAGAAATGACATTAGTACATAGTAGAAAAAATTAATAACATAAGACTAAATTTGCCTAAAAGGTGAATCTTCCCCTTAATAAAAAAATCAGAATGATTTTAGGTGTAAAACTTACTAAAACTAATCATTGCATCAACCTGGTGTAAAGTTATTGGTCTAGCTGTTTTAACAGACAAGGTAAAGTTATTGGTCTAGCTGTTTTAACAGACCAGGTAGCTTGTTTAGTATTGGACGGTTTGGACACTTTAAACTTAAACTGAAGTGATTTTTCTAATGCATCAAAGGTAATCAAATATCAATGGCTGTCAATCTTTTCTTTCTGTATGTGTGATATTTTTATTAAAAAGATTTTTTATTAATAAGACATTTTATATCATGTAAATTGACAGTAACATTTATATAATATTAATAATAAGTGAATAGATTGATAATTTAAAATTTCATTAGTTATAGAAAATGAATGGTGTACCACCAGTCTAACGATGACTTACCAGTACTGTTGACTTTTTCCTTAATTTATAGAATAACCTTTTTCTTTATTTTATTACTAAAGGATTTTTTTCATTATAAAAATATTAATGTAAAATGTTACACTAGATATTTGAATGGAATTTTGAAGTATAAAATAGAGATTAGTAAGAAATTATATACTATATTAGAGGATTAATTAGAGATAGACAAGCAGTAAATTGTATACATACATTTGATAAACCAATGTTACTTTTCTATCATAATAAATTAATTACAAATTAGGTTTAAAAAAACAGCAATTCGTATTTGAGTAAGATGGATGGTAAACAATGTAAGCCTTTGAGCAGATGAGCTAAATCTGTCTTGAGTTTTGATTTTCAAGATAATTTGTTGGCCTACATTACACCTTTAGGTATAATTATTCACAGTGAGCTAATTGACTTGAAATGATTATTAGCAGATCATTGGTCTATCGCATGATCATAGTTTAATCATTCTTTTTATTTTTAAAGAACAAAATTTAGAAAAAAGGTTAAATTGAAAGCTAAGTTAGGTCTTGTTAGCAAAGATTTAGTTGTAATTAGCAGAAATGAGGTTATAACTAGCATATATGTGGCTACATCTTACTTTGTTAAGTAATTATGTGCTCATCCTGGTAATAGCTGCAAAAACACAAGCAATTAGAAATACTGAACATATGGCTGGATATTGTTCAAACACACAGAATTGAAGCAGTTGAAGTCAAACAAAGCCCACAAATGACTACTGTAATAGCTTTGTGTTTTGATGTTAAGTTTTCTTAAATTGTATACAATTATTAATGAATAGGCCTAATGGGAGACACTTTTTCAAAATCAAATGTGTCTAAAGAAAATAAACTATTACTATACAAACTATACATTGTTAAAATGTATTGGCCACAACAGTGAAGTAAGTTAAGTTAGGATAAAAACTTCTGGTCCCAATTTTTCTTTGTCTTATATTTGTTTTACAGGAGCTCTATAATAATCCAGTGCACAAAAATGAGAAAACCAAAAACTATTTAAAGCTTAATGTCCATTTTGAAGATATTTAAGGTTGTTCTAGAGGTGGCTGGATAGCGAAGTGGACAGTGAGCTTGACTCACAAGCATTGGCATCAGGTGTTCGACCCATGGTGCAGACAGAAATAAAAAATCCACCACAGACTTGGAGAGGAGATGGACGCTGCCAAGGACAGGAGATGGGTGCTGCCAAGGAGAGGAGATGGGTGCTGCCAAGGAGAGGAGATGGGTGCTGCCAAGAAGAGGAGATGGGCGCCGCCAAGGAGAGGAGATGGGTGCTGCCAAGGAGATGAGATGGGTGCTGCCAAGGAGATGAGATGGGTGCCGCCATGGAGAGGAGATGGGCGCCGCCAAGTCTACCAAGCCCACAGAAAGGACTAATAGACCCACAGTGCCCATTAGATACCCAAATGATTGTTAAGGGACTGAAAAAAAAAGAGGAGAGTATTAATTCTAAGGACTGTAGAAACAATGAAGAAGAGGATCCAACTATAGCATTATTCAATCCTAGAAATAAACTTGGATATATTTTCTCACAGACAATCACAATATCAAATAAGCAGTTTAATTTTGTAGTTTAAATGAGATTTGTCTGTCACAAGGATTGTTACACAGAGCTCACCTATGCTTTTTAATTAGAAGACACGTTAGTAAATGTATTAGTATTGTAAATGTTGAGGTTTTTTAACCACTGTTTTAAATTAAGTGAAGTTCATTTTTTGTGTTTTATTCATTTAGACTTTAAATTTGTATCAAAAGCATTTAAAACCTATGCAAAAAGTGTGTCTTTGTACTTTCCAATCTAGTACTAAATATGGTTATACATTATGTACACAAATAAAAACTACTATAGTCTATAGTGTGTCTCCAGAAGGTACATATCCAGTTTGAGAAGAAAAAAAAGAAAAAATTAGCATGAAAAACATTCTTAAGTGTTAGACAGAAATGTAAAATATTCAAAGTTGATATAAAACATTTTTTCTTTCACAACTGAAAGTAAAAAAACAACAGAAATTCATAGCAGTTCAGAGGTCACAGTTTCTGATAAAGCCTAGCAAGATTCAAGTCAAGTCATGCATACAATTATCTTCAATCAATTATAAGGTATAAACCTACTCAGTCTATACTTGAAATGCTTATCTGAAATTAAGAAATGGAGTCTTTACCATGGATCATTCATAAAAAAAAAAAGATTGCTTAGAAATTAGTAAACATTGGTGTGTTAACAATTGAGCAAAATTTATTAATAATTAAAAATGACTTGAAACATGACCAAATAATTTTAAAACAATTGGGTTTCTAAGCGTCAAAAGATTTTAATTAAAATATAAATTTTGAAATACATTAATGAAATAAAACTGTAGCCTACCCTATAAAGATAGATTATGAAAGCTTTTGGGGGAAAATGGCAGTTAGTCACACAAAAATAGAACAAAAAATTGTAATAGTAGTTTTCTGTTTAAAAAATATAATTATTGACTAATATTTGTTTTCATTATTTTCAACAAAAAACACAATGTAGTGATAAATGTTAGATTTGTAGTTTTTGTACTTACTGTTCTAAATTCCAGATCTTCCAGTTTCTCTGCTTTTTTTCTGACTTTACGATCCTGGCAAATATAAAAACATAAACTGAAATTAGCAATGAATCAATTAACACTTATTAACAGTAACAGTGATTTGAATCAATTAACAGTAACACTGAACTGATTAATTTTGAATCAATTAGCAGTCAACTGATTAACTTTGAATCAATTGGCAGTCAACTGATTAACTTTGAATGAATTTACAGTGAAATTATTAGTCTTGATTTGAAAATGTCAATCTTATGAACATCTGCCAATAGTGACCATCATGGCTGGTCAGCCATTACTCCATCATAAAGAAATACTTTCTCATACTCATAGATGACCAATATTAATGTCAAATAAATAATAGGAAAAGATTAGTGCCTGGACTTAGACTAGTAAATTAGCGACATCTTTAGCTTTCTTCCATCAGACTTCAGTTAACTTTGTCAAATTGTTTTTTTTTTCAAGCTATATTTTATGAAAAATAGTTAATTGCAAGAGAGAGAGGTTTTACCTATATAGAAATAATAGGTGGCACAGTGGACGAGCGGCAGTGCATTCGGCATTTTGAAGGTCTTAGATTGAAATCCTGGTGAAAACTAGATTTTGTTCCAGGATTCGGAGTGTATCCCAGAGTCTGATGGGTACCTGACATTAGTTGGGGCAAGGTAAAGGTGAATGGACATTGTGCTGGCCACACAATCCCCTAGTATGCCTTAGCCACAACTGGTCAACACTGCTTCACCAGAATCAATTTGGTCAGAGGGAATTACTTTACTACTTACTTACTTAGCAATAACAGTCATTCAGCAAATTATAGAACTATAAAAAAAATCCATCAAATTGTGAGAAACTTACATGACACCATATAGCAATATGTGAGATACTTACATGACACCATATAGCAGTATGTGAGATACTTACATGACACCATATAGCAGTACTTACATGACACCATTTAGCAGTATGTGAGATACTTACATGACACCATATAGGAGTATGTGAGATACTTACATGACACCATATAGCAGTATGTGAGATACTTACATGACACCATATAGCAGTACTTACATGACACCATTTAGCAGTACTTACATGACACCATTTAGCAGTACTTACATGACACCATATAGCAGTACTTACATGACACCATATAGCAGTACTTACATGACACCATTTAGCAGTACTTACATGACACCATTTAGCAGTACTTACATGACACTGTATAGCAGTACTTACATGACACCATTTAGCAGTACTTACATGACACCATATAGCAGTACTTACATGACACCATTTAGCAGTACTTACATGACACCATATAGCAGTACTTACATGACACCATTTAGCAGTACTTACATGACACCATATAGCAGTACTTACATGACACCATTTAGCAGTACTTACATGACACCATATAGCAGTACTTACATGACACCATTTAGCAGTACTTACATGACACCATATAGCAGTACTTACATGACACCATATAGCAGTACTTGCAGGAATCCACAACAAGAGAGAGAAGACTATAACACACCCCACTACATTGGTTCGGAAAATCTTCACTGTTAAGAATAAAAGTGTTACGATATTTAGAAAATCATTAAAAAATCATCATCTGCAGTTAAACTTATAATTTAACGGTTAACTTAATTAAATGTGAAATTAACTTGTTTAGAGACAAAATGTAACATGCTTTATTTATGGAATGGGTTGCCTGAACAAAGCAGAAAAACTAGTAAGTTAACATCATTTTAAAGACTAATCAAAATACAAAACTAGATTCAAAAGATGGATATACAAGTTTAAAAAGTGTAATTTAGGAGCTATGGAGTCTTTTTTGGTTAAGATTCACCAAGTCATCAACTCAGATATTTACCATTTTGTGAACTTGTGTACATAATATCTAATTAATTATAAAAAAAATTTTTTTAAATTAAAAAAGTACCTTTTAAATTGTTATTAACTCTTTCCATACGTAAAATCAAGCCGAGCCATAATGTTACGGCATACAGTATGGCGAAACGTATTGAAAGAGTTAATGATGCTTAAATAAAAAAAAAGCTTTTAAAAGCAAAAATTCAGAACTGGGAAGACTTCCTATTTACCAAGTTCCCACTTAAGTAATGTTGTGATTGTTATAATTATTTGTTGTGATCGTTATAATTATTTGTTGTGATTGTTATAATTATTTGTTGGATTGTTATAATTTTTTGTTGGATTGTTATAATTATTTGTTGTGATTGTTATAATTATTTGTTGTGATTGTTATAATTATTTGTTGTAATTGTTATAATTATTTGTTGGATTGTTATAATTTTTTGTTGGATTGTTATAATTATTTGTTGGATTGTTATAATTACTAGGCTACTTATCTTAAATATCTAAAAATATTTTCTTTTATTGTTATTGTTTTATTGTTATTGTCAAGCATTGTTTAATAATAATGTAATGTATTCAATCAGTCATTAGATTTGATTGGAATTTTTTAAAAAGGTAGAAATCCTACATCTTACCTATTTTGTCTATGCTGAGATTTTCAAATATTTGAAAGAGTCGTTGAATTGTGGAAACCTTACTGGACTTGCAGACATTCTAGTTATGTAGAGAGCAAATCAAAGCAACAGAATACTTGAGAAAGTAAAACAATAAATGGGACAACTCAGGATAAAAAAATAAAAATTACATTTATAATTTGTAATATAAACCTGTATGAAGGAAATTTGTAAACTAAAAAAATTTGGGGGGGGGGGGGGGGGGGGGGAGTCCAAAATCTCCATTGCATTACAGTTGACAATTTAAATTACTTACATCTTGGCAATAACCACCAATGCATGGTCTTCCATTAGGTAAGGGACTATTGCCATCAAATGGAAAGCATGGAGATGAACCATCCATTCGACAACATCTTTGACAAGAGTTAACCACTGCCAATGAAATTATAATTAAATATAGTTTTTATATGAATAAATATTTGTATACATTTATTATTATGTCTAAATACATGTGTATATTTATATATATGTTCAAAAAACAGTGACAGGGTATATTTCTATATTTATATTATAAATGTTAATATATTTGTGTATATGTATTACTAAGTCTAGATATATCTTAAGATGTTCTTTCTATACGAAAGATTATTGCATCATACGCTTGACTGGAGTCTTATCTAGATAATTGTATATATATATATATATATTTATCTCGAGATACTTGCTGATATTTAATTTATGACCCTCTCTACATAATTAGCCTCACTATTGTAATATTTGGTACACATCAAATTTTTTGAATAAGTAAATCTAAATCAAGATGTTTTAAATGAACAAAAGAAGAAATTAATTTATGTATGATTTATTCCCTAACTCAAACTTGACTGATGAACTCTTTCTTGTGAGGGAGTGAATAAATATTAACATTTGGATTGAGTTCTGAAGACTATTGTCCATATCTAGAGCTAAAGGGTGAAGGTTGTCTAACAAATGTCATAAGCCAGGCTGGTAGGAGAAAATGCTTTTTTGATAGCTTCCATTGATCATATCTAATTTGACTGCCAGGATTTTGTTTCTGTTGAGAATAATTTAGGATTTATATTTAGATTGATCAGAAAGTCACTTTGATCTGGCTGATATAAAAATTGGATGTAAATTTAAGTGAAATTGTATTGGAAACTGAAAGTAATATTCTACTCCTATTTTCTTTGAATAAACAGCTGAACTATATAGGCTACAGCACATCCATCACATGTAAATTGGAATTTGCCATAAAACAAGTCAGGATTCATTTTATTTTAATGAATGTATTTTGAGATTATTTCCTTTTCCTAAAAAAAGAAACCAAGTTGTTTTATTCAGCACTGGTACTTCAATTTTAAAATTGAATTTAGCCCTCAAAAAAGTTAATACACCAAACAGACTAGAAATTACACATATTTACTAGAGGCCGAAAACAAAACCATACCGAAAGTTATAAATTGACTTTTGGCCAAAACTGAAGCTGAAACCAGAAGTTTAACTAAACCTTTGGCTGAAACCGAAACCGAAAAATAAACCTAAATTGCCAAACAAAAGATTGAACATTTTTGTGTAATATTAACTAGTTTATGGCACAAAAATGACAAAATGCAAGATATTCGGCTGATGACTGAAAGTCAATATCAGATTCGGCCGAAAACAAACCGAAATCAAAACCAGGGCTGTGGAGTCGGAGTCGAGGAGTTGGAGGAAATTTGGGTACCTGGAGTCGGAGTCGGCAAATAATGCACCGACTCTGACTAAATTTAGATTGGAAAAAGACATGGCTTCATTTAGCCTATTTTAAACAACCGATCAATAGGCCTACAGAAATTAGTGATATGAGAAAGTAAAATATTTCTTCCTCTAAGTCTTCATCCCTACTCAAGATCCTATCCCTATTGTCATACTATAGCGGGGCGACACAAAAAAAAAGTCTTTTGAACTAATTTGAAATGCGTCATTAGACTGAACGTCAAATAGACTGCTCGGCGCCGGTATTGATGACGCTATACAAGTGCCCAAATTACTAATAACCATTCACATTGTTTGTAATGATTTCAAATGCTAGGACATGACACGCTCGGTTTTCTCGGAATGCTAAACACTGCGTTAGTAGGCTACATGCCTAGGCCATAGGTCGTAAATAAAACACATCTTAATTAAGCTACTAGTGTACAAGCATACCTTTATTAGAGGCCTTTTACACATTTACGAGTCTTTCCATAATGTAATTTGCGTTCAATAGGCCTACAAACAAAATGCCGCCTTTACGACTTATAAATGCGATACGCACGCAACGCACAATTAGGATCGGCAATTAGTGGCGTATTTAGGCATGTTCCACATGTTCCATTTGAACAGGGACCCCACACAAAAGGGGCCCCCACACAAAAGGGGTCCCCACACAAAAGGGGCCCCCACACATAAAAAAAAAATGTTTGAGTTACATCCCCATATTTTGTTGAAAATGTCAAAAAAAAATTCATTTATTCCCATACAATTTAAAGCGCTCCAGTTCAACTAAGCTACGTGCAACATAAAATGTATGATTTTACAGAATGTAATATGAATTAACGGCCCTTTTCTGAGGAAGGCCCTGTGTGGAAGGCAGGGCGAGACCACGAGGGGCCACACATACATTTGGGAACAGGGCCCCCACATAAATTTGGGAACAGGGCCCCCACATAAATTTGGGAACAGGGCCCACACAATCCTAAATACGGCCCTGGTGGCAATATTTATACTTTTCATAGTGTTGTGTTCTGCTTAAAGATGTTAAACAAAAACCGGAATACCGGATTCTGGTTTTGAAACCAAAAACCGGTTTTTATTGCAGTCTCATCGCGTCTGTGCTTTATTATTAACGGCACTATTAAATACACATTCTTTTGATTCTCTTTCAACACATTATTTTACAAGTTACCATAAATATATGCCTCTTCATATGCTTCTTAATATTGTGGTCAACAATAATCAGTAATTTGATTATCACTATTGAAAAATTGAAAGCTATTATCAGTTTTAATCAATTAGCCCAGATTTTTTTAGTTCTAAAGAATTTTATGGTAAAGAGTTCACAATCATATTGTATTCACACAAATCAACCCCTTGAATGCCCTACAAACACTAATTAAGTTTGAAGTATTTTTCAAATATGCCTACAAAACTACGCACATTTGGCTGTTCCGGCATTTGACTTGTGACATTGTGGGGAGGGGGGGGGTGAAACCGAAATCCGGTTTTAGACCGGTTTTATAGAACAGATAACCGGTTTTAACATCCCTAGTTCTGCTGTTACAGGGAACGCAGGGCCCATATGTAACCTAGCCTCTCACTGGTAAGGGATTAACCGTTTGCCCCTTGGAGTCGCCGATCGTGACCTCTACTGATCAGACCCCACGAGGTGGGGGGGGGGTACAGCCGGTACGCCCTACCGGGGCCCTCAAGAGTTTAGGGGGCCCATGAATATTTAAAATTAAATACAGTAGACTGTTGGCTTTCCAGCCAGTAGTCCTGTGGTAATGACACGTAGATGTATGTTGCCTTTCTTTCCTTCAAGGAATGTACAAAATACATTCGCATATTAATACAGAGGAGTCGGAGTCGGGGAGTCGGAAGTAAAAAAAAATGAGGAGTCGGAACATTTATCTACCGACTCCACAGCCCTGATCAAAACTACACCAAAAGAGGCATTTTATTTACTTTCGGCACCAAAACCAAAACCAAATTTTGGTCGGCCTCTAAAATATACCACAATTGTTTTAATGAGGATTTTGTGTGTTCAGTTTTAAAGAAGCACCAGACTTCAGCTGGGGACAAAATGTGCAATACACATGAATGTCATGGCACAGACCTTACAAACTAATTTTATTTTTCAAATAAATGTTGTTACCAGAGAAGACTTGTTCACCGGTAGGGACAAAAATCTCAAATTTAGTCTACAACAGGACTGAAATTACAATATTCTTCCTGTGAGGTCATGAATAAACTGTCACTTTTCATCTTCAATTTAATTAACCCAACTTACAATCTTCACAAGCACATGCAGTCAGATTTCTTGCAGCACAAAATGAAATGCATTCCCCATTGCGGCACTGGCCTCTAAAAGAAGATAAGGAAAACGTACATTAAATCGTATGTTATATATGTTTTACAAATAAGCACTAAAGATTGTGTAATTTTAAAAAAAAATGTCCCAGTGTTAGTGTTAGCATTTTGTCTAAAATTTGATGGTGTTTTAAAAATGTCAGGTGAAAATGAACGGCGCTCTTTCCCTTTCCATGATATTTTGTCTTGTTGATTTTATTTTAAACACTTTATATTTCACATACAAAATTTGAACTTTAAACGATCATGAATAATTGTACAAGCAACTTTCTGCTAGATTTCAAAATCGAGATTTATACAAACACTAGATGGAGACACAAAAATATATCAGCTTTAGTCAGACATTGGCCAGAAAATTTGTTGTTGTTGGCATCCGTCCGTCTCGAGAGACGATGGTGTAGCTTCATGGGTGAGGTGTCCAGCTGCACCGCCGAGAATAGCTGTGTAGACCAACTTGGGAGTGGCAATCCCTGCCGCACTTGAGGCATTTGAAGGCGGATGGCTGTTGTAGCAGGTGTTTCCGCCTCGCTCTTTTCTGAATGGCAGTCTCGTTTCGCACAGTTTCTGCACACGATGTGCCACGCCTGACTGCGAGCCTCCAGGTTGGTCGGTCAGCAGCTTGACATTCCCAATTGTCGAGGTCAATGAAGCTCTGAATCAAGTCTCTTTTACACAGGTCCTTGAAGCGCAGTTTCGGGCGCCCTGTCTTTCTATGACCTTCAACCAGCTCTCCAGAAAATCAGTAAATGAAAACATAATGGGTCAGCAGAGGCACATTTGGGGAAGAATTTTTTCCAGGTCTGGAGGGTATTCCCTAAGTCTACCCAGCTCTAATGGGTACCTGACATTAATTGGTAAAGGTCACACAACTGGTGAATGCGGTTTCACTGCACTATAAGGATCAATTTTGTCAGATGGGAAAACTTTTTTTTAATGGAAACATAACATTTGTAAATATGATTCAAACATTCATTCTGTTGTTGCTCTTAGTAGTTAGTTAAAAACTCACAAAGCATGACATTATTTATTCTATTATAAAAAAAAATTGAATAATGAATTGGTTAATACCAGAAATGATGGGAAAAGAAGAGAATTGTGAAAGGGAAGAAGGCCAACAATAAAATCTTTAGTACAATATTTAGAAGGTGTGTTCATTAAACTAACACTATTGGACTGATTCTGATTTACTGAAAAAAATTGAATGTTTTCCCCGGCTAGTCAGCATTATTGAGTCTTTCCACAACAACAACATCATGCACAGCACAGTAATCTTTGATGGCGCCACCTCAGAACCGTTCCCAGTGTGATGCAGGGTCAAACATGGGTGCGTCCTGGCACCAACACTCTTTGGTATCTTTTTTTCTGTACTACTCCGACATGCATTCAAGAACTGCCCTGAGGGTGGGAACAGCCATACTAGGGTGGATGGAAACCTCTACAACACTTGACCGGCTCCGTGCAAAGTGGAAACCGTAGTAATCAGAGTGTTACTCTTTGCTGAAGATGCAGCTCTAACTTCAAACACAGAGGATAGGCTGCAACAACTGGTCAGTAAATTCTCAAGGGCATTTGAGAAGGAATTAGACTTAACAATAAGCCTAAAAAAGACCAATATTATGAGGCAAGGTACAGACTTCCAGCAATTTGCATTGAGGGAAATACCTTGGATGTTGTTGAGGATTACACCTACCTCAGAAGCAACATATATCAAGCGCACTGTCCCTGGAAAAAGAATTGGTAAACTAGAATTGGTAAGACAGTATCTTTAATGGCAAGGCTCAACCAAAGAGTGTTGGACAATGCTCAACTTACTGACAGGATGAAAATCTTTGTTTACTAGGCCTGCATGATCAGCACACTCCTCAATGGAAGCGAGTTTTGGGCTACCTACACTAAGCAAATAACACAGCTCAATAGCTTTCACCTGCGATGCTTCCATAGAATCCTCCACATCAAATGGCAGGATAGAGTCACAAATGTGGAGGTGCTCAGTAGAAACTATATTCTGAGTATGAACTCAATCCTGAGTGAGAGGCACAGTGGTGGATATGCCATGTCCACAGAATGGGCTTGGAATGTATCCCAAGAGCCCTGCGGTATGGAGAGCTGTCAGTTGGAGCAAGAAAAAGAGGCTGCCCCAGTCTGCGATTTAAGGACATTTGCAAAAAAGACATGCTTCTGGCACACATTGATCATAATCATAAGTCATGTGAGGACCTCCCTGGTGGTCAAAGGTGCACGAGGGCACGCAAGTGGCAGAAGCCACCCTCACAGATAGGCGCTAAAAAAAGCAAGCCAAGAGAAGGGGGGGGGGGCAGAGGAAAAGGAGATTACTCCATCGTCTCTTGAGGACGGACAAATGCCATCTATTGCACTGATTCTGGCACTATTGTATCCAGCAGACTGCTTTGGACCAAATTGACCACCCAAGGAATCAAGTGGACTAACTGTAAAAATATTGATTGCAACAGGAAAGGGAAAACTTCATTAGGGACATGGACGTTTTTAGAATCCAAGTGACAAGAAACTGTATTAACATATGTGTGACAAGTATGGAATAAATGGGCACTTTATAACAAGTTAATTTTTACATATGAAAAAAATAAAAAGGTAGAACATAGAGTAGAAGAAATAGAATGAGCTAACAGTATACATGTGAGCTATGAGTAATACTAACTAACAGTATACATGTGGTATTTAATATGAGCTATGAGTAATACTAACTAACAGTATACATGTGGTATTTAATATGAGCTATGAGTAATACTAACTAACAGTATACATGTGGTATTTAATATGAGCAATGAGTAATACATTAAACATGTGGTATTTAATATGAACAATGAGTAATACAGTATACATGTGGTATTTAATATGAGCAATGAGTAATACTAACTAACAGTATACATGTGGTATTTAATATGAGCAATGAGTAATACTAACTAACAGTATACATGTGGTATTTAATATGAGCAATGAGTAATACTAACTAACAGTATACATGTGGTATTTAATATGAGCTATGAGTAATACTAACTAACAGTATACATGTGGTATTTAATATGAGCAATGAGTAATACATTAAACATGTGGTATTTAATATGAGCAATGAGTAATACATTAAACATGTGGTATTTAATATGAACAATGAGTAATACAGTATACATGTGGTATTTAATATGAGCTATGAGTAATACAGTATACATGTGGTATTTAATATGAACAATGAGTAATACAGTATACATGTGGTATTTAATATGAGCTATGAGTAATACTAACTAACAGTATACATATGGTATTTAATATGAGCAACGAGTAATACTAACTTGTCTAAACATGGAGAGTTATCTTTCTTGAAACTTGGTTTTGGGCATGTCAATTCGCTACCAGTAAAAAAGTTAAGGTAAAACAAAACATTTTAAAGTTGCCATCTACTAATTTTTTATTTGTTCCTTTATCCTACTTGTTGGTATAAGATGAAACAAAAATAGTAAACATGAATGTTTTTATAAATTATATTTAAGTAAAGGATATCTGCAGTATGCTGTTTCATAGCAATCAACTTCACTGTTTGATCTGCAGGCAGTCTGTGATGGAGCAATCTTGCAATTCAAACAGCACTCATGATTAGCTGGACTAAAAAAAAAGTTTATATAGACTAGTCGTTCAAAATAAGAGAAGTTTATAATATATGTCAAATAACATCTTGTAATGGTAGGCAAAAAAAGATATTTAGTTTTAGCTGTTTTATGAAAGCTAATAAATTTTTAAAAATCTAATCCTATACTATAATACGAGTTAAAATTGTATGTATATATATATATATATATGTGTATGTATGTAGGTATGTCTGGAAATTTTCTTTAAAAGCGCTCTAACGATTTTCTTCATGTTTTAATGCACGACTTGTTTCACCTAAAAAAAAATCTACAGCTTTTTCGGACACACAAATAAAAATCGGAAATGATCGTTAGACAAAAATACCCATTAGATTTATCGTAGATAATTGATTTTGGCCGAGAAGACATGCCATTGCACATTGCATGGCTTTCAAAAGCGGTGTTTTGTTGCGTCGCAAATTTGACCTTGCGGAAATACTCGTTTAACAGTATTAACAGTCGAAAGAAGTTTAATTTCTTGTTTAAGCTGGCTGTTTTGCGCACCGATGATAGATATATAATTTAAAGCAAGAGCAAGTGTAATAATTTATGTAATGCAGGGGTGTGCAAACTACCGGAAGTGGGTGACACGCGGGCTGACAAATAATAGTATGCGGCCATCGAGGCTTACTTAGATAATAACGTTTTCAATCTATTTTAGATTAAAATTCAATATATTTTGGATTAAAAGAAATAAAATATTTACGTATTAATTACTAGTGAGATAATAGTTTGCCGTTTAAATAATAACAGAGTAAGATGAAGTTTCACCAATCTACAGGTCTATTTTTAACTTTCTTTCATCTAACATTGTTTGGAAAACAAAACTCGGCAAAATCTTTTTTTTTGTGGTATAAAAACTGTATAACTGTATATAGTCTAGTATACACTGTAGCAGTATACACTACACCGTAAATAGTGTACATTGTAGGAGTATACACTACACCGTATATAGTGTACACTGTAGCAGTTAACACTACTCCATATATAGTGTACACCGTAGCAGTATACACTACACCATATATAGTATACAATGTAGTAGTATACTCTACACTGTAAGATATATTAGAATATGTTAACATTGTCAAATCGAAATCTGGTAAACTAGAAAAGATGTATTCAATTTATTCGTATTTTCCTTATAACAATAGTCAGAAGTGTAGCCTAATATACTGGTAGTTTTATTGAGGGGGGTGAGGGGGTGAAATTAAACAAATCATCTAACGTAGCCTATACTATAATCTTTTCATTTGCAGTCTGTTCAATGAATAACATAATTTTACCTTTAATTATTTAGTATTTAACTAGTGTAATGCTCAAAATTTTATTTTGTAAAATGTTTATTATACCATTGTTTTAATTAATCGATATTATATTTTGCCACGATAGTTTATTTTAAATAGTAACACACATGGAGGATATTAGAAAAGGTTTACACCAAACTATATATTTTTACTTTATTTTGTCAAACAATGTTTGGAATAATACATTGAAAACATTAAAAATAATAAATAAATATTTTTTTTGTATAAGATATTTTTTTACAAGTGATTTACAAACTATACTTATGATTCATATATGTGCCCAAGTAAGAAATATTAGACTATGTTAAGAAGTCAATATGAAATCTGGTAAACTAGTAAAAATGTATTTCATTTATTCGTAGACCTCTTTAATTTATATCAGATATATTTGCCAACCGTAACTCATTGTTAGCTTGAATGGGGTGAGGGAAGGAGTTTAAAAAATTGACATAATTTTATAGGAGGATCTCTAGAAAGTTTGACAGTTGTTAAAGTAGGGGAAGGGGTAGAAGAACTAAAAATTGTAACGTAATTCACGATATTTTAAATTGAAAATTTTCATTTTCAGTCTTTTAAACACATAACATAATGACGAAATTGACATATATTTCTGTTGGATTTAAAACTGACAACTCTAGCCTACAAGTTTTTTTTTTTTGGGGGGGGGGGGGTTTAAATGAGAATAAGCTGTTTTATTTTATTTTTTATTTTTTTTTATTTTGGGGGGGGGGGGGGTGTTATTGTGCAAAATTTAGATATTAGACTGTACAAATACAAATCTGCTTCGACTGTTAAAATTAAAAATCTATGTTATTCATAGTAGAAAAAGTAAAAAGACAAATACAATTTATTGGTCTGGTAAAGACATATTTTTAAAATGTATGCACAGTTGTTTTACATACACATTATGTTAAGGAACTAGCGCCTGCTCTTTATTACCGATCGATTGATTGGTCACCTGGTGTTACAGTTCAGTTTATTCACTGAAACATGATTTTTACAGTGAGCTGATTTGATTTAGTTTTTCCCTAAATAAATATAAACAGTAGTGAAGTGTGCAAAAGAAGAATGTAAGAAAAGCATGATTTGAGTGAGTGGTCAAGAGTTGACAAGGGGGAGAATGATAGTGTGAATAATCAGTACATGTTGGATCCTTCAGATAGAAGGTGGTATTTCTATAATAAGTTGTATTGGACTAAGTGTTTAAGTGATTCAAGTCCAAAGTGAGACTTAGAATATTATTGTTTAATCAAAGTCTATTTTAAAGAGCTAGATACAATCAGTGTTCTAGTGAGAAGAAATGTATGGATATTATTGAAGTAACATATAAGTGATATTTGAAAGACTATTGAGAACTGTGTGTAATGATCTTATTCGTCCAATGATGTTTTGTATAATATGAATATATGTAATAAACTTTCATCTGAATCTGATTCAACGTGTGCTCAAGTCTGTGCTACTTAGTATTTAATAATACCAATAATAATATAACAAACAATACAGTAGCATAGAAAATGGTGGCAGCCTTATTGAACCTGCAGAACAAATAGAAATTGGTCCTTTGAACCAGAAATAAAGAGCCTTTTAAATAAAGAAGTCTAGTTGTACCTCTTAATCCAGAAGTACGTTTTTCAAGTTCCTGTGCATTGTATGGCAAATAAAACTACAGTTGGCAGCAACTATTACAAGATTTTTTGTGTATTTTCACAACAAAGAGTTCTACACCTTGTTGAAGCTGTCGAGGCGAAAAATAGGCCTTCATCTTGAAAAGTTCAACTCTTTTGGCTTCAGAATATCGGTCCGTTTTGTTAAAACGTTGACGTTTACCAGTGTTTACCATAACACAAGGCGAGAAAGTATCGGTCCTCTTACTATGAGTTGACGTCCATCAGCTTGAAGTACTTTTCTTCTGATGAAGAATTACTCATAAGTAATTATCATTAGGCTACCGCAAATATGTTAATGTGTTGTTTTTCAGGACGCATCATCCAGGCCTGATATTACTAATACAAAGCGTTCTGTTGGCTGACCGGAGAGCAAGTATTTTACCTCTTCATCATAATGAAGGCAGACAGCTGTTTACTGTTGTAGGCTAGGCTACCTGGTGTTTACTACAACACTGAAGACTCAAGGCAGGAAACTATTGTGAGTAATAATATTTTAAAGATAAATAACACTTGAACTTTTTAATTAAAAGTGTTTTAATAAATTAAATAATAATTCTGGAAAGTGGACCAAAGTTCAAGAAAGAAAACAGAAGGAAATTATAGTTATAATTGGTTTTTGATACCTTCTATCATATATTGCTGTATGACTATATGTTTATGTTGTATATCTATATATTTTAATTATCACGGGTGGTGGAGTGGTGAAATTGAATTTAATCTGTGTATTTTTAACATCATAAGTTTTTTTTTTAGTACACAGTGAAAATTTCAATTGTTCTTTAGGGATTTTGTTATTATATTGTGAAGAGCTTGGAATTCATCTGAATCTGATTCAACGTGTGCTCAAGTCTGTGCTACTTAGTATTTAATAATACCAATAATAATATAACAAACAATACAGTAGCACCTGGTACTATTAGGTAAAAAGGTTAAAAATTATGAATTATTGTTTTCATGTAAGGTAATGGCAGTTGCTTCTGAGAAAAAAAATCAAAAAGAAAATAATTTAAAATTTTCAACACTTAATATCAACCAAAAAGTAAATCTAAGCCAAAGGTCAAATGTCATAGAATTTTGCTAATGCGCTGACAATGAGTTAATTCACCAGTTGTTGCAGCTTTAAATGTATACTGTATAATTTTGTGACTTATCAACCATTTTATCCACAGAAAACATTTTAATTTCATAGGATAGTATCACACACAAACATATAAAAAGTGTTTTTTCACAATTGACTACTCAGACTGTTTTGCAGATCGGTATAAAACCTAAGCGTAATGTGCTTTAATTAGTACGATAAATTGACTACTCAGACTGTTTTGCAGATCGGTATGAAACCTAAGCATAATGTGCTTTAATTAGTATGATAAATTGACTACTCAGACTGTTTTGCAGATCGGTATAAAACCCAAGCATTATGTGCTTTAATTAGTACCATAAATTGACTACTCAGACTTTTGCAGATCGGTATAAAACCTAAGCATAATGTGCTTTAATTAGTACCATAAATTGACTACTCAGACTTTTGCAGATCGGTATAAAACCTAAGCTTAATGTGCTTTAATTAGTACCATAAATTGAACTATGTTTGGAAAATAATAGAACTATTTACCTGCATTCAGCATCGTCAACAAGTTGACAGTTTTTGTTGCAACAAGAATCCAGATTAAATCTTCCCATCAATCCTGCATCACAATCCTCACCATCATCAATGATGCCATTGCCACAAACTTGATTATTGTCAAAACTTTTCTCTGTCAAAACACAAACAGCAGCATTAGAGAAAGGGAAGTTTTGCAACAAATACTAACTAACACAGAGTGCTAATACTAAAACACACAGAGTGCTAATACTAAAACACACAGAGTGCTAATACTAAAACACACAGAGTGCTAATACTAAAACACACAGAGTGCTAATACTAAAACACACAGAGTGCTAATACTAAAACACACAGAATGCTAATACTAAAACACACAGAGTGCTAATACTAAAACACAAAGAGTGCTTATACTAAAACACACAGATTGCTACCTTTTACAATTATATTATATTATGTATCATTTAGCAGTTCTAATAGTTCAATGATGGCTCAACAGTAATTTACTATTTACAGTTCCTATAATGTATGTGCCAATAATTCACATTTATTGCTTCTTTAAAAATCTGAAAACCAGTTAATAGGTTTAATAGATGCCTTGTCCAAAGGATTAGATAATTATAATTTTATAGGATGTGATATTACTAGATTTTGCAAAAACATTCAATAAAGTTTGTCAACTTAGTTTACTAAAAAACTGAAATATTTTTCATATCTGGTCTCTTATTTCATTGGATTGAAGATTCTGATAGGTAGAGAACCAGCTGGGATAATAATTAATGTCTAAATTGTCAACTAAGGAGTCCTCAATGAACTGTCATCCTACTAATTCAAATATTTATTACTTATTAGGTCAATACAGGAACAAAAGTTGGTTGTACACAGATGATTGCATAAAATATAGGACAATAAAGACAAAGTTATTGAGATTTTATAAAAAGACCTAGATGGATTACAAAAATAGCCATCCTATTGTAGTAAGTCTTTCCACTTCAAAATATGCCAAATAGCCATCCTATTGTAGTAAGTCTTTCCACTTCAAAATATGCCAAATAGCCATCCTATTGTAGTAAGTCTTTCCACTTCAAAATATGCCAAATAGCCATCCTATTGTAGTAAGTCTTTCCACTTCAAAATATGCCAAATAGCCATCCTATTGTAGTAAGTCTTTCCACTTCAAAATATGCCAAATAGCCATCCTATTGTAGTAAGTCTTTCCACTTCAAAATATGCCAAATAGCCACCCTATTGTAGTAAGTCTTTCCACTTCAAAATATGCCAAATAGCCATCCTATTGTAGTAAGTCTTTCCACTTTAAAATATGCCAAATAGCCATCCTATTGTAGTAAGTCTTTCCACTTCAAAATATGCCAAATAGCAATCCTATTGTAGTAAGTCTTTCCACTTCAAAATATGCCAAATAGCCATCCTATTGTAGTAAGTCTTTCCACTTCAAAATATGCCAAATAGCCATCCTATTGTAGTAAGTCTTTCCACTTCAAAATATGCCAAATAGCCATCCTATTGTAGTAAGTCTTTCCACTTCAAAATATGCCAAATAGCCATCCTATTGTAGTAAGTCTTTCCACTTCAAAATATGCCAAATAGCAATCCTATTGTAGTAAGTCTTTCCACTTCAAAATATGCCAAATAGCAATCCTATTGTAGTAAGACTTTCCACTTCAAAATATGCCAAATAGCAATCCTATTGTAGTAAGTCTTTCCACTTCAAAATATGCCAAATAGCAATCCTATTGTAGTAAGTCTTTCCACTTCAAAATATGCCAAATAGCAATCCTATTGTAGTAAGTCTTTCCACTTCAAAATATGCCAACTGTTAAGAGTGTCAAGAAAAAAAAAAAAAAATACAAATAAATAAATGTATTATGCTATGATAATGGGCAGTTTGTATATTATCATTTGATCCGGCTTTATAAAAAGAAAAAAACTATATTAAACTATTTAATGAAAAGGTTGCAAAACAATCTAAGCTTAATTCTGATAACAAAAATGTATGGAATCTACTTCCCATCCAACTTAGGCAGACAAGTTCTATTGTCTTTTTTAAAAATAACTTGAAAACACATTATTTTAATTTTTACCTTCGTAAACATTTTTTTTATAACCCAACTGTTTTACTTTTATATAGGTCAGTTAATGTTACATTTATTTACTTTGTCCTATGTTTGCAAAGTTTTTAATGAATTAGCTTTATATCCTTTTTAGCTTAGAGAATTGTATCCATGTTCTTGCTTGTTTGTTGCTCAAAGTTAAATGCGCTCTGAGCTTACAATATATTTGTTGACAGCGCTATACAAATAGAATTATTATTATTACTGACCAGAAAAACAAGATTCTCTTTTAATCTTCAAAACTCTACTGATCAACTCACGACTACAGGATGAAAACAACTGAAAAGAAAATTATTATATTCTTAGTGAAGTGAATACAACTGTATAATATATGTTGAGTGCCTTACTGACAGCAATGTTCAACACTTTCTGACTGACAACAATGTTCAACACTTCCTTACTGACAACAATGTTCAACACTTCCTCGCTGACAACAATGTTCAACACTTCCTTACTGACAACAATGTTCAACCCTTCCTTACTGACAACAATGTTCAACACTTCCTCACTGACAACAATGTTCAACACTTCCTCGCTGACAACAATGTTCAACCCTTCCTTACTGACAACAATGTTCAACACTTCCTTACTGACAACAATGTTCAACCCTTCCTTACTGACAACAATGTTCAACACTTCTTTACTGACAACAATGTTCAACACTTCCTTACTGACAACAATGTTCAACACTTCCTCACTGACAACAATGTTCAACACTTCCTTACTGACAACAATGTTCAACCCTTCCTTACTGACAACAATGTTCAACACTTCCTCACTGACAACAATGTTCAACCCTTCCTTACTGACAACAAGTTTCAACCCCTCCTTACTGACAACAATGTTTAACACATCCTCACTGACAACAATGTTCAACACATCCTTACTGACAAAATTGAAATGAAAACAGGCAACATTTTTCTGCATTATGAAAGGGACTAGATAATTATTTGATTTTTCCATAGTTGAACAGTCCTACTACTACTTGATTATTGTCAATAATGGATGACTGAATATTATTTAACTTTACATAGCTTATATCAGAACTAATTACAATTTACTAAATACCAGTGTTGACTAGGTTCATAATTCTTTTTTCAGAATTGACTAAAAAAACTCTTGCTAAATAAATGCCAAGTTTAACCCTAGTTAGGACTTCACTAACTGTATCCCAAGTTGACAATCATATTACCATATATACCCTCGGATAAGTCGCACTTTTTTACCAAAAGTTTTGACAAAAGGTAAGGGTGCGATTTATACACCCGACACTTTTTTGAAAAGTTCAAAAAACATCA
Source organism: Anisus vortex (assembly GCA_949126835.1). Classification (NCBI taxonomy): domain Eukaryota; kingdom Metazoa; phylum Mollusca; class Gastropoda; family Planorbidae; genus Anisus; species Anisus vortex. The sequence goes on along the minus strand of OX421506.1, from coordinate 35,880,284 downwards.
CTACTCTGTCATAAAGTTTCCTACATGACCCGTATAGTTGATTGTAGTGATGTAGAATTACTAGGATATGTGTAGACCTACATTTCACATTTAGAACACTTTCACAGGTATAAATCTACTCTATCTTTATAGAATTGAACTGGACAAATATTTTAAGTTGTTCAGACTCGTCCCACACACACACACCCTTTTCTTTTGGCCCAATTTTGTTTTGTCAAGATGTAGCGTAAGTTTAAGGCAGCATTTTTTGTAGGCCTATTGAATGCAAAATACAGTTTGGAAAGAATCGTAAATGTATGAAATCCTGTCTAGGCCTATAATGTAGGTATAAGCTTGTTAACTAGTAGCTTAATAGGCATTTTATTTAGGACCTATGGCCTAGGCCTATAGCCTACTAATAAGACAGTGTTTAGCATTCAGAGAAAACCGCACCATGTCTTAGCAATTGTTCGACACATTTCAAGACATTTTGAAAAAATTCTGCACTCAAACTTGTATTTTTCAAATCTATATAGAAATATTGCATATAAAATGTCAATAGTGTGTTTCATTTTTCATTAATTGCATGTAAATGAAATAAAACTCTTCCTCACTTAAATCCAAATCACGCGCAAGTCATCCTTGTCAACTTATTGTCATCTCATCATACTCTGACATAGGACGGTCCTTATAAAAAACGATGGACACATGTGATCATCAGTTGCATTTAAGGGTTGAAAAAACATCCAGCTTATGGTCGGTTGAGAAGATAAAAAAGCCAGCACTCACCCCTTTTGTTTTTTTCGCGCATTCGTGTTTGAAATCATTAAAAACAATGTTAATAGTAATAAGGGCAATTGTATAGCACGTCTGTCCATGCCAGTGGCGCTAGACATGCAGGCGGTGCCGCCCCCTCTAGAAAGAGTACTTCAAAATACTTTTTGAATGCACTAACTATAGTGTGACTATATGGATAGGAAATTGAGTTGGGACAGGGACTTAGATGAAAAGACAGATGCCTTACAAAAACTTTACCATATGATTAATGGCTGCATTGATCAATTGTTAAAAATAAATGACACGCTGCCTTTATTTGATTATGTTTGCATTATGCACGATTGCAACTATTTTTTAAAGAAGGCTTCCAAATTAGGGTGACTATTTAGTAACTTTTTAAAAAGGTATGAATTTTTGAGAAGTTAGAAGGCAGTGTAACCCCTGAAAGTCAGGGTGCGACTTGTCAATGACAACATATAAGAAAAGTAATCTTAAACTAGGGGTGCGACTTATCCACCGGTGCGACTTATACACGAGTATATACATTAATTAGTTCCCAGTTGAGAGTTAATAAAACGTATCCCTATTTGATTGATATTTTTCTATCCCAGTTTTCTGTATCACTTTTTAACTATTTTGAACTTAATGGGGTAAGTGAAGCTTCATTGAAGAGTTTCCATGGCCATGGCTTACAACTGGATTGTATTACCAGCACAACGCTCAGCTGGCTTCTCTTTGCCTAATAAAAGTCAGGTGCCCATTAGAGTTGGCTCAAGGACTTCTCAGGACACACATAAAAAACATTCAAACTTTCAAAATGTTTCAAATTTAACTTAAAACACCAGACAGAGAAAAATAATAACCGTATATACTCACATATAAGTCGCACTTTTTTTACCAAAAATTTTGACAAAAAGTAGGGGTGTGACTTGTACACCCGACACTGTTTTTGAAAAGTTCGAAAAACATCCCTACTGTCATAAAGTTTCCTACATAACCCCTATAGTTGATTGTAGTGATGTATAATTACTAGGATATGCGTAGGCCTACATTTTACATTTAGAAAACTTTCGTTGGTGTAAATATTACTATCTTTATATAACTGAAATTGAAATGGAGAAATATTTTAGGTTTTTCAGACACCCACCCCCTATTCTTTTGAACTTTTGGACCGATTTTATATTGCCGAAACATACCGTAAGCTTAAGTTTAAAGGCGGCTTTTTTTTGTAGGCTTTTTTTGTGTTATTGAACGCAAAGTACAGAATGGAAAGTATCGTAAATGTGTGAAAGCCTGTCTAGGCCTATAATGTAGGTAGGCCTATAAGCTTGTAGACTAGTTTTATTTAGGACCTAAGGCCTAGGCTTATAGGTTATAGCCTACTAATAAGGTGGTGTTTAGCATTCCGATAAAACAGCCCTATGTCTAAGCAATGTTTCCAAAACTACAATCGGCTGATCGACGCGTGAAATGTAAAAAAAGTGTGTTTTATTTCTCATTACTTGCATGTAAGAGTTGTGCGACTTATACACGAGTATATACGGTATGCAGTTTTGTACTAAGAATAAAATAAAACAACAACTTACCAAATTATTGGAATCATAACCACTAACTGAATATGGATACATGATATATTTTCCATTCCTAGATGAAGGTGAACATTCACTAGTCTCTGGATCATGTTCAGCTCCCCAATTGTGACCTATACAAATTAGAAACTAGTCAATTATTAAATCATTTTCATGAGAAATAGTTGCTTTTTTATTTCACTGTTCAAAGTAAAAACAATTCTCAAGGGAACAAATTTAAGCTAGAAATACAATTAGCGGTGAGTTTCAAATTCTAGTTTAAATAGATCAAAGTAAAAACAATTCAGCAAGGGCACAACATTTAGCTAGAAATACAATTAGCGGTGAGTTTTAAATTCTAGTTTAAATAGATCAAAGTAAAACTCTATACTAACCTAGCTCTGTACATCAGCAGGAAGAATTGGTTCAGTAGAAAAAAAAAGCATAAAATAAAAATATAATGTTTTCATTACAGCTAGTTATATTGTAATTTTTTCTAAGTATAAATTACAATTTTTTCAATGCAATTAATTTTTTTCTTTACAAGGATGCAATAATCAAATAATCTTCTTTATAGAAGGATTGTCTATAACATTTAAGATAAGATTTTAACTTAAAAAAAACAATGGTCAAAAAAATTTGTAATGCCAATACACAAACCTATATAACATATAAACACTTTTTTTAAAGTGACACTTTGAAACAAAAAAATGAAAAAATATCACTCAACAAATTGCTTCAAAAGAAAAAAGTCTGCAGTTAGTTTTATTTCATTGTAAAAAGTTTTTATTTTCTTCCTTAATGTTGGGTTTTATTTCAGAACTGCTCATGAATTCTGCCAGACTATAAATAAAACTTGTGACTTTATTTTTAAAAAAAGCATAGTTTCATCCAATATTAAAGATTTTAAAATATTCATATGATCAGGAATTTAGGGGAATCTGTGTATGGTGGTGGTGGGGGGGGGGGGGGGAGAGAAAGAGTCAACACCAAAATTTGAGTCTACTAATCTGTAACACTAGACATTTTTGTTCAAGCCAATAATTGATGAAAACTGTCTACCTCTTATTCCACTAATAAAATTACAAAACAATTGTGATTTATAGATTATCATTTTTGACCCTAAACTAAATCATTACTAGTTATAGACAATGCATTGTTATGAGCTCAAGAAAAATTACATCTGAATAAGAGAAGGTTCTAATTTTTTGTATTCTCAAATTTTCTTTGATTAAGGGAAGGTTCTAATTATTTGTATTCTCAAAGTTTCTCTGATTAAGGGAAGGTTCTAATTATTTGTATTCTCAAAGTTTCTCTGATTAAGGGAAGGTTCTAATTATTTGTATTCTCAAAGTTTCTCTGATTAAGGGAAGGTTCTAATTATTTGTATTCTCAAAGTTTCTCTGATTAACTTATCATTTGTAGACATGCACTAAAAATAGAATACGATGACAGATCCCTAGTTTAAGTCTAGTTAGCTTTTTAATACAATTTACCAAAAATATTGCTGTAGTAATTCTACTAAAGTACATATTACACAGCAGTAAGGAAGATACTAAATGAAAGATTGTTTATTTAACACTAGAAAACAATGAACTTAACTTTATTGTATGTGAAGTCACAGCATAAAAACAACTATTCTAACTATTACTCCAACAAGAGAGCAACAATGATATAAAACCATAATTTTCTAATATTGCAATTTCTCTGTTGGTTTTCCTGACTAGTTCATGTAACCTTTTCCATACATTTAAAATTTTTATTGAGATATTATATTCATGTCTTTGTCAATTAGAGAACTAGTGGTTATGCCCATCAAAATGATGGATAAACGGATGATTACAATGTGTTATGTTAAAAGTGTATAACTTTTTTTTAAAGCAGGCGTGAATTGGGATAACTCAATAAGACCTCGCACTCAATAGTAAATGAACGGTGTGAAAGCATTTCAAAGGGACATTATTCTGAAATGGCACTCAGTTTAGAACCTTAACATGCAGTGATTAGTAATAGGCCTACGTTTATTAAAAATAATAAATTGATGAATTAAGCATTATTGTGTATAAAATAAAAATTTCTTTTGAAGGACATTTCCAATTTATACATTTAACCTTTGTGCCGATCAGTCAAACGGCCTAGGAGCCTATAGCGAACAAACATATATATATATATATATTGTTACGAATATCGGTCATAGAGGAATGAGGTAATAAGGCATTGACCTCTTAACAAGTGCGTATTAGAGTCCAAGGTTTGACCTTTCTGCTCTGAGGGCAGTTTAAATAAAATAATTCGTCCAACCCCGTGGACATTGAAGGTTAATTCTGGATCGCAGTATTCTATAGAGCAGGAGATTAAAATGCGTATTAAGACCCGGTAGAACCTTCAATAATAGTTTTCTTTGGAAAGTCCCTACCTCCTTAAAGTTAGTTCAGTTTGAAAGTTTGTAGAGAGAAGTCACTATATTGATACTTGTATATTTCATGTCATTTTATTGAAACTCTTATGTTGCCATCAGTTGCTGCATTTATTTATCGTTTATATTGAGTCTACAATTTAAATAAAATTGTTTATTCAACAACTGGAGTTGTTTGATCTATCATTGTTGAGAAAGGTGTTGAAGATAATTATACCGAATATAACTACATTACTACAAAGACCTGTCAGTCAAGGAACCCCTAGCTTGGGCTACAGATTAGCAGAATCTAGAGACTTCTAATAAAGATACAACTATATTCATTGAATCCGATTTAACGAGTCGTAATAATAGTCATCAGAGCCATAGTCCATAACAATTTGAGGGCTTGCGTCCAAATAGTTGTATAGTGAAGCATATATTCAAGTTGTGTTGTGTTGTGTGTAAAGCCGTGACCTACTGAGCAAGCCTAATAACGCTGAATTTATTCTTCCGATTGGAAAAACGTAAGTTGGAAAAGTTTACTACTTTAAAAATCTTTTAACTAAAGAATGGAATTTATTGAAAATCCAGAAGAAGAGGTTTTGAAAACTTTATCCATAAAGAAGTTAAAAGAGATCGCTGAGATCTTGAAGATAGAAATTACTGAGACTACACCATCCAGAACTGTGTTGACACAGCAAATAAAAGAGAACTTGATTGCTAGTGGCAAAATGAAAGTAGAATCAAGCGCGGAGGAATATCAAGTTGAAGGTCAGACGTCGAAATCTTCAATGTCCGAACAGTTGCGATTTCAACTAGAAATGAAACGGATGGAAATGGAAGATAAACGAGAAGGAAAACGGCTTGAGATGGAAGAAAAACGTCTTGATCGTGAGATGGAACAAAAACGTCTTGAGATGGAAGATAAGAAAAGTCAAAGAGAAAGTCAGGAAAGAATAGAACTAGCGAAGATAGGAGCTACTAAAAAAGAATCTCATAATGATGTAGAGATGGCCAGATGGAAAAAACTAGTCCCTACCTACATTGATAAAGAAAGTGAAATAGCTAATTTCTTCCAGACCTTTGAGATTTCTTGCAGAGATTTTAAGTTCCCAGAAGATAAATGGGGAATATTGGTTAGAACAGCTTTTATGTACTTTTTGTAAGAGAACAGGACATAGCATTGAAGACTGTTGGAGCATAAGGAAAGAAAAAGGAACTAATAAAGTGGTAATGTGTGCCAGCCATGCACCAATACAAAATGTACAAGGAAGCGAAAATACAAACGAACTGAATTCGAAGAAAGATTCTTCTAAACCAGAAACACTGAGGGTGGATTTGCCTGAGAGCAAAAGTCAGAAGGTAGAGAAATCTACAACTGAAGAAAATAAGGATGAATATCCTGATTATAAATACAGAATGGCTACTATTGGATTAATTGTCCAAGTCCACAGAGACGAAAAAGTAGACCAAAGTATTTTTGACTCGAACAAGAGTCTGAATTCGTCGAAAGATGAAAAAACACCCAAAAGTCATGGTCAAGGGAAGAATAAAATTGACACAGAGACCCTGTGCAGTTTTCAACCGTTCATTAAAGAAAGGTTGTGTGGCCTTACAAAAGGAAGGACCACTGAAGTCCGTAAACATATTACAAGACACAGGGGCATCATTAACCCTGCTGCTTAAAGATGTATTACCATTAAATGATAATACATTGACAGGACAGACTGTCCTAGTGAGAGGTTTTGAATGGAAAGAAGAAGTATCTCTACATAGGATATACCTCTCATCAGACTTGGTAACAGGATATGTGACAGTTGGAGTAATATCTAAACTTCCTGTTGATGGCATATCTGTTATCCTAGCAAATGATTTGGCGAAAGGGAGGGTGAGACCTGAACTGATTGTGAAGGAGAATCCAGACCCTAGTCCTATTGTGGAGACAGGAAAAGAAAAAGAACTTTATCCTGTAAATGATGTCACAAAGGGTATGACACCACAGAAAAAGAAAGAAGAAATTCTCTCACAAGAAAAGAAGGAAGAAATTCTCCCACGAGAGAAGAAAGAGGAAGAAGAAGTGGAACTTGATACTACTATTTTCTCCAAGATTGAAGATTGTCCGAAAGGAAATGAACAACCAAAGAAGTCATCACCAAATGAATTGATTGCTGAGCAGAAAGTAGACCCAGATTTGCTACAGCTACATGAGAAAGCTGTCGACGAGAAAGAAACTCCTACTAAAGATGTCTATGAACATATAGACCACAGCAAGCTCAAACAACAATGCAAACCTGCAGTTGCCGGTACAGATGAAGATTTGAGGAGCATCACTGAAGAAACGAGTGCTGAGAACTGGACCGAAACTATCAAAAGCTATGGGTTACCACAATCCATACCGACAGATCGAGGGACCAACTTCGCCCCGAAACTCTTCAATCCAGTCCTAACAAACTTATGCATCACGAAGCATGAGATGTCAACTGAATCCTATCCGGAAAGTCAAGGAGCCTATGGACCGATCTTTGGACCCACTGTCCGAGGACCACTCAAACTACTTCAAGAGGCATGGCAGACCGAAATGGATCCCCTTGGGCTGATCAAGTACCTAGATAAGTACATAAATTTTTTGTCTGACATAACTGTATTTGTTAGAAAAAAATTGTACACTGCTCACATGCAGATGCCATTGTTGTATGATGAAAGCAAGGCAAAAATATTTTATCATTTGAAAATGATAAAGCCTTACCTTCTGAAAACAACTGGAAAAAGCTTGATGTTGTTAACATTGTTACCCTTATTTGTAAAATTCATGCCTGGAGTTCAGGATGAATTGAATGACAAATTCACTGATAGTTAGTTACCAAACTTACTATTTTAAAACTAAATCCCTTACTTGTGATGAAAAAGGACTGAGTAAAAGTATTGTTAAAGCAGATATCATTATATTGTGATATTTATAAACAAACTTGTTAGATTGAGCATTAAAATAATTGCTATAAGAGAAAAAGATCAGTTTTATCCGCAGAATTGGTTTCTAAATCAGAGGACATTATAAATGTGGACTGATTATAAGATATGTTTGAGAATCTCTGGAAATGATAATTGAAACATTTGGGAGAGAGGATAATTTGATTGAAAAAGATGTAAATGATTTTGAGAAAAGAGAATTTTTCTATCACTAAAGTATTGAGAAATGTTTTATTATTGTACTATGGAAATTTATTTTATCATGTACTGTTGTTGAAATAATTGCTCACTGAGTCAGGATGCAAATTTCTTCTATGTGAATTTATTCATTTGTTCTATTATCATTGAATGTATGATAATGTAGGGTAAAAATAGTTGCTGCGAGACAGAACTATGACTAACAAGATTCCAAGAAATGTATTATATATGATTTTTCACTTTTAGGATACTGTTACATGAAAAGCAGATCAGAAGTTGAAACTAATCTAAAACTTATCCTTGTTTTGTATAAATTTAGGATGTGCCACTGACTTGACACTGTAAACCATTCTGGTTTCCTGGTTGAGAATTTATAATGTTGACATACCAATGTTCAACAAATGTATTAGTAATTAAGGATTTCATGTCAAGATTGTAAAACTAATCTATAATTTTTTTTGTATTAGTTAAAATAGATTGAATGAATTGTATTGACAACAAAAGACTGGGTAGACCTGAACACTGTGAAAGTAACAGGAACCTAGAACCTATGAATAAAACCTTTGTGGAACATGGAAAAGAGCAATGGATTCCACCGAACAAACTGAAAAGCTGGGAGATGGAACCATTCAGACCACACCACACCAGTCAAACCATCAGTTGTTTTGTACATAAATTGTAAAATTGTTTTCTGTCTGAAAAAAATTAAGTCTATGCTTTTTAATCTTTTGTACGTCAATAATATTTGATTTGAAATGTCTTTAATGTAATCCATAGTGAATAGTTACTTACTGTTTAGTATTAAGATTGTATGAAGATGATAACTTGCTTTAATTGATAGTTAATTAAGTAAATTAACCAATTTGTTTAAGTAAAATCCATGTTTGAATGTTTCCAATTTAAAAACTGCTACGATGTACACTACTCTAAACAGAAACTTATGACCTAGGAATGTCAGGGTTATATGAAAGATTTAAATATTTTTAATGAATTTTGCTATAAACTATCTTAATTCTGGAACATACCATGTTTAATTTTCTTAAAATAACAAAAATGAATGTAATTTTGAGATTATAGTTGATAAATAATGCTCATTAGTACAATAACTTTTTGGTCGCGTAGAGATTTTTTGACCTAAGCGGTGATGGGGTAAAAATTTGCATAGCGATGTAAACATTTAGAGAATGAGAGAGTGATCGGAAGGAATAGAGAGAGAAAGAAAAAAGAATACTGACCTAGAAATCTTTTGTCCCGTCACAGACAGTTGTCTAATATTGTCCAGGCCTACAAGCATGAAACAAATACTGCCGAGGAATTTTTTGTTGTAAAATGTAATTAGGTCAGGCCTAGTATGTGTTTCTATCAGCAGTTGTTTTTTTTTCCTTATGAAAAATAAGTCGTGTCTGAATAGACATTAAGTGATTTTTTCTTATTGTTAAATTACAATTGCAAAAGATATTAGGTTATAATTAAATGGATGAGTTTTTATTAACGTGAAATGTTAATGGAATGGAAATTATTAAATTGTATAATATTTATCCCTATGTATTTTTCTTGTATACAAGATTTAGATAGACATAATTTAATTGTCCCTTGTTTTGAATTAATATTGAATGAGTGAATGACTATAGTTAAGCCATTTGATAAGATTAACTTATATTGCATATATTATATGTTATTGTTATCAGTTCGATTGAATTAGTGGAATAGCCAATTGAACTGTATTGTTTTCCCCGGAATATTTTCTTTTATAATTATTCCTTAAAATTAACATTTTTAGTATTGTTAAAATGTACAAGAAATAATTATAAAAACTGTTGAAGGAGGGTGGTGTTACGAATATCGGTCATAGAGGAATGACGTAATAAGGCATTGACCTCTTAACAAGTGCGTATTAGAGTCCAAGGTTTGACCTTTCTGCTCTGAGGGCAGTTTAAATAAAATAACTCGTCCAACCCCGTGGAAATTGAAGGTTAATTCTGGATCGCAGTATTCTATAGAGCAGGAGATTAAAATGCGTATTAAGACCCTGTAGAACCTTTGATAATAGTTTTCTTTGGAAAGTCCCTACCTCCTTAAAGTTAGTTCAGTTTGAAAGTTTGTAGAGAGAAGTCGCTATATTGATACTTGTATAATTCATGTCATTTTATTGAAACTCTTATGTTGCCATCAGTTGATGCATTTATTTATCGTTTATATTGAGTCTACAATTTAAATAAAATTGTTTATTCAACAACTGGAGTTGTTTGATCTATCATTGTTGAGAAAGGTGTTGAAGATAATTATACCGAATATAACTACATTACTGCAAAGACCTGTCAGTCAAGAAACCCCTAGCTTGGGCTACAGATTAGCAGAATCTAGAGACTTCTAATAAAGATACAACTATATTCATTGAATCCGATTTAACGAGTCGTAATAATAGTCATCAGAGCCATAGTCCATAACAATTTATATATATACATATATATAAACAAACCTATAAACAAACTCATGGTAATTATATATATTGATTGTACCCTACTTATGAATTGCATCCACCAACTTACCATGAGCAGTGACTAAATCAGCCTGTTGTAACAACACTGTGTCTCCATTTTGATTTTTAGTTGAACTCCAAGCTGTATTCAGACTTGACAAATAGTCATTAAGACGAGCAACTATTGTGAACAAAAGAAACCTTTTAGTGACATGAAATTTAAAAGCAGTAAGCAACAATACATGACAATAAACAACAATACATGACATATTTATTTTCATAGACCCGTGTACTATTTTCTCAGAAATCAACTCTTACAGTTTTCTGTGCCACCTCATAAAAAAAAAAACTTTTGAAATATATTATGTGATAAATATGCTTAGCTTGGTCTTCATTGTTTTTTACCTTGAGAATGATAATCAGCAAAATATGTGATAAAAGGAAAATGGAGAAGCAGGTTTCCGTGGAAATTACCACAACATTTTAACAAGTTATAGCGACATGGACTAAAGGGAGTGACCATAGTTTTTGTGGCCTGTTCTAATGAAAAACAATAAGAACAGACTATGAGGAGAGTCAGAGGATGTAGTGATATAAAAGCTAAAGATATCTCCATAATTTTTTTAAAGAAGCTCCTTGTATATATACATTATATTTCTATGTTTATTTTGTAAAGAAGCTCCATGTATATATACATTATATTTCTATGTTTATTTTTTGTAAAGAAGCTTCTTGTATATATACATTATATTTCTATGTTTATTTCTATGTTATATTTCAATGTTTATTCAAGAAAAAAAGTAATATTGTCATACAAAGGGTTCTTCCATAAATTAATGAGTGAATGGTGTGGCCAGTCTAATTAGTAAACAGCACATACATGTAGCACAGTTTACTGATGTTAAATGGTTAAAGTAACAGGTAACAATTAGTCTTCATCTCTATTTCACAAAAATAACTCCCCTAAAGAGAATTGAATCAAAGTAACCTGGGAATCTGACAACTATACTAGGGTGTACAAACATGAGAATACAAAATGGTCAACATTAAAAACAAGACACATGTTTTTAGTATGACCAATGGGTTCCAACATTGACAGAAATATTTGAGTGCATATGGTATTTAAATTTACTTTTCCAAGAATAGAAATATTTTAATACAAGCTTACTGATTTTATTCACTAATATGTATTTTCACAATATTTAATATTGTGACCCATAAGACAATCTACAGTTAATTGTACTATATATTGTGACCCATAAGACAATCTACAGTTAATTGTACTATATATTGTGACCCATAAGACAATCTACAGTTAATTGTACTATAAAAAAATATTCTTACCAGGGGAGCAAATTCCTCCAACTGCTCCGTCACGGGACGGTGCAATGTAGGCCAAACCCAACACGTTGCCACTGAATGATTGGTGAGTGAAAAGGTGAGCCGCACAGTATCTTTTATACTCTGTGTTTCTACTGAAATACTAAATTTAAAAATTTGTATATTATTTTTTTTACTAGTTTTTATAGAAATTATAGAAACAACTCTTTAATATATTTTTTTTTCATTAAAAAACCTAATATGATAGTTTAACAACATAGTGTTACGAATATCGGTCATAGAGGAATGACGTAGTAAGGCATTGACCTCTTAACAAGTGCGTATCAGAGTCCAAGGCGACCAAGGTTTAACCTTTATGCCCTGAGGGCAGTTTAAATAAAATAATTCGTTCAAATCCCGTGGAAATTGGAGGATAATTCTGGATCGTAGTAATTATAGAGAAAGAGGTTAAAATGCGTATTAAGACCCTGTAGAATCTTCGATGATAGTTTTCTTTGTAAAGTCCCCACCTCCTTAAAGTTAGTTCAGTTTGAAAGTTTGTAGATTGAAGTCGCTATATTAATACTTGTACATTATATGCCATTTTATTGAAACTTATGTTACCATTAGTTGATGAAATTTATTGATCGTTTATATTGAGTCTACAATTTAAATAAAATTGTTTATTCAACAACTGGAGTTGTTTGATCTATCATTGTTGAGAAAGGTGTTGAAGATAATTATCACGAATATAACTACATTACTGCATAGACCTGTCAGTCAAGGAACCCCTAGCTTGGGCTACAGATTAGCAGAATCTAGAGACTTCTAATAAAGATACAACTATATACATTGAATCCGATTTAACGAGTCGTAATAATAGTCATCATAAAGAGGACCATAACAATAGTAATGACTATGCAAAAAAAGTTAGATTACATAAACATAAATATTTTTATCACTGCTTTGTCCATTATAGTGAAATGTACAAACTTTTTTAAA